>CM038219.1:152251515-152443937 GCA_021442155.1 Cymbidium sinense | reverse complement strand
AAAGAAGATAATGGTGAATCTTATCCAGTAGAGATATGTCAAATCATTTATATGATAGCAGATGTTCTTCATCAACAGTTACTCTAAAATGACAAGTATAGTAAAATAGACTCGACCAACCCATCAAAATTCTTATCAGGAAGGCAAGAAGAGCCTTAGGAGTTAACATCTGAATTTTATCTAATGACTCAACAAGAAGATAACAGTTCAGATGAAGATTTATACTTTCCTGACGGAGAAGAGTTAGACTCATCGATATCATCACATATAAAATATATGAAGTTGAAAAATGAGTCTAGCCCTTTTGGTCAATCCTCTAGAATAAGAAGTGAATTTGAAGAAACTACCTTTTTAGAGGAATTTGAGCAACATAAGGTGATTCAAGTTCAATTGAGAAGTGGTAAAGTCTTACCACCTTCATTAAAGAGGAGAAATGCATATAAAGACAAAGGCAAAAAAATTAAAGTCAACGAAGGTATCATTCGCAAAAATTCTAAAATAAAGCCTTAATCAAGCGAAAAGCTAGATTATAATATTCAATCACATCTCAGAAAGATCCCTGCACAACTAAGTGTGTACGAGGCTCTCTTGATGTCAAAAGATCTCTAAGAAACTTTGATACATGCTCTCAAAGATTTGGAGAGTTATGAAGCTTACTTTGTCAAAAAATGCATGACTAAATCATTACAAACTCAAGATCTCCCAAGAATCAATCACATTTTTTAAGAAGATCTTATGTTGGGAAATAACGATCACAACCGTCCTCTATATATTACTGTAGAGAGTGATGGCATCTTAATCAACTGAATATTGATTGATCTATGTTCTTCTATCAATCTTATGAGTCTAAAAACATTAAGAGGATTATCACTTGATATTCAAAATCTTGGGAGAGATAAGTTGATGGTTTTAATGAGAAATTGTAGAAAATCCTATACTCTTTTATTCTCCCGCTCAAGTTTTGAGATTTATAAACAGAAGCCAACTTTCATGTAATTGATGTCGATATATCATTTAGAACTCTCTTGGGTTGATCGTGGCTGTATGAGTATGGCATGGTCGCATCTACTATGCATTAGTGTATGAAGTACCAACAAGAGGGAGAAGAGTTTAGAATTCCTAGTAATCTACTACCATTCTCCATCCATGAAGCAAAGATTTAAGAAGATGCAAAATACTTTATCCCTAAAGAGCCTAAGCCAATAGAGCCTTTTGAAGTGGTATCATCCACTTCAGAAAACTAAAAGCAATTTCATAAGGTGAAAGAGCAGAAGTAAAGAGGAAGAAATAAGGCAATATCGACTCTCCCTAAAACACTTGATTCTACATCTAAATCAAGAAGATCAATTCTTCACTTGGGAAGTGACACATAGAAAGACGAAAATATTTTTGTCAAACCTAAGAGAACTTATAAGCTTCCAAGAAAGATAAAGTACGAAAGAAGTGATTTTGATTCAGACTATGACTTTGAATCTACTTATGGAAATAGAGTTTAGATGGTTGCATCAAGAAGGATAGCACATTTGGCAGTGTCAGAGGACTCCTTCAAAATTATACCCATCCCTTAACAATACTTCAAAGAAATCACTCCACTAGAGTGTGGTATTTATTTTTGAGATGTGGGACACCATGCAGATCTTAAGGGGTACTTATTGAAGTGGTCGGGTACGACATTAAGGAATGATGTACTATCTCAAAAGATAGAAATTACCACCCTGTAATAGACTTAATCACCCAATAAGGACTCTAAGGCATGATGGGTCTTCAATATACTGAGATCTTTTCTACTTTACATAGAAAAGTAATGTAGGGTTTATTTTAAGCCGGGTTCGTTAAGTTCCTTATGGAGGCAAGCCCCCATAGTTAATTACATCTTAAGGAATGGGAATTTCTTAAGAATACTCTTGATTAAAGTATACAATTAGAGTCTCCAAAGATTTTAAGATTAAGACTATCAAAGGATTGACTGTTTTAGAAAATCAAATGAGATAGATCAAGGAGAAGACTTATTTTGGAATCCAAAGGCAAAAAGTATGAAATGCTCATGATACTAAGAAGCCTAGTGAGCATTCCAATCTACCCTATAATTAGGCTTTATATATTTAAAATTGAAGAGATTTATTTATTTGAGTTGACATTTTATTAGAATACTAGGACTTATAATCCCACAATATATGATTGTGGAAATACCTAAGAGGTGATAATTTATGCTTGTAGCCCAAAGGGAAACTATAACCTCAGACCCTGAATCTAGGGAGCTTTGACAAGGACCAAAACATGACTTAAATCTAAAGTGAAAAATGGGTATGTGGTTTACCTCCACAAGAGAGAATAAACCACCTGACTGTTGGACTTATTATCGCCTGGAGTGGCAGTCAGCTAACTCCTTCTACGCTTTAAATCCATGTAGGCAAGTCATATGCTTTGCAAGGTGGCTAGGTTGTTATTTATTTAGATAGGAAACTAAGTCCTTAAACTCACTCCTAAGAGACTAGAGCATGAGTGGTATGAATTCATGACTTAATCTAATGCAAATTTTATCAAATTTATTTGATTCTTTTGGATTCTTTGTTTTGACACAGGCTATGGGATTTTTTATGCCTAAATGCATGAGAACTTAATTATGGTCCAAATCAAGAGAGAAATGGGTGTTCTTCCTTCAAAAGCTCTCATAAGTTAAGCCTTTATTCTCTAGCATAGATGGAAGCCTCTTCTTAACAAGAGTGGAAGAATATGACATGCATGATGTTATACATACAATCATCCAACTAAGGGGTTGCTAAATATTTTATTATCTTGATTTAATTCCTAGGCTTTTATATGAGGTTATGAATTATTTTAAAATTTTAATTATAAGTTGTTAATTAGGGTAGAAAAATTAATTTCATCCTAAGAGCCTACTACATCTAGGCCACACATTCAAACATTAACATGAAGAAACTAGAAAAAGTATGCAATTCTAGTGCACAATCTAAATATAACATCATACAATTTTATAGACTACTGTAAAAGAATAAAAGACGCTTTTGCATACACCCCAAAAAAGAAAAAGATGGGTAGAAGCTACCCTTATACAACCCGGATTACAAAATAATACATGCTATGGGGGTCTTTTTTTTTTTCTTCATTTCTTCTTTCTTTTGATTATGTTAGCTAAGCCGCACTATACAATTCAAGCAAAAAAATTTGGACAAAACCACACACATGGGTAACCAAGTCCACCCATAATAATATGCTTTGGGGGCTAAACAACTAACATAATATAATTTTTTTTATTATAACATCCTCTTAAGAACAAACCCCTATAGAAAATATGATTAAGCTAATCACAACCTACCATCCAGTCTACGAGGTATACACCTAACATCCAATCTATAATATTACATCATAAAATAAAACACAACATCATACATATGATGCCCTAACTTAGCACTAGAAGTGGTAACTTAGTATTCTAATGTGTGTGCTTAAGGCTTGTGTAGCAAGACTTTACTAGGCTTCTTTAGTTTATGTTTCAATTTGAGTTTGAATTTGTTTAAATTTTATTTTGGGTGAATTTAATTTAAATGATTTAATGATTTATTTTATTTTTATTTCATTTTTTATTTGGTTAAAATGATGTTTAGTTTTCAAGGATGAAGAGTAAATGAATTCCATTTGTAGACATAACCTCCTATTCTACATCCTAACTCAAAAGAGTCTAACTAAGGTCCTTAAGTATCTTATTAGCCCATTTGAATTTGTACAATTCATTTGATTTGATTTAGCATTTAGAATTTGAGTTTTAAGTATTTGATTGATTGATTTTAAATGTTTTGGTTTAATTAAATCTTGATAATTCAATATCATTAATATCTAATGAAGTTTAAGTTTATTTAAATTCATGTTTTTGATTGATTAATTTTAGAAAGTTTTGATTTAATTAAATCTTGATAATTCAATATCCTTAATCTAATGAAGTTTAAGTTTGTTTAAATCCATGTGTTTTGATTGATTAATTTTAGATTATTTTTGGTTTAATTAAATCTTGATAATTCAATATCCTTAATATCTAATGAAGTTTAAGTTTGTTTTAAACCATGTGTTTTATTGATTAATTTTATTAGATATTTTGGTTTAATTAAATCTTGATAATTCAATATCCTTTAAATTAATATCTAATTCTGATTATGGTTATGTGACTTAATTTTATGTTTATTTGAAATTATGGTCATTTATTTGTAGTTTGATTGGATTAGATTAATGAGATTTTATTTTGATTTTTAATTGAGTTTGATTCTTTGTAATTAGAATTTTTAATCATCCATTTGTCATGTTTATCAAAGTTTGGTTTGTATTTTGAACATTGGATAGTTAATTAATTTATCTTTTTAAGTAGGTTGAATAAGATTTGATTTGACATATTAAATTGATGAGACTCTTTCTAATTTAATTTAATTTGATTTGATTTGATTTGAGATTTTATTAGTATGGATTTGCTTAGGTTCAATGTGATTATTAGTTTAATTAAGAAATGTGTTTAGGTTAATTATAAAGATTTGTTTAATTTTTAATTTGATTTCATATTTGTTTATATTAATGATGTTATTAATAACTTAATAATTTAAGTTTAATTTAGGTTTTATTAGTAAATTGCATTTATGTTTGATTAAGTTTAAGTTTAATATGATTAATTTGATTAACTTACTTAACTAATTTAAGTTGTGTGACCAAATTAATTAATAGATTAATTAAGTGTTTGATTTGAATTTGATTTAAAAAAAGTTAATTTGGTCATTAAGATGATGGATTAATTTTCATTTTGCATTAATTGGTGTTTATTCAATTGGATTAGCTTAAGGGTACAATTTAATTAATAAGTATGTTTAAGTTAATTATTAAATTAAATGAAGATTTATTTATTTTAATTTGGTTTTATATTTATTTAGATTAATGATGTAATTAATGACTTAATGATTTATGTTTAATTTAGGATTTGATTGGTATTTAATACATTTATGTTTGATTGCTTAGGTTTAATGTGATTTTAATTAACTTAATTGGTTTATTTTAAGATGTGTGATTAAATTAATTAGTGGAGTAATTAAAGATTTAATTTGAGTTTGATTTAAGAAATTTTAATGATTTATTTTAAATATTCATTAAAATGATGGATTAATCATTAAGTTTGCATTAATTAGATGTTTAATTAATTAGTTTGATTAAGATAATTGAATTTTGAATTGTGATTAATTAAAGATTATTAATTAATGACTTAATTTCCATATGAGTGATTTGATTTAGTTTTTTTAAGTTTGATTTGATTAAAGGATTATCAGTTATTACCATCATTATTATTAAGTGAATTATTTTATTTTATTTTTCAATTAAGTTTGATTATTTATGATTAGAGTTTTATTTGATTTGATTCATTTATGATATTTATTAATTTCATTAACATGTTTGATTTAATTAGGTTGAAATATTTAATGGTTAAGTAACTCTTTATTCCAAATGGATTGATTAAATTAATTAAGTTTACTTTAGCTTCATTTGGTTTGATTAATATTAATTTGATTATGATGTATTGATTTATAATTAATTTAACTTTTAGTTTACTTAATGATTAATTAGTTTTTGTTTATTTATATTCATTAGGAGTTTTATATGATTAAGATTCCATGCTTAGTGTAGGTTTAGTTATACTAGTTTCACCCATGTTAAAGTTTCTTAGATTCGTTTAATTTTAAGTTTGATTTAAGATTTAATCATTTAATTGAGTTTAACTAACTTAAATATGTTTAATCATATTTAATTTAATTTTCTTTGATGATTATATGATATTTTTCTAGTTTGAGGTTTGATTAATGATTGCTTAAGTATTATTTCAATTTTGATTTTAATTTATTATTTAGATTATTATTTCATTTTAAATAATTAATTTGTTAAATTTTAAAAATATTTATTTTAAAGCTTCATAAGATCTATAATATTATTATTATTATTACATATTATTATTATTATTATTATTATTATTATTATTATTTTAGAATTTTAGATGTTAACTAAAAGTGATTTAAGTCATTTTGAAGATTTTATAAATTTCTGAATTTTTATTTGATTTATTTTATTATAATGGACAATATGAACTTCAAAATTTAATTTCTCCCAATCCAATTCTTTTCACTTGGAATTTTTATGGTAGGTGTGTTTAAACTCTTGTTTAAATATCTGAAAATTTCAATTCAATCAGACTTGTATTTTTAGAGTAATTAATGAAATTTGATTTTTACTAAAACTAAAATTAAGCTCAAAATATTTAGTAAAATTTGGGGATTTTGGATATGTTGGATTCCTCTCGGAAAGATGAATCCAATGAGCCCTTGTTTGCAATTTTTGTTAAGTATTTTGTTTTTTTATGAATTTTTGAATTTTCAAGTAATTTAAGTAATTTTTTAAAATCATAAAAACCAATTTTTTCACTTAGCACGCCGATGCACGCATGGCAAGGCACAATGCTTGTGGGCACGTGGCGTAACGTGATGATTGGTCGGGTTTTAACGCTTGAGAGAATCGCATCAATGAGTTACCATCGCGCGGTTTGGTCCATCGCGATCAAAGATCGGATGGTCCAAATCACATCGCCGATCGAGGCGGGGATCGTGATCGACGCATGATCCATCCGCATGCAAATTGTGGGATCGATTCCAAAATGCACCAACCGACGAAGGTTGAGATCATGCAGTCAATGCATAATCCGAACCATCCGATCCCACGAATCGCAGGATCGACAGTTGCTGCTATCCGGTTGGCGTGAATAATAAAAATCGAGGGTATTTTGGGAAAATGAGAAATTCTAGATGAAAACTTGTCCAAATGGACTCGTTTTCATGTCGATTTACACTGAAAAACTTCTATTTTCTAATTAAAATGATATAAAATATAAAATGCAAGAATATCTAGGATAAATTCTTAAAATCATGCAAACAATCATCACTTATGAATTATCTAAGGCCATCGAATGAAAATTTATCTTCGGGATGATTTTCAGTGGCGGTGAAGATCCGAGCGAGCTCTTAGGTGCAAGAGAAAGCTTTGGAATGAGTGTAGCCTTCGCTTCTCTTCGGAATGATGTATTTTTGGTGCTTTACCGTTTCCTCATAGAATCCACCGGTTTTGATGTTTTGGCTCAAGAGAGGTGGGTGGTGGTGGTTGCTTTGGGAGCTCTTTGGTCAATAGTGGTAGGAGGAAGAGGAATGAAGCTCATTTCCCCTCCTTTAATAGTGGCCAAAATCCTCTTTTGAATTTTGGCTCCAAAGTGTTGTCATTTTGCTTGGGTGGTTGTGATGGATGATGGATTGATTGAGGACTTTGGATTTTGTTCCAAAGTTCTCTTGCCATATGATCAACTCCATTAAATACCATGGATGGGAGTTGAAATGCATGGGGAGAATTAAATGAAGTTGGTGGAATCCTATGTGAGGGAGGATTCATGAGGGATTTAACTGGGTTGGGTTGATTTTGGGCTGATCCCAAATGGGTTTCAGTTTGATCAGCCCCAATGGGCTTGGTTTCAAGGATTTGGCTCAATTTGGGTCATATGGGTCATATAGGGTTAGGTTGACCAATTGGTCAAATTGGGTCAAACCAAGGCTTAGGTTAGGTTTAAATAATAATTTGAAGTATTTTGGTATGATCAATTTGATTTAATTTGGCTTAGGATTGATTTTGGCTCATTTGGAATCAAATGGGTCAAATAGGTCAAGTTGACCAATTTGATCAAAATTGGCCAAATTGGCTTGGGTTATGGGTTGATTCATGTTAAATTAGCTAATTGAAGATGAATGGTCTTTAGTCGAATCAATTTAGATTTAATTTAGGTTTTGGCCAAATTGACCTTAGGCTAATTTGGGCTAAATGGCTCAATTGGGCTCGATTGATCAAATTGAATTCAATTATGACTTTGAACAAGTTCAATAATCAATTTAGAATGAACTTGAGCCATTTCTTGCAATCAATTTGGATTAGATCATGATTTGACCCAATTTGGTCTTTTAGGCTAATTTGGGTCAATTTGGATCGAATGACCAATTGGGCTTGGTTTGGCTCAATTGGTGGTCAAGTCATATTTAAATATTGATTTTGGGTTGATTCTAATCATTGGTTTCAATCAATTTGATATAGGATTAGTTTTGGCTAGTTTTGGTTCATTTGGGCTAAGGGTTGATTTGGTCAAATGATTAAGTTGACTTGGTTTGACCTAATTAATTGCAATTTATCATCTTAGGGTGATCAATAATCATGGTGGAAGGTTTTGGTGAGCTTGGTTCAATCCAATTTGGGTTGGATTAGAAGTTAGCTCAAATGGGTCCTTTAGGTCACTTTGGGTCAAGTGGACCTAAGTGAGTCAATTGGTTTAGTTTTAGTGTGATTGAGTTTAGTTGAACTTATATATGAGCCCTAGATTGAAATATAAATTCAACGACAATAAATTTGGAGTCTAAGAGATTTTGGCTCATTTGAAATTTTTAAGTTAAAATGGCTAGGTTGGGCTTGACTTGGGATGGCTTCGATTTGATTTGATGATTGCAGGTTTCATTTATATTTTGGTAGATAATTGAATGAATGATTGATTCAAGAGAAAATTCATTTGTTTTGAGTTGATTTGGATAGGATTTGGCTAAGTACATGAAATTGGCTTAAGGGTTTGGATTTATGTTTGGATAATGGTTTGAAGATGACTTTAAGTTTGAATTTGATAAATTGATTGAGGGGTTGAATTAATCTTTGAGAAAATCAATTGAATTTGGATTTGGCCAAGGCTGAATCCATAAGATAAATCATAGGGCTTAGGAAGGATTTTGATTTGACTTGATTTTGGGTTTCAATCATTTGGAGTCAAAATTGGAATTAGATTTGGAATTTGAATTTGAATTTGAGGTTTGGTTTGAGATTTGAATCTAGGTTTGATTTGAGAAAGTGTATCTAGATTGGGTTTAGGCTATAAGATAGGTGATTTTCTTAAGTCCTAAGGCATGGCCTAATCCTATGATTAACCCTTCTAAGTCTTCTAGGCTTAGGTTAAATGTTCACCTAATCACTAGAAGTGTCTTATGACTAAGGAGTTTTTAGTGTCTAGAAAAGTCCTAAGTCTAAGAAGAGGAGATTTAGAGCTCACTCCAAAAGTGAGGTCAGCATGGAGGTTCATAACATTGAAGACTTTATAGCATTCTATGTACCACCGTTAAGTGAGAGTGGCAGAACAGGAACTCTACTTTACAAATCTAAAGAGTCTCAGCCTTACAATTTTGATCAGCCTACTCAACATAAAAAATTCTGATGAGATAGTGCCAACAAGAATACCAATATACTATCCATAGAAATTTTGAAGAATAATACATAAGCTTGGAATTCATATTGAAACTACTAAGCAGAAAGCTCAAATTTTTAACAAGATATGGAACCAAAGAAGTCCTCAAGCATCATGAAGAAGTGATAAGTTTATCACTGAAGGTCTTGGGTTCATTCCCAAATCTCATCAAAATATAGTTTGTTATAATATAATAGAAGGCGAGATCAAAACTTACAAATGATGAAGAAGTAGAAGCCAAGCACGAAGAACTCAAGATGGTGGACAACATACTATGGATGAACTCAAAGAAATCAACTTGAGGAGCTGAGGATGATCCCCATCCAACTTTCGTTAGTGCCATTCTACCTGATGAAAAAGTTGAAGAGCTAAAAATGCTACTTTATGAATTCAGATATTACTTTGCCTAGACATATTCTGAAATGCCAGGCTTATCCCTGATGTAGCAGTTCATAAACTTGCCATTAAACTAGATGTGATGCCTTTTAAGCAAGCTTCTAGGCGAATGAGATTAGAGATTGAAGAACAAGTGATTGCAAAAACTAAGAAGTTGATCAAAGCAGACTTCATCCAAGAGGAGAAGTATGCAGATTGGATAGCCAACATTGTCCTAGTTAAGAAGAAGAATGGTCAAATATGTATCTGCATTGACTTCGAGGACCTAAATAAGGTGTGCCCAAAAGATGACTTTTCGCTTCCAATATCAGAACTACTAGTGGATAATACTTCCAACTATGACATATTCTCATTCATGGATAGATCATCAGGATATAATCAAATCAAGATGGCACCTGAAGATGAAAGACATACATCATTCAAAACACCTATTGACATCTATTGCTACACAGTCATACCCTTTGGATTGAAAAATGCTGGAGCTACATACCAAAGAGCCATGACACATATTTTTGATGAGTTGATTCACTAGAAGGTGGAATGTTATGTTGACGATTTGATGGTGAAGAGCTTGAGAATTATATTGGAGAGAATAAAAAATATGATCTCATGATGAATCCTCTAAAATGTGCATTCGGGATATCCGCTGGAAAATTCCTTAGGTATTTTGTACATCACAGAGGAATTGAAATTGATCTTGCTAAAATCAAGACAATTGTGGAGATGCCTCCATCGAAGAATTTGCGTCAGCTTCATTCTTTGAAAAGATAGCTTGCATTCATCCATCGATTTATATCAAACCTATTAGTATGCTGTCAGCCATTTACAAAGTTGATGAAGAAGGATGCTCCATTCAAATGGGACAAGGAGTGCCAAGAAGCTTTCAATAGCATTAAAAGCTACTGTTAAATTCACCAATCATTACTACTCACAGGAAGCCCTCATTATATACACTACATTAGAAGAGTTCCTTGGAGCATTATTGACACAACATAATGAAGAAAGAAAAAAAAGAATGTTTTTTATTATATAAGTCTGAGGTTGATTGTTGATAGGAGCAAAAATGAAATGCTATCTGATAAAGAAGCATTATTTGGCATTGATTATTGCAGTTCAAAAGCTCTGTCATTATATATTATCTCACAATATTACCCTCATGTCACGGATCGATCCACTGAAGTGCTTGATGACAAGGGCAGCATTGACAGATCGCTTAGCAAGATGGGTAGTATTGCTTTTACAATTTGATATCACATACGTTCCAGAAAGTAGTAAATGGACAAGTCATAGCAAATTTTCTTTTGCACATCCAATCCCTGTGGACTCTTCTCTTAATGATGATTTGCTTGATGAGCAAATTATGCTCATTCATGAAAGAGAAAAAGCACAAATTTAGGAAATGTACTTTGATGGAGCCTCATCGATCAAACAAATCCAACCTCCAAATCTCCCAAGGGCAAGAGCAGGAATCGGCATCATCTTCATAACACTAGAGGGAGGAATAATGAGATGATCATATGGGTTAACAAGCCAAGAACTAATAATGAAGCTGAGTATGAAGCATTAGTGGTAGATCTCGAAGAAGCTATTTTCATAGGCATTCAAAACTTGCATATTTTTGGCAATTCCTAGCTTATTATAAATCAAGTACTTAGCATCTATAAAATCAACAAGCTTGAGTTAACTATCTATCTTAAGCGAGTTCTCGAGCTTATGAAGTAAATATCAAATATCACATTAACTCGAGTCTCTCGATCGCAAGTATGAATGGTGATTTTGTCATGATTGGGATATTTACTCGATGAATTCTAGAGCCCGCAAAGTACCAATCACCACAACTAGAGTGGTTATCAAATTTGACACAACGGGATGTGATTCAGGTTGTTCCTCATACTCCTAAAAATCAACATGAAATTATACCCGAAAGAGCTAAGAATGATATTGCCTCAGAAAAGTAGTGTGAAGCTTTTATTATAGAAGAGCCACATGATTGAAGGAAACCCTTCATTGACTACTTTAAAGAAGGAAAATTATCAAATAATAAATCACTGGCAGCTCAAATTAAGAAGAGAATGTTGCACTATGCTTTCATCAACAACACTTTATATCATAGATCCTTTGAACAAATATGACTACGATGCCTAAATACTGATGAAGGTACCAAAGTAATGGTTGAAGTTCATGAATGACTTTGTGGCACACATCAGTTAGGCCCCAAAATGGCAGTAAAGATCTGAAGGATGAGCTATTATTGGTCTTCTATAGTGAGAGACTGTATCAATCATGCTAAGCAATGTCATGAATGTCAAGTACATGGGAATATAATCCATCAACCTCCAAATCCACTACACCCAATAATAGCATCCTGGCCATTCAAATGCTAGGGTACAAATGTAATTGGACCAATTGATCCATCGTTGTCAGCTGGACACCACTTCATCCTAGCAATGACTGACTATTTCTTTAAGTGGGCTGAAGCTACTCCATTTAAATAAGTTACTGCTAATCGAGTGATTAACTTCTTTACGCATAATGTGGTCTATATATTTGGAGTGTCACATTGAATAATTTTTTATAATGACACATCTTTCAAAAATATAAAGATTTATAGATTTGTCGATCGACACAAAATTGATTGGCGATACTCTTCAATATACAATCCAAGAGCAAATGGTTTGGTGAAGGCCTTCAATAAGACATTAGTCAAGCTGCTCAAGAAGATCCTCACAAAAAAATAAGAGAGAATAATATACTGAACTAATAGAGCTATTATGTGTATATCGAACTACCTACAAGACGTCGACTAAAGCCACTCCTTATTTATTGGTGCTTGGAATCGAGGCATTTCTTTTGCTTGAAGAAGAGTTACCATCACTTTGAGTAGTGATCCAATACAACCTAATTGAAGATCAAAATGCTCATTTAAGAATGTTGGAACTCGACGCACTTGATGAAGTTAGTTTGCAAGCTCATCAAAGTTTGGAAGTTTATCGAGCAAAGATGTCCAGGGCTTTTGACCATACAGTGTGACATCGAACATTCTAAAAAGGGGAATTAGTCTTGGTGCTAAGAAGATCAATTATTCATAATAAAAATTTGGTGACAAATTTTAGCCAAATTGGGAGGGCCCTTTTGTCATTGAAAAAGTGTATCATGGAGGGGAATACCAACTCATTGACCTATAGGGTGAAAGACCAATGCCACTAATTAATGGTCGTTACATGAAAAACTAGTGTACATGATAAATATATTCTCGAGGTACAATAGAAATCTCCCTACAAGATAGGCGGCATTTTGTTAGAATACCCATTTAGGTCGACATTGTGCTTTCCGAGATCCCTAAATAAATATACTTACTCAAGTCGATAAAAAAAAGTTTACCGAAAAATTTCTCTGTTTCATAGGGGGCATTTTTAGATTTCTATACATAGATGGAATCAATATTGCATGTTAAAACTCTCTTAAGATCAAATGTATCACCTCATACATTGATATATTTTCTTAAATTATTTTAGAGCTTTTTTAAAGAGCTTTAAAATTTCCCCTATAAGATAGGGGCATTTTTATATATTTAGCCAAGTTTAAATCGTGATATAAAATGAGATCCTCGAATATTTTTTGATTCAAGTTGACATCAATCTATATGAAGAAATCCTTGAATATATCCATAATTATTATTGTTAAGTTGCAAGTTCTTGCAAGAATATAAAGAATATATTTCTGAGCATGAAAAGAAAACCCTAAATATCAAAAATTTATCTCCCAGATTCGTCAAATATCAGAGATCAAGTCAGAAGAACTTTCAATTTCGGAAGCTTCAATCGATTAAGTTGGAGAAATACCAACATCTACATCTCAAAGTCTAGGATACAAATGGGTTCTAAAGGTCGAACTCAATAAGCCCACAAATGATCAAGTTGCTAACGCTCTCCTCACTTAACAAGCAACAAAAAAGGCCGCATTGAAACAACCCCCTTTTGTTAGTCTAATGACCAAATCACCAACCCATCATAGCTTAAGTCTAAGACTCGAATAAGTTCTAAAGGTCGGGCTCAACAAGCCCACTAATGGTTGAGTTGCTGACGCTCTACTCACTAAACAAGCCATAAGAAATGCCATAGTCAAAGAGACCCTGCTCGGCAGTCCAATGATGATAGTTGTTCAATCTCAATTCAGATCCAGTTTAGTGACTACAAGCAATCAGAATTTAAGAGATCATTCTACTTAATTGATATATGAAGACAATTTGAGGAAACTCTCAATTTAGAGTTGTCTCAAGTCAATCTTTATATTGTCTGCAAAGTGATATTCCAATATATTCTCAAACGATCTGATCATGTACAAAGCACAGATCGAAGCCAATCTCCTCACCAAGTCCATCAAAGCAGAAAGCACAGGACCAAGGAAATAATTCCATAGTTCATACAAGGACGATGGCTAAACTAAAATAATTTTGTGGTTATTCAGTCTATTAAAGCACATTGCTAGGCTGATAACTCAACATTGACCTAATATGAGTGGGAAGGCTAGGTCATCTATACGCACCCTTCACCAAATCCGTCAAAGCAGCAAGCACAAGATTCAGGTCATACATACACTTCCTAATAAGTCAAAATGGACAAGTTAGGTCAGTCCTTCATAAAGTCCATCAAGCTTAAAGCTAGAATAGAAAGAATTGTAAACCTGACCAAGAATGAAGCTAGGGATGGAGGAAACTCAAATCTGTAATGACATAAAAGAAAAAGCTCTTCAACAAAGCCATTGAAGTAAAGAGTAGATGGTGCAAGAACTCTTATCTATCCAACAAGTTGATTATGATAAATCGGTCACTCCCATCATTTAGCATGTCCAAAATAAGACATCATATTAATGACAAATCTTGAAATGATCCAAGTTTTGTAGTCACCAGTTTTCAACAAGCGTGACTCCTCGTGAATCACATTTATTGGGGGGCATTTGTTGACCTTTATATATACCACATGAGTTGAATCAAGCTTATGAAATGAATTTGATTGACTTCGTATGCTTCAGAGCACAAATCAGAGCTGAGATGTACCAAACATCATTGAAATCAATCCAAATGATCTCTGATCGATGAACGAACTTCACCATTGTCCAAAAATTGGTAATATTTGCACAATTTAATGATCAACCGATCGTGATCGAGCTATCACTATGTCAACACCCATATCAAGAGAAGCTATGATGATTAGCCTCCATGTTAGCTTCAAAATATTGAAAATTACAAATTTATTCTTCTCAATGGAAAGAATTGCAAATATTGAATGATCAGAAGTGATAACATGCAAATCAAAGATAAAATTAACTATACATCACCAAAAGCACTCAAAATGATATATGATTGGCGAATGGACTTCACCATTGCATTCAAAATATTGAAACATGTCAGAATATAAATATCGCATAATCTAATGATCAACCAATCAAGCGATCAAACTATCAATATACTGACACGCATATCAGAGTTAAAAGGCTGCAATGATGCCCAAATGACCTCCGATCGATGAAGGAATTCTCCATCATGTTTAGAACATCAAATTGGTCAGAATATAAATATTGCACAATCAAATGATCAATCGATCAAGCTGTCAATGTGCTAATGTGCATATCAGAGTTGGAAGGCTACGATGACATTCAAATGACCTCCGTTCATAAAATTGACTGTGTCATTAGCTTTGAAATATTGAAATATGTCAAATGAGACTATCCTCACCTGATTTTGAAAAATTTACCTGAATTTCAAGCGATCAGAAGCAGCGACGTGTATTTTTAAGCTGAAATCTACCCTATTTGATGCTGACTTGAACCAAATGGCCTCTGATCGCGAAACAGACTGTGCCATTGCATCCGGAATATCGAAATAACCTAAGATTGATGTATATATTAACTTTATAATTTTATTGACGTGAAATTTAGATTAAGACTGATTAGACATTTAAAATTTAATAAAACCCTAATTATTCAGCCCTAACCATCCTAACTCCACTATTCACTCTATTTGCTCAATTTTTCTCTACAAAGAGTTCTCGTAATTCTTTATAAACCGAGAGCTTTTCACTTGGATCTCCGTCTTCATGTGCACGTATGTAAGTCCTCCTCCCTTCATTTGTTCCTCCCTCAACCGATCCTGCCTCCTCTCCTCTCAATCATTCCTCTCTCAACCGATCTCGCCCTCCTCCTCCTTCAAAATCCAATGGTTCCCTTGATCGAAGCCCTCTCATTCATTTTTCTCCTCATCCTCAATTGAAGTGAACTGTAGGAAAAGAGTAAGCTTTCCCATTTCCATTTTTCCTCCTTCCTTCATTCTTCTTGGCCGAAAATCCCTCTCCAATTTCCCTCATTTCTTTCTATCTGAAAATCCTTTCCTCCTTCCCACATTTCTCTTTGACGAATAGTTGGCCTTTCTTCTTACAAGTGAGGGTAGTCGAGAGGCAACTCCATCATCAGGCGGGTTCCTCTTAGTATACCTCCTCGCTTTATCCTCTAATCATTTCCATCATTCCTTCCACTTTACTATGCTTGTTGATCATTCCACTATTTGTTACAAAAAAAAATGAGTTTAGATGTGTAGGAATAAATGTGTGGAATGTGTGTATGTATATATACTATGTGTCTCTTTGTAGGTTTGAAGGCCTTGTCATGCTCATCAGGGTGCGATGAGATGAAAATCGGCTAAGGTGTTGCAAAACACCTACCATCATGTTCATCAGGGCGTGACAGGAAAGCCTCCAAAATTATTAGATGTTGCTCCCGTATACCAAAATGCTGCCAAAATTTTGACAAATTTTTGGAATTATAAAAAAAAAGAAAAAAAAAGAGATAATGGAATTAAATAAAAGACCTAAATCAAAATTTTGATCATAATAGATGTGAAGTTATAAAGGCATAAAATAAATATAAGTGCACTATTGACCTCATATTTAGGATCAGCTCTCAACCCCTCCATATTAGGCATAAGACTTCTCTTAGATTTTAAGAGTTCCTTAGTCTTAAGACACATCTAGTGATTAGGTGGAAACTCAACCTAGCCTTAGAGACTTAAAAGAGTTTGCCAAAGAATATGCCAGGCCTTAAGGGTGTTAGGAAAATTTGCCTACCCTTAGTTTGAACCATTCCTCACCTTTCTTCCTTCAAGTTAAAATCCAAATCAATCTTATTTGATTTTCTCCAAATTCAAATCAACTCCATTTGATTGAAATCCATGAATGAATTTCTAAGTCCAAATCTTTCTTAAGTCCTTAATCTTCTCTGAAGGACTTAGCCAAAATCATGATCAAAACCAAATCCTTGAGATTTTCTCATAATTCTCATTTATATTCATATATAAATGAAATATAAATTCAAACCTATCAAACTAAACCCAAAATTCAAAATCAATTCATGAAATTTCCTAAGTCCCTTAATTTCCTTCTTAAGGACTTATCCAAAATCATGATTAAATCAATTCAAATTCATGGAATTTTCTCATAACTCATTTATATTCTCATATATAAATAAAATATAAATTTAAATCAATCAAATCAAATCCCAAAATTAAATTCCAAATTTCAAATCCTTCTTAAGTCCTTAATTCCCCTCTTAAGGACTTAGCCTAAATCATAATCAAATCAATTCAAATTCAGGGGATTTTCTCATAATTCATTTATATTCTAATTTATATTCACATATATAAATGAAATATAAATATAAATCAATCAAACCAAATTCAAAAATTCAAATCCCTACTCCAAAATTTTCTAAGTCCTTTAAATTCTTTTTAAATGGGCTTAGCCTAAATCATGATCAGAGAATTTCAAATCCTTAGAATTTTCTCATGGCCCATTTATATTATCATTTATGTTCACATGTATTAATGAAATATAAATTCAAACAATCAAAACCAATTCCAAAAATCAAACTCAGATCCACTCAAAATCCAACCTAATCCTTTCAAGTCAAAATCTTAAACTTAGCCAAATCAACTTCAAATCAAGCCAAACTCTTGATTTTCCTTCATGATTCAATCAACCCTACAAGCATGAATCCATATATAAATACAAACTTTAATCACTAAATAATTCAAAAAATCAAACCCCAAATCCATTCATGTCCTTCCTTTGAATATGAAATGGTCAAATGAATCAAAACCCATTTGGCTTCAAACCACTTGCAAATGAATTTTTATTTCAATCATAAGTCCATATACAAATTCAATCAAACTTGAATCAAGCTTTGACCAAGCCATTTGGCCCACTTAGGCTCACCTAACCTAAAGTGATCTAAAGGTCCCTTATGAGCCAAATTTTAATCCTAACCAAATTAGATTGAATCAAACTCACCTATGCCTCTCATCATGATCAACAATCATCATGGGATGATCAATCAACCAAATTGGGTCAAACTAAGTCAAACCTAAGGGTTGACCAAGTCAACACTTAGCCAAAATGAAACTTAATCTTGCCAAAATCCACCATAGGCCAAATTGATTGAAACCATTGATCTAAGTTCATTCATGAACTATGTTTGAACTTGACCAAGTCAACATTTGAGCCTAACCTAATTGGCCACTTGCCCAAGTTGACTGACCTAAAAAAGTCAAAATGTGTCAAAATTGATCTAAGCCAAATTGATTGAAACTAATGGGTCAAGTTAATTCCAAATTTGAACTTGGCCAAAGCCTCAATTGACCAACTAACCTAGCTTGACCTTGAACCCTCCTAAAGTAAAGATGTCATGTTGAGCTAAACTCAAACCTAACCAAAATTGATTGGAAACAAAGGTACCAACCCACTCCATATGACTAACCAAACCTAAACCTATCCAAGACTTAGCTTAAATAGGTCAAATGGGTCAAATTGGTCAACTTGACTCATTTGACCTAAATGAAGTCATTTGAGCCAAATTCAAAACTGCACCAAATTGAACCAAATCAAAGCCATCAAAACATTTCAAATGGTCATATGAACTTGACCCAACCCTTGGTTTGACCCAATTTGACCAATTCTCAACTTCAAGTTGACCCATTTTGACCTAAATGGGTCAACATGAGCCAAACCATATCAAATGAACTCCAAATCCAATTAAACTTGGCCAAACCCATTTTTTCAACATACCGAGGATATTTAAATTCAAAAATTGGCCAAATGACCATTCTACCTAGGCCATAGAACAATTGTTTGTCAAATCCATGGGGAATTTGGTCAAGCCCTCTTCATATCAACTTGATACCATCCTAATAGGTCATGTGAACCTTATGGAGGGTGGTGGACCCAACCCAATGGGTTTGGGTCAGCCCAAATAGACCGAAGGCTAAAAACCCCTCATAGCTCAAATTGGCCAATTTGAAAACCTCCCTCCACTCAATTTGAAGCACATGGGAGGTTACTAATCCACTCATAAGCTCAAACCAACCATGTGCCAACTTCAAATAGCCCAAACAACCCTTTCCATATGGTCAATTGGATCAAATTAGCCATAGCTTCACCCGATCCATGGGGAGAGATATACTCCCTAATAATTCAATTCACATCCCCCCTTGGTTTGAGTAGTGTAGAGCCATCAAAGAGTGATCCCTAGATCCTAGAGCTCTAGCCATTTTCCCATTCTCATTAGGGAGGAAAATTGAAATTCAAACTTCTTCATTCAAAACCACTTCAATTTGCACACTCACATTAAAGGATCAAGTCAAGTCTACTCAACATCTTTCCCAAGCTCCAAAGGCAAGGAGGCTCACAGATCAGAAGGATCAAAAAACCGAGAGCTAATTCTCTCACAGCAAGGAAGCTGAATCTCACCGTCACCCTTTGATGAGGTATGGCATTTTTGGACCACTATGCTTAAGGGGTGTTGGTCTTTTTGTGAAAGAAAGTGTCTTGGCATGAAAATTCAATCGTTGGATAGGATTGCTATTAGTGTATGATGGTGTGTGCAAAATTTTATCCTAATCTAAGCTCAATTGAGCTCGGATCAAGGCTTGGATCATGGATGATCTCCATTAATCCTCAGGGAACAACATGGATAATCTCGACCATCCATCCAGGCATTTTGGATGGACGGCAGAGATTAAAAACACATTTTTTAATTGATTTATCCTTCTAAAACCACAGGGTGATTCCTGACCATTCGATCCTTGATCGAACAAATGGTATTGTCCCGCCATGCAATGACGACATTTAAGTAACCCACTCATGACGTATGTAAAGCGCTGACCACCGCCGTTGAGTGGGGGCTAAGGGATTTAATTAGGTTTTAATTAATTCTAATTAATCCTCTAAGCTTTAAAAATTCATATCTCCCTAAATAAAAATTAGAAAAATATGAGGTAAATTTCTTGAAAGATAATTCAATCTAGAATATTCTAAAATTAGTTTTAATGGATTTTGAATTAGATCTTTCTTTGATTTTGCCTTTTAATGGAAATATTAATTTGTTAATTACTCCTTATGTCAAATTTAAAATGAAAATTGGATAAGTAGCAAATTTAGCCATGCCTTTCTTAGTTTCATGTGTGCATGTAAAATTGGATAAGAAATCCCTTTTCTAATTAATGAAAATCATGCATCATGAACTTCCAAATTACCTTAAATGAATTGCTTAGCATGCATCATAAAGTGTGATTAAACATTCTCATTTGTATGCAAAGATATGCTTAGGACTCATTCATATGCATGTTATACATGTTGGGAAAGAAATGAAGTGATGTATATTTTGTGAATTTGGTTCATTTTATTTTATCTTAAAATGTCTTTTATTTTTGAATGGGTTTGTTTCGAGTTCAACTAAACTTAGGATTAATTAAAATACTTAATTAAAATATTCACCAAATAAACCAAAATATGAATCTACTTTAGAAATTACTTAGGTTAAAGAAGGAAAGAGAAGTTCTCTCTCTTTCCCTCTTATAACTTAGTAATTAATTGTAGATTCATTTGAACCTAATCAAAACATGAAATAAAATCAACCCAAATCAACTAACTCACTTAAATGAAACCCTCCTCTAGGTTGAACATGCTTCACACTTAGAAAATTTTAACTTAAAGCCATAGCTAAGCATACCACACAAATCACTAAAGCACACACATTAGGCTAAGTCACCACTTCTAGCCTTAGGTTAGGGCGGTGCATGCTTTGATGCTTACATTTATATTATGATATATATTTTATATTGGATGTTAGGATGTATGTGTGTAGAATGAATGATAGGGAGATTTTAGTCTAACCTTTATTTTTTGCAGGGGATTGTGCTTAAGGGGCGCTGTAATAAATAAAATAAATAAATGCTTTGCTATCCAGATGCTTAAACACCTAAGCATAATACAATAGGCGTGAAGTTCATGGTGATAAGTCCAATTTACATGCTTGGGATTTGGTGGTTTGTTTAGCTAACCTTTGTCTTGTAGGTGTTGGCTAGATTTACTTTTTCTTTTTATGTAAATTTTGCAAATAGGATTTTAGAATGATTATTATGAGGATTAGGATGAACATTGGTCATAAGATCTTATCTTATGCACCATGTGAAGTCTTTGGAACATCCACTTTCCAACCAAAAAGAAGAAACCAAAGAGGAAAAGAAGAATGAAGAAATGAAGCTTGAAGACCCCATAATAATGAATTCCTTGTTAATAATTATATTTAATTCATTTGTAATCGGGTTGTATAGGGTAAAGCTCTACCCAATTTTTTTTCAGTTTGTATGACCACCATAATGGCCTCCTTATTTTTTGTGATTAGCTTTATAAATTGATTGATGATTTGTTTAGCTTGTGCATTAAGTGACATTTTTCCTAGTTTCTTCCTTTATGGATGTGGATGTGGAAAAATAAATCTTTTATCAAAATAAATCTTTTATCAACTCAACAACTAAAATAAAGAACTCATAACCCTAAAGCTTAGATTTAAAATCAAGATAAAAGAATTATCAACCCCTTAGGAGTGAGTATTTCTTTTATAACATGCACAAATGCATCTTATGTTCACCCTTGCTTGGAGGGCTTCCACCTTTGCCGAGAAACTTGGTAAACACGCCCCTCCCTTCTCATTAATTTTGGCAAATAACTTTATTTCATGCATTAGGCAAATGAATCTATTATCAAGTTAAAATAATTATCCAAAAATGAAAATAAAATGAAATTTGAATTGCATTAGATTTAGGTCATTTGAAGTATGTCCTTACATGATCTAGTCTCTTTAGGGAGTGAGTTTAAAGATTTAGTCTCTTTCTAAATAAATAACAACCTAATTATCTTGTATAAAATATATAACTTGCCTACTTGAATTTAAAACCGTGGGAGGAGTTAGTTGGTGGCCACCCCCAGGTGGTTGTATGTCCAAGCTGTGGGGTGGTTTGTCCTCTCTTTTGGAGGCAAAATAAATACCCATTTTTTGCCTTAGATTTAGGTTGTGCTTTCGGCCCTCACCAAAGCTCCGTCGATTTAGGTTCTGAGGTTGCTTCTGCCCTTTGTGGGTCATAAGCTTAAATCCTCTCCTCTTAGACATTTCCTTAATTTTGTGTTATAGAATCATAAGTACTAAATTTCTAATAAAAAATACAACTCAAACAAATTAAATCAACTTCAAAAATGTAAAGCCCAACCATATGATAATTTGAGATCCTCGCTAGGTTTCTTAGCATCGTGGGCATCTCCTACTTATCTTTCTTAGCATCTCTAGGTTTCTAAGCCCATTTGATCTTCAAAATTGAACTAATCGATTAATAATCCTTTCCTATTAAAATCTTTGAAGTCAACGATCATTTACCTTAATCGAGAGTATTCCTAAGGGATCTCGTCCCTTAGGATGTAATTAACTTTGGGGCTTTCCCTTGTAGGAACTTAATAAACGGTTTAAAATAAACACTGCTTTATTTTTTCATGTAAAGTAGGGGAAGAATCTCTGGTACATATGTAGACCCATTGTCCTTAGGAGTCATTATTGAGTTGATTAGGTCCATTAAAGGGTAGTGACTTCTATCTCCCGAGATAGTACACTATTCCTTGATGACGTACCTGATCACCCAAATAAGTACATCTGTGGATCTGCGTGGTATCCTAAAAAGATGAATTTTTATATTCTTGCTTTTCACCATAGATGAAGGCGACTATAGAAAAAATTTTAACCCACATGCACATATTAAATTTGAGAGGACTTATAAGAATAAAACTGAATGAACATTTGAAACATTTTGGAGGCTCAATCTTCTTCACTTCTTTTATGGACAATTAGAGTTTTACAAGCTTTTGAAAGAATTGGAATGACAATAAGAGTCATTATAGCCTCAAATTTATGGAAATGAAAAGAAAATATAAAGTTCACATTCGGTACCCACAGTGATTTTATAGTTCAATGATTTTATTGGCTATTCTATTTATAAGAAAATTAATTCCTGGAGGCTTGTTAATCCTTTTTTTTAATGATATTTTAAGTGAGCTCTTAATTTTTCTAAATCATGATTTCAGTTCTAAGAGTTGTAAAGTATCATTTTTAGAAGGCCTATTAAAACTTATATAAATCTTTCTCCTCTATGAACTAAACATTGGTAAAATCATACACTTGACATGATAAATAAGAACATTTATATGAAAGCTTAAATATCTAATTCTCTAGCTTCAACAAAAGAGAACATCAAAAGTGAATTCAATCATTTAGTTTACCACTAAATGAATGCTTGAGCCTATTTCTTTATATGTTGAAATAAATGAAGATATTCAAACTAAATGCAAGTGAAGCATGAGGAGGTTAATAATAAAATCACAAGAGACTAATGATAAATCTGAAGGTAGCTGCTTTTAAATGAACATGAAACTTGATGTGGAATCAGGGATAAATCCATAATGGATTGAAGTATCTGTATGAACAAGGCTTCTTTGGATATTCAAAGTATTAAATTCATGAACAAGTAATCAATGTGAATAATACACCTGAATAATTGTATTTGATGTCAAAAGGAAATAAGGATTTCAATTTAATACCAAAGGACAAATGATTGATGGTAAATTCAAATGTTCAATTCCAGATTGAAAGTGAAAATGTGTAAGTGATTTGGTAGGTTTCTTACAAGCACAAATTCAATTAGGCAACTCATGAGCAATCATAAATGTGGCCTTTAAAAGGATCATTTGGATCTTGTATTTGAAATGAAAATTAATGATAATTAAATAAAATTCATAAAGGACAAGTAAGAGTGATATATTAATTTCATGTACTGAAATGTCTATTAAATGAGATTATGTAAGCAATAAATTTCAGCATATGCTCAAACATAGTGATTTGAAGTGTAAATTTTAATACCGAAAAATTAAATAAATGAAAATACAATATCAATATCACAAGTTAAACATAAAATTATCTAACCCCAACACTATGCTGAATGCTTAAACTTAGTGTTTGATATGCGGGTTTTGGTTTTAGGACCGGGTTGTTAACAAAATCTAAAAAAATTTAATTATTATAAGAAAAATTTTAAAATATTAAGCTAATTATGTCATGTGACAGATCCGATCCTTTGTTAGAACTAAATAGAGTTGACGGATCTAAAGTTCTCAAATATATTTGATTCAATAACTACCCGATGATGGTGTGGTTGAATGATGATTTCAACGAGGATACTTCCATAAAAATGTGATTCTAACTTTCAAATTAACTCAAATTAAGTATCAATCTAAAAACTACTTAGATGAAGTTCAATCATTAAAAGCTTAAAGCAAAACTCAATCTATCCACATTCCGTAACTATTTGTTCAAGGTGACAAATTAAGAAAACTAGCTCTCAAAAGAGCCAATGTCAAATCAAGTGTTCTACTATATTCACTCTCAATCAATCTCATGCTAGTAAGGATATGGCTGCCCTCTGACTGTGTGACTTGATCGGTAGGCTCTACATATGATGCGCTATGACGAGTCCTCCGACGTGGTTTTGGTAGGCTCTATTATATTAGATCATGATGTAGCTCAGATGCTCCCCAATTTCTCGCCTTTGAGTTGTGAATCATAGGTATACATGGTAGACTTAACTGTCTCCTTAGATAAACACCACTGTCTAAGGATTTCTTGGACAACGAAACCCATGTGTTCTAAAGGATCATTCGCCAGTCCACTACCTCCTCCGATAGACTAGACCACGTACCGGATGATGGAACTATGGGATCTAAATCGGCCACGTTATCATTACCCCAACCATCCGCTTTAAACTAAAGATGATGAATTTCATAAACTCTAAATAAAAATTCAAAACTTCACATGCTGTTACTATACGCTACGCATTTAGTGATCTAACGACTAGCCTTAATCGAAAGTTCTCTCTCAGCATTGAGATGGGTAATTAACTATAGGTGCTTGCATTTATAAGAAACTTGGAACCAGATCTAAAGTCCTCACAAAATGAGGGTGAAATCTCTGGGTAGTGTTTTATCTACTATTCCTTCTAAAATTACACACTTTAAAACACTCTTTTCATCAAAGAGGTCGGTGAAATTTTGAGCCCATGATTTGGTGACCTCTGGGATGGGATTCTCTTTCCATCTTTGCTAGTCATATATGAGTATAGTAATAAATTTTTTTTAAAAATTAAAAAAAAAAAAATGATTTAAATGTGTGTAATAAATTCAATATGATTCTCATAGAATGAATCATTCCATATATCTTTATTACACCATTACTTTGTTCTATACCTATCTTGAAAGTATGGGTGAAATAATAAGTGCTAATTACTAATTCCCATCTTTCACTTTACAGAATGGATCTACAAAGCTCTCCTTCCACCATGGTGAACATGATGCTCAATGCCATCATCAACATAGGAGATGTCGCTACCATTCAATTTGTTTTGAAATTCCCACATTAGAACTCGAAGTACCACCGGTATTCGTCCAGGCCATGCTGTGTTGAAGCTTAAGCCATGTCGCCAACCAGTCAACAACCAACCAAGTTAAGAATTCCGACAGAACTGCTTTTAAAAGAATCAAGCTTTGATAAAAAAACGTCAGAAAACTGTCTTTAATTCCTCGTGGTACAGCTGTTGCGCCGATTGAACCTTTTATACCCAAAAAGCATAATCATGAAGCTTCCTCATCATGAAGTAAATTAACCAGAAGATAGAGAAGAAGGAGAAACAGAGCTCAGTGATCCCCAAACGACCTAGTGAACAAGCGATACTGTCATTGGAAGTGAGTATTCCTACCCACAATAACTTTAACAATCTAAAGTGGGTAAAGAGGAATAACTCTACTCGTGAAATAAAATAATTCATTTAGAACCAACCACATCAAGCTCCACCACCACAGGAGATGAAACTACCCGCCAATACATAAAGTTCTCAAAGTAACAGAGCTAATGAAAAGAAGATTTGAGGCATGGTGATGGAAAATACTAAAGCTCCACCAAGAAAGTTACCTTCTCTGGTAGCGAACCCAAGATGTTTTGCAAGGAGAGCATCGAGTGTGACACTTGGACCATGTCCAAGAATCGTCGGTCCAGTGAAAGGATAAGCAAATATGGAGGCCAAAGCCTATAATGAAACTTTGAGTAATAAAGAGGTGTGACATCCACATATACTCAAAAATCCACCTCAAAAAACTCATCAAGTGGATGCCCAAAAAGGGATATCAAGGATTAAAGAAATGATGACACCGAGAATCTAGGGGATCCCATCACCCCACTACAAGAGAAGGTTGACTTTGATCACAATCCTTTAATAGAAGAAGTAGTTGTTACGCACATTGAACCAGAGAACCATTAGAGATGTCGATCATAAATTGTGTGAAGAAAATAATGAAGAAGATTCTAGAAGAAGTCATCCATATGATCGATATAGATGAACTTTCCGACCATCAAACAATGCAAAGGGAATCGAACTCAATTTGACTTATGAAGAAGAGTCTTCACGAGACAAATAGAGGATGGATCTTCATCTTGAAGATGAAGAAGATGAAAACGAAGAAAAAGATCATGGAAGGTCTATATGGTTGAACCAGAAATGATCACCGATATACATTTTATAATCAAATATACCCAACAGTTGTTTTACAACACATAGAGAAGGGTCAAGTTCTTCCTCTAAAATGAAAAAGCAAGAACCACAATAAGAAAGAACAAGAAGAAGAAGAGCTTATGATTGATGTTATGCCAAATAGAGCAAAGAGAAAATGAGGTCAAAGACAAGAGATTAGCAAGTACCAAAATGAATGATATGATGGTACAAATAAACATATCATGAGAGATTGCAAAAGAATATCACATCAAGTCATTTTTGTCTGCTAATCAACAATAGCTAATAATACAACTTCTATATACCATCCATGGTACCTCAAGCTCTACAATACATTATACATGTGGCTAGCACATCAGAATTGTAAATGATGCTCACGAAATAATAATCAATGAAAGATAAAGGCCATAGCCTCAGAAAGCAAAAAGTCGGTGAGTAAGGGTCACCCTTACCCAGAATATGATCAAGTGTCGTACAAAGGTTACTCCTGCCAAAATTTAATACTTTCGAAGCTTGGTAATCCAAAGCAACATCTAGCCCAATTTAAGGCTACTTGTGGTAACATAAAGAGGGAACAATGCACTTTTTCATCAATTCAAGTAGACTCACCGCTCAAAATGGTATGCAGAATTGTCAAATGATTAAGTTAAAATATTTAATTAGACCACTATATTTAGAAGAGGTTCTAGTGCAACCAAAAAAATCATAATCACAACCTTGCCTTGCTAAAAGGAGAAAAGATGAGTCGTGACAAAATTCATAAGTAACAACCTAAGTATGAAGTGTGAGCAACAATTGAAGAAGAACATGATCCAATTGCTAATGGGCAATATGGATGATAAAATGGCACCATTTCTATGCATGGCGTCGATAACATTAGACTTGCTCGATAGGGTGGCTAAATTTGAAAAGTTGACCCTAAGTAAGTCTATGCGATAAAGCAAAGAGAAACAAACCTTCGACTCAAGAAGAAATGAAATCATGCCACTTTATAGCTCAAATGGAAAAGTGGTGATATACAATGTGGATAAAGAAAATACCAATGTACAATGATGATAAGGGTAAAAAGCTATTTATTCTAACAACCAAAATTGGTATTAGAGGTAATGACAAACCTCAAACTTTTCCAAGTGGTGGGGAGCTCCAAACAAGCAACAAGAGATGATGAGCAATGCGACCATCTCTTAAGGAAAAGATGAACAAAGAATATTCCTTTAGGGACAAGAGTGGCTAAATTATTTTAAGCAACAAAGCGGTCTACATTTAGAAATTAAAAGGCCTGAAGAAGCTGATCAAGTCAATAATCCAAACTACTATCCATATCATCGGATGATCAGTCATCTTATTGAAGATTGTTATGTCTTCAAAGATTGGCTAGAAAGGAAGTATCGATGAGGTGAATTTACACTATCGATAGTTTCTAGTCAACCCTAAAAGAGAGTCTACAAGATGATTACATCCTCTCGTATCATCCAACAAAGACAAACAAGGAGAAATAAATTTATCAAGAATGACAAACAATAGTTCCAAAAGAGACCATGAAAATGTTGAAGCATAAAAGATGTCCCTAGTGTTAAGTGGAAATCACCACTTGAACCTATATTGGACTTAAGAGAGATGCCTAAACCAAGTATTTGGGCTTCAATGGCATTCGATAAGGCTACTTCTCACATATGAGAAGCAGTCTACTAAATGCAAGCCTCATAAATCAAAGAAGTGCCAAGAAAAGAAGATCAAGAAGAGAACTACAACTCAAAAGATCATTAACAATCTAGAGGAGTATCACCAGCTGACAAGAAAACCATTTAGGCTTGCAGACTTCATGCCTAAACTTCGCATTGCTGAATCAGATGAAGAAGATAATGGTGAATCTTGTCCAGAGACATGTCAATCATCGATGATGTCGATGTTCTTCAACATCATTACTCAAAATGACAAGGGTAGTCGACAAACTCACCAACCCATCAAAATTTTATCAAGAAAGCAAGAAGAGCGAGGAGCTAATATCTAAATTTTGTTTAATGACTTAACAAGACAATAACAGCTCAGATGAAGATATATATTTTTCCGACGGAGAAGAGTCAGACTCATCCATATCATCATGTATGAAACATATGATGTTGAAAAATGAGTTTAGCCCTTTTTGGCCAATCTAAAGAAGGAATTTGAAGAAACTACCTCTTAGAAGAATCAGCAAGATAAAGTGATTCAAGTTCAGTTGAGAAGTGGTAAAGTCTTACCACCTTCATCAAAGAAGGGAAATGCAAATAAAGACAAATAAACAAATTGAAGTCAATGATATCATTCCCAAAATCTAGAATAAAGCCTAAATCAAGAGAAGATTTATAATATTCTATCACATCTGAGAAAGATCCTACAATTGAGTGTGTATGAGGCTCTCTTGATGTCAAAAGACCTCCGAGAAACTTTGATACATGCTCTCAAAGATCCGGAGAGTTATGAAGCTTACTTGCAAAAATGCATGATAAGCATTGCAAACTCAAGATCTCCCAGAATCATATTTTCAAGAAGATCTTATGTTGAGAATCGGATCACAATCATCCTCTTATGTTTTCTAAAGAGTGATGGCATCTCGACCAATATTGATTGATCCGTTCTTCTATCAATCTTATGAGTCTAAAGGTATTAAGAGGATTATCACTGATATCCAACATCTTGGGAGAGATAAGTTGATGGTTCATGATTCAATGAAAGGAAAAACTTGGTTCTTTTATTCTCCGCTCAAGTTCAAGGATTTATATACGAAGCCAAGTTTCATGTAATCGATGAATACATCATTTAGAGCTCTCTTGGGTGGTCATGGCTACATGAGTATGGCATGGTCCCATCAACTATGCATCAATGTATGAAGTATCAAAGATGGAGAAGAATTCGAATTCTGGTAACCTACAACCATTCTCCGTCAATGAAGCAAAGATCTATGAAGATGCGAAATATTTCGTCCCTAAAGAGCCTAAGCCAAAAGAGCCTCTTGAAGTGTAGCATCCACTTCAGAACTAAAAAAGAATTTCACAAAGTGAAAGAAGAAGCAAAGTGGAAGAAAGAAGAATGCCCTCCCCTAAAGCACTTGATTACACCTAAGTCGAAAATCAGTTCCTCATTTGGGGAGTGACACAGAAGAAGAAGAAGATATGCATGTCAAACCAAAGGGAACTTATAAGCTTTCGAGAAAAGTAGAGTATGAAATAAGTGATTTAAATTCAGACTATGATTTTGAATCTACTTATGAAAATAGAGTTCGACACGCATCAAGGGATAGCTCACTTATGAAGTCGACTCACTCAAAATTATACCATCCCCTCAATAGTGCTTCAAAGAAATCACTCGGAGGTTCATATATTGAAGAATTGATAACATTCTATGTGCCACTGAGTGAGAGTGGCAATAGAACTCTATTTTACAAATCAAAGAGTCTCGCCTCAAGATTTTGAACAAGCTCAACATGAAAATTATGATGAGATAAGTACCAAGAATACCAATATACTATCCATAAAAAATTAAGAATGATGCATAAGCTTGGAATTCATATTGGAACTACTAAACATAGACTCAAATCTTTAACAAGATGTGGAGCCAAAGAAGTCCTCAAGCATAAAAGAAGTGATAAGTTTATCACTAAAGGTCGGGTTCATCCACAAATCTCATCAAGATAGAGTTGTTATAATATAATAGTCGAGATGAGACTTAGTGATGAAGAAGATGATTCCCCATGAAATTCTTCTTAAAAATGATGAAGAAGTAAGCCAAGCACACTAAGAACTTGAAGATGGTGGACAAATAGCTACTATGGATGAACTTAAAGAAGTCAACCTAGAGTCGAGGATGATCCTCATCCAACTTTCAGCTTCTACGATGAGAAAGTTGAAGAGCTAAAATGCTACTTTGTGAATTGGATTTTTGCTTGACATATTCTAAATGCCGCTTATCCTGATGTAGCACACATAAACTAGCTATTAAACTAGATGCAACACCTATTAAGCAAGCTCCTGTGAAATGAGATTGAGATTGAAGAACGTAATTGTGTAAACTAAAAAGCTAATCAAAGCAAGCTTCATCGAGGAGAAGTATGTATTGGATAGCCAACATTATCCTAGAAGAAGAAGAAGCCAAATCCATTGCATTGACTTCGGGACCTAAATAAGGCACAAAAGATGACTTTCCACTTCCAATATCAACTATTGGACAACACTTCCAACTATGACATGTTCTCATTTATGGATCATCGATACAATGAAATCAAAATGGCACCTAAAGATTAAAAGCATACATCGATCAGAACACCTATTGGCATCTATTGTTACATATCATGCCCTTTGGCTTGAAAAATGCTAGCATACCAAAGAGCCATGATGTATTTTTTGATGAGTTGATTCATCAAAAGGTGGAATGTTATGATTGGTGGTGAAGAGCTTAAATCATGAAAACCACTTTGAAGACTTGAGAATCATATTGAGAGAATCAAAAATATGATCTCAAGATGAATCCTCTAAAATGTGCATTTGGGTATCCTCCAAAATTCTGGGTATTGTACATCAGAGGTATTGAAATTGATCCCGCTAAAATCAAGGCAATCATGGAGATGCCTCCAAAGAGTTTTGTCGCTCTTTCTTTACAAGGACAGCGCATTCATCCATATCAAATCTATCGTGATGTGTCAACCATTTGCAAGGTTAATGAAAAAGGATGCTCCATTCAAATGGGATAAGGAGTGTCAAGAAGTCTTCAATAGCCTTAAAAGCTACTTGTTAAATCCACCAATCCTAGTAGCGCCTATTCTTGGGAAGCCCCTCATTCTATACACAGATGCATTAGAAGAGTCTTGGAGCATTATTGGCACAACACAATGAAGAAATAAAAGAGAATGCTCTTTATTATATCGGATGATTGGAGCAGAAATGAGATACTCTTTGATAGAGAAGCACTTTAGCATTGATCTTTACAGTCCAAAAGCTTCATCACTATATGTTATCTCACAAGATTACCCTCATCTCAAGGATCATCCGCTAAAGTACTTGATGACAAGACCAACAGTAATAGGTTGCTTGGCAATATGGGCAGTACTGCTTTTATAATTTGATATCACATATGTTCCGCAGAAAATAGTGAAGGGACAAGTCTTAGCAGATTTTCTAGCTGCACACCCCATCCCTGCGAACTCTTCTCTTAATGATGATTTGCTGATGAGCAAATTATGCTCATTCATAAAAGAGAAAAATCACAAATTTGACTTTGATGGAGCCTCATCGATCAAATAAGTCTAACATCTAAATTTCCCAAGAGCAAGAGCAGAATTGACGTTTTCATAACACAGAAGGAGGGATAATGAGATGATCATATGGATTGACCGAGCCAAGAACTAATAATGAAGTCAATATGAAGCATTAGTGGCGTGTCTTGAAGAAGCTATTTTCATAGTCATTCAACTTGCATATTTTGGTGATTCTCGCTTATTATAAATCAAGTACTTGGCATCTAGAATCAACAAGCTTGAGTTAGCTTTCTATCACAAGCAAGTTCTTGAGCTTATGAAGATACCAAATATCACACTAACTCGAGTCTCGATCCGAGAATAGCAAAGTTGACTGCAAAATTAGCTAAGAAATGGCAAGTATGAATGGTGATTATGTCATGATTGGCATATTTACTCAATGAGTTCTAGAGCCAAGAAAGTATCAATCCCAGTAGAGGGGTTACCAAATGACAAGATGCACCGTGCTCCTCATACAAAATCAACAAGAAGTTATACCAAGAAGAGCTAAGAATGACATTGCTCAAAAGTAGTGTGAAGCCTTTGTTGTAGAAGAGTCATGATTGGAGGCAACCCTTCATCGACTACTTTAAAGAAGGCAAATTACCAAGTAATAAATCTCGTACCAAATAAGAAGAGAATGCTACGCTATGCTTTCCAACAATACTTTATATCAGATCCTTTGAACAAATGTATTACGATGATGTGTAGATGAAGCTAGCAAGTGATGGTTGAAGTTCATGAAGGACTTGTGGTGCACATCGTCCCAAGATGGAAATAAAGATCAAAAGGATCTATTATTGGCCATCTATGGTGAGAGATATTAATCATGCTAAGAAGTGTCATGAGTATCAAGTACATGGAATCTCATCCATCAACCTCCAAATCCATACACACCCAACAATAGCATCCTCGCCATTCAATGTTAGTACATATGTAATTGACCAATTGATCCATCCACTGGACATCGCTTCATCCTAGCAGTGACTGATTATTTCTCTAAGTGAGGCTACCCATTTAAAGAAGTTACTGACCGAAAGTGATCAACTTCTTTATGCATAATGTCTATAGATTTGGAGTGTCAATAATTTTGATAATGGACAACTTTAAAAGTGCAAAGATTTATAGATTCATCGATCGACACAAATTGATTACGATACTTTCAATATATAATCCAAGAGCAAATGGTTTAGAGGCTTTCAACAAGACATTAGTCAAACCGCCAAGAAGATTCTCACTAAAAATAAGAGAGAGAATGACATACCAAGCTAATAGAGGCTCTATGGGCATATCGAACTACCTACAAGATGCTCGACTAAAGCCACTATTCATTAGTATTTGGAACTAAAGCAGTTCTTCTTCTTGAAGTTGAGTTGCCTTCACTTGAGTAGCCATCCAATACAATAATCAAGATCAAAATGCTCTGAGAATGGAGGAACTTGACGCTTGATGAAGTTAGATTACAAGCTCATCAAAATCTGAAGTTTATCGAGCAAAGATGTCCTTTTTTGACCATATGCGGCCTCAACATTAAAAAAAGAGAATTGGTCGTGAAGACCAATTATTCTAATCAAAATTTGGTGAAAATTTGAGCCTAACTGGGAAGGCCCTTTTCATTGAAAGTGTATGGAGAGGCATACCAACTCATTTACCTAAAGGGTGAAAGACCAATGCGCCAATTAATGGTCGATACTTAAAAAAGTACTATACTTAACATTCTCGAGGTACAATAGAAATCCTCAAGATAGGGCATTTTTTTTAGTATATCTATTTAGGTTGACATCGTGCTTCATGCCGAGATCCCTAAATAAACATACCCATAAAGAACTTTTTCTGAAAATTTCCCTGTATAGGGGCATTTTAGATTTTATATAGATGAAATCAATGTTGTATGTTAAAATCTCCTTCAGAGTACATCAGTTCAAATATGGATGTATTTGTATATTTCATCTTGAAAATTCTCCTAAATGTACTTTAAAATTCCCCCTGCAAGATAGGGAGCATTGTTTTAGTTTATATTAAGTTTATTTGAGTTGACATCGTGCCATAAGATGAGATCCTCAAATATATTCTGGGTTGACATCGAGCTTTATGCCAAAATCCTAATATATCTATAATTATGTTAAGTTGCATGTTCTTGCAGAAAACAAAAGAATCTATTTCTATGCATGAAAAGACCCTAAATGTCAAGAAATTTATCTCCATTTGCCAAAGAGATCAAGTCAAAGAACTCGATTTGAAGCTTCAATCAATTGTTGAGAAACATCAACCTCTACATCCTAAAGTCTAGACATGGATGGTTCTAAAGGTTGAACTCAACAAGCCCAAATGGTGGTCGAGTCGACGCTCTCACTCAACAAGCCAAGAAAAGGCCACAAGAAAGAGCCCCTCATCAGTTGATGACAAAACCACCAACCCACACTTAAGTCAAGACTTGAGTAGTTCTAAAGGTCGAACTCAATAAACCCAAATGTGGTTGAGTTGTCACGCTCTCCTCACAAGCCAAGAAAAGGTCAAGGAAAGAGCCGTCACCCAATGATAGCTATTCAATCTCAAACTAGATCCAACTGACATATAAGATCTAAGAGATCTTCACTTGATCGATAGATCAAGGCAAATATGAGGAAACTCAATCTCGCTCAATCAATCTTCTTCATATTGCAAAGTGATATTTAATCTTTCCTCAAATGATCTAATCAAGCTCAAAGCACAGATCAAAGTCTATCTCCTCATTGAGTCCATCAAAGCTAAAAAGCACAGGACCAAGGAAGCAATTCCATAGTTCAAACAAAGCTGATGGTTGAACTAAAAGAATTTCATGATTATTCAGTCTATTAAAGCACACATTACTAGACTAATAACTCAACATTGACCCTATATAAGCCGAAAGGCTGGGTCATCTGTATGTATCCTCCAACGAATCTGTCAAAGCAACAAGCATATGATTCATGACATACATACACTTCTTGACAAGTCAATATTGACAAATCAGGTCAATCCTTCATCAAGTCCGACAAGCTCAAAGCTAGGATAGAAGGAATTTCAACCACCAAGCATGGATAAACACCCTCAAAGTCCTTCATCAAAATAAGCATATCAATTCCTCCATCAAACCAACCAAGCAAAAAGCTGGGTTGAGAAAACTCAAATCAATGACATAAAAGAAAGAGATCTTCAAGAAAGCCATCAAAGAGAGTAGATGGTAAAAAACTCTTATCTATCCGATAAGTCAATCGACAAATCGATCAAGCTTGTCATTTAGCATGTCCAATAAGGATACTAATGACAAATCCTATCAAAGCTCCGTAGTAGCAATCTAAAATGATCCAAGTTGGTCAAAAAATGGTCAACATTTTCAACAAACGTGACTGCCATGCAATCACATTTGTAGCATTGACCTCCACATATGTATCATAACAAAGACAAGCCTACAAATCAAATTTACGGACTTGAGGTGATAGTGTAAATTGAGGCAAAATGCACATCAAAATGATTGAAATGACGATCGATGAATACTTCGCCATTGTATTCAACATCAAAATTGGTCAAAATATAAATATTACAAAATCAATGATCAATCGAAATGCATGTATATCAAGTCGAAGTTGGCGATCAACGACCTATTCATGAAATTGATGTGTCGTTAGCTTCAAAATATAAAAACTATCAAATAAGATTGTCCCGCTCAATTCACGGATGAAATGAAATAAGCGATGGCAAGAAATCGAACTAAATGCACAAGATGTCAAAATTAACTCAAATGACATCCGACGACAAAACGACTTCCACATTCAAATCAAAATTGGTTAGATATAAATATTGTATGACTTAATGATCAATAATCAAGAATCAAGTCATCAACATGCTTGCATAGCATAGTTTGATGTACCAATCAAACAAATGACCTGTTCCGAAATTGATTGCGTTAGCTTTGAAACATATCTATCAATGAGACTATCCGACTTGGATGAGTCTGTATAGTGATTTGAAGTGACAAAGGCATAAATCAGAAATGCACTAAGTCACCAAAATCAACTCAAATGACCTATCGAGACTTTCCATACATTTAGAACGTCAAGGTCGATATAAGTATTGCATGACTTGATGATCAACCCATCAAGCGTCGAGCCGTCAATACGTCATGCATATCAGGTTAGGAAGACCATGAGGATCAAATAACCTCCGCTCATGAAATTGATCAACAACTTGAATCAAAATATAAGTAATCTTTTGCACTCAATTCAGACAAGTATGTATGAAAATCAAGTGGTTAAAAGTGGCGACGTGTATTTTGAGCTAAAATTGACACAATTTGACGTCGACTTGAACAAACGGTCTCATCAAATGAATATGCATTCAACATGAAATTATCTTAAATTGATATATATATATATGACTGTACATTTACTCATGAAATCACATTATAACATTTAATCCATTTATATTTAAAATTCTAAATTACCCCCATGCTCAACTCCTCCCCATTTTATTTTTCAATTTCATTCTTAAAACTAAACTCCAACTTTCTCCTCATTTCCAATCATTTTCTCTTCATTCTCTCATCTTAATCAAGTAAAAGAATTCATCCATTCTCTTCTTTTCTCTTCATATGTTGCATCCATAAGTATCCTAAAACTCGATCTCACCTCAAATCCTCGCTCCACGCTTCTGACCGATCAGTTTCCGCATATCCTCCGATCACTCGCTGCCTTACCTGCTGGTAAACCTGCTCGACCCGCTCATAAAGCTCCCAGAGCCAACGCAGCCTCCGCCCATGCGCTCCTTCACTGCTATCTGCAATCTCGGATCTCCAAACCAATCGCCATTCCGCTTCCCGCCCACCTATGAATCGCCAAATCGCTCACCTTTTATCTTCACCAATTAATGATCCAGATCTCGCTGCAGTATCAAATTGTCCTCACCGCCATTGCTCCATCACATTTCAACCATAAATGAGAAATCCATCTCTGAATCTCTTCCATGTACTATAGCCCAGTCCCAGCCTTCAAGCCCACCTCCCATGAACCATGGCCCGCAACCAAGCCCAAAACCATTGTTGCTCATTCTCATAATCCAGATTCCATAGCTCAACTTTTTTTTCCATCCGTTTTTTTGCCACGAATCGGGGAAGAACATCACAATGAGAATTTTTCTTCGATTAGCTGTTCCCTCACTTTTAGTAGTTTTCTGCTAAGGGGAAGAACATCATCAAGAGGTGAATTTTTTTTTTTTTGGTCACTCTTAACTCTTCCACTTGCTTACGAATCGAGAGAAGAACATCAAGAGATTTTTCTTTCAATTTTGTCATCGCACTCGCACCTTCCACTCTTGCTTTGCCATAATCGGGAAGAATATCAAAGATAATTCTTCTTTCAATTTTGGCATCACATTCCTCGCTTTAGCTTTCCACCTTCGCTAAACATAACCGGGAAGAACATCACAAGAGGAATTTTTCTTTTCATTTTGGCCACACTCCTTGCCTTACATTCAACGCATACCTAACCCCATTCCTTGCTTAGCGCAGCATGCCAAAAATGCATCAGAACATGTGAGATCTATGAATATGAATATATATATATATATATATATATATATATATATATATATATATATATATATATATATATATTATTTTTTGCAGTTTGAAGGCCTCGGCTCAAGAGCAACGGATGAAAAATATCATGTCACAAGAAGACACCTCTCACATTCAATAGAAACATGAGTAAGTCAACATGTAGATGTCGCTCCCTAGATGAAATCGCCAAAATTTTATCTAATTTCTAGACTTAGATTTATCTTCTTTCGTTTAAAGACGTTCAACAAGTGCAACGAGATAAAAAATTGGCTGTAGTATCACAATACACCATTTGCTATGCTCAAAATGATGGAAGGCCAAAATAACGATTACAGGGATGATGTTGGGAGGCCAAAATTTTGTCTAAATTCTAGAATTGAAAGAGGGGGAATGAATATATATTGCATTTGTCTTCTTTCATGTTTAAAGGCCTCATTATGATCAATAAGACGAAGATAAAAAATTACGTGTTTGAAGACATCACCGCTATGCTCAAGAGGGCGTCGAAGCCAAAACACCGATGTAGCCTACATGGATGACGCCAGAGGTCGCTAAAATCATATCAAATATTTTGAATTATAAAAAATGGGAGAGTGAAATGAGCTGATTTAAGAATGCTAAGTAGGAAAACCTGCAACTAATTTTAAACTAAAAGCGTCAAACAAGAAAAAATGGTGGAGCCATTGAAGCAAATTTTAAAAAAAAAAGGGAACACTCATTTAAAATGCAAATAAACTTTGGGGGAGGCTAATATTAAACTCACAAACACTAATTGCAATTCTTTATAGCTTAAATTGAAGTAATGAGTGAGTTCTTTTCTTGAATTTCTCAAAATTAAGCAAGTTTTAATTGAATTGAGGGACTAATGCTAAACTCATAACAAATTTGCAATAAACTCAAAATCTAAGGATGAATCCAAAGTGGGTTTAATAATTCTTATACGAATGTGGCGGTGATTACTATGCTAGCTAACAAGCATGAGTAGGGCTAAAGTAACAAACATTGAAATCAGCATAACTTATCAAAATTGATGTAAATTGACCATAATCAAGTTGGAAAAATTACAAAAACTCAATAAGTAAACATGCAGTGGTTTAACGCAATCTAAATCAAGAGGCCTTCTATCGGATTTGCAACTCTTATAAGGACATAAGGTGATACTAAATCAAAATCTATAAGAAATCATAGGGCTTCCTTTAATCAAAAATCAAGGAATTTTATCTAACTATGATTTTCAAAATCAATGATTTCATTAAATGAAATTAGTAAAAATTTCTAGCATGTGCTCTATAGATTTCTGGGCAAATTTTAATGTTTAAAGGTCACAAAAGAATTAGAATAAAATAAAAATATAAATTCAATCTCATAATTGAAATAAAAATTTTCCTAAATTAAACACACCGATGGGCCCCAACACTATGAATGCCTAAATTCAAGAGTTTGAGGATGCTGGATTGCTTCTGGTTTAGTCTTAGATTGGTGGTTAAAAAACCTAAAAACCTATAATAAGAGTTTCAAATCAATGAAATATTTGAGATATTGATTCTATCAGGTGATAATAGGTTTAATCCTTAGTTAGTAACTAAACAGAGTTGATAAGATCTAATGCTCTTAAATATATTCTACTTAATCAATTTTCAAGTAGCAATCTGAAACTACTTAAATGAAATTCTATCATTAAAAACATAAATTAAATTCAATCTATCCACCTTCCGCAACTATTTGTCGGGATGACAAATTAAGAAAACTCTAGCTCACGAGCCAATGTCAAATCAAGTGTTCTACTTTACTCAATCAATCTTTTGCAGGATGGCTGTCCTCACCGTGCTTCCAATAGGCTCCACGATGTGAAGTAGTTATGATCGAGTCCTCTCGGGTGGTTTGGCCAATCGCTTCATTATATTACGATCATGAATGCAGCCCATATGCTAATATTTGCCTTTGAGTTGTGAATCATAGGTATACTTGATGGACAAACAACCTCACCAAGGAAACTTAAGACTATCTTCTGACAAATACCACCCCATCTACAAGGATTTCTTGATGACGTAACCCATGTGTTGTTGATGAGATCCTTCTGTATTGGGTCACACCTAACTAAGTAGACTAGGACCGGGCCCGGAATGAAACCATGGGATCTAGATCAAGCACGTCATCATTCCCAAACCATTCAGCAATTTAATGATAAATTTCATATCTTAAATTTAAACTCTAAAGTTGCTACTATACATACGATTCAAATATCTAATGACTACTTATTTGAAAGTTGCCTCTCACTTACTAGAGGGGTAATTAACTATGTGGTCTCATGCATAAAACTTGGAACTAGATCTAAAGTTCTCACCAAATGATACAAATATCGGGTAGTGTCTTATCTACTATCACATCTACCTTCTAAAAATTACACCACACTTTAAAACACTCTTTTCATCAAGAGGTTGGTGGCAATTTTTGAGCCCACAATTTGATTGTAAGATTTACATGTGTAGTATGAAGGTGTTTCCTAAGTCTTAATATAGAGATGCATAGGAATGGATTTAAAGGCATTATGTTCTTTCAAATGAACTATACATTTATAAATTCTATATAAATACATGTAAAGAGAAAGAAAGAGAACTTCATAATACACATCTTTTTATAATTATACATGCTTATAAATATTTATAACTAGCATCACTTCATTTATAATTTTTGGATTTATAAGTTTTAAAAAAATAATTTTGGTTTAATAGTGATAATAGCCACTCATATTCTTAATTTTAGTCAATACATGCAATTTGACATAAAAGAAAATATTTTATTTAATTAATTTTTAAAAGAAATGAATGCATGATTTCATATGACAAACAATATTTAACATGATTGGAAAGAAAAAAAGGAATGTAAGCACATTACTTATTCACCATAATTAATTCCTAAGGACAATCCTATAAAAATAAGATCATTTAAGTGAATCAAAATTCTTTATGGAGATTTTTATTTTGAGTTTGATTTGAATTAGAAATGAAATGTTTAATCCTAACCCATTCCCCATGTGTGAATTAGTTTGGTTTAATTTAGAATAATTAGATTTTAGATTTTGATTAGGTTAAAGTATGAATTAAATGAATTAATTTCCTTTATATCAGTTAATTAACTAATTAATAATAATCCAATATGATATGCAACCACATGAAAAGTAAATTTGTAATGCTCCAAAGAAATGAAAGGGGACTAATGCAATTGGCTTGTGATTAATAGTTAATTAAACTTAAGAAATCTCACTTAATTAATCTTAAGATTTTCTCGCACATGTGAGCTAATCATAATTTCATATCTCTCACCTTATTGGACACCCAAGGAGCTATGAGACCAAAGGTTTTTAGGTGAATTGATTTTTAATTTTGATTTCATTAGGTCATTAATGAATTGATTAAATGCTTTAATTATGCTTTATTTTAAATGATAAAATTAACTTAGGGGAAAGGAACAAGGGCAAGGCTTCAATCCTAATCCCTAAATCATTCAATCATTCCACTAGGCTCTGATTCCCTTATTTTAAAGATCTAATCACTTGATTAATCAACTAATCATTCCATTAACCCATTAATTACTTTAATTTTCAAAAGTGAGGGATACTTAGGAAATAAATTAGGAAAATGTCCCAATCATTATTCCTTAGGTGACCTTACTATTTAATAGGGATAATTAAATTCAAGTGATTAATCAAGCTATCATCTCAATTACAATTAATTTGATTAAAAAGTGATTAGGCTTACTCAAATGATTTCCTTAATTAAGCAATTAATAAAATCTTAGAAAAATAGGAGAGGTTATCCCCCTAAACATTCAAAAAAAATTTGAGATTAATTGAATACTTAATTAAAGTATAATTAAGCTAATTAGATTTTTGATAAAACCCTAATTAAGCCAAAGTCACTGTTCAAAGCCAATTAATTATAATTTTCTTAGATTTTTCTTTGAAATATCTTTAATATGAGATTGAGTTTACATTTTTGGATTTTTCTACAATTAGTTATGATTTTAGAAAGTTTCATCATTAAAATCTGATTAATTAAGCATAATTAACCCCCTAATCCAGTCGGGCCACGTGGCGGCAGATGCATCGCACTTTCCATGTGGCACGACTAAATAGGTTATTTAAATTTTCACATCCGTCGGCTAAGTGGCGGTGGTAGGCGTCTTTCTCTGGGCGTCGATCTAAGATGATCAGTTAATCTCACGATTTAGGCATACAATCAGATGGAATCTAGCATGATCTGATCATAGTCGTCTGTTCCAATCATGTGGAATAGATGATGTGTGATCCTCCTCCTCCACGAGTGATGAGAGATGAACACTATTCATCTCTCTTTGTTCAATTCGAGCTCACCCGAGCTTGGATTGGGATCAAAATGATCCCACACCTTTGGAAGGAGAGGGGATGCACATCCAGTGGTCAAGATTTCAAAGGGTGATAATTTCCTTCACAAAGAACCTACCAAATTTCCCTATGGCTTTGATTTTGAGCAATTACTTTGCTAGATGCTATCACCGGCGCTTCCAACAGATGAGGTAGCTTCGTTTAGTAGAGACGAAGCCTTGTTGAAGGAATTAGGCCTTGACTTGAAGTCGATTGCTCGGTTGACCAAGATCCCCTTCAATGGTGATCGGCTTTGATCGAAGTGATGCTTCCCGTGGCTTGGAGACTTGGGAAATAACTTGATTGAGCTTCATGAGTCCATGGTGTGTGGTTAATTTGATTTTGATGGTGAATTGAGTGAGTTGGATTTGGGATTGATCTCCCATGTTTTGACTTTGAGTAAAATTAAAATGCCAATCAAGGGAGCTTGGGACGGGCTTGGAAAAGCTTGGGAGGTTTCGATTGAATCTCCTTAGCTCTGTGGAAATGAATGCTTCTGGTTTGAGTGTGAATGAGAGGGAGTATATCTCCCCCTCATTAGATCAAATGGTGATGGGCTGATTTGCCATTATTGATCAATGGTATGGATTGGAGGCACAATTTGAGCTACAAAACACCCCACATGGGTCATTTTGGGTAGTGGAGGGAAGGAGGGTGGATGCCCATGTGCTAGGTGAGTGCATTTGGAGTTTCAAGTGTTCAATTTTCATTGGGGAGGTCGGTTTGGCCTTGCCTTGGGTCATGGCTGACCCAAGCTCATTGGGTCATGTTCCACCTCCCTTGTAATGGACCAATGGAAGGATGCCAAATTTCAAGTGATTTGGAGTTCATTTGATTTGATTTGGTTCAATTTGATCCATTTAGGTCAAGTTGGGTCAAATGTGGTTAGGTTGACCAATTGGTCAAATTGAGTCAAACCATGGGTTAGGTCAAGTTCAAATAATCATTTGGAGCCTATGGGTATCACTAGTTTGGTTCAATTTGGTTTAGCTTTGGTTTTGGTTCATTTAAGCTCATTTAAGTCAAATGGGTCAAGTTGCCACTTTGATCCATTTGACTAAATTGGGTTAGGTCATCGGTTGGTTTAGGCTTGGTTGATCATTTAAAATGTATTGCAAACTTTGGTTTCAATCATATTTGGTTTGGTTTGATTTCAAGTTGATTTGACCTTTTAGGTCAAGTTGGGTTCATGGTCATTAATTGGGTTTGTAATTGGTCAATTGAAGCTTTAATTGAGTTCAATAAATAATTTGGAATGAATTTGACCAATTGGTTGCAACTAATTTGGCTTAGATAAAGATTTGACCCATTTTAGCTTTTAGGTCAATTTGGGTCAACTTAGGTCGAGTGACCAATTAGGCTTATTTTGGCTTAATTGATAGCTTGATCATGTTCAATCATTGATTATGGATTGGTTTAGATCAATGGTTTCAATCAATTTGGCTTATAGTGAATTTTGGCTTGTTTATGTTTCATTTGGGCTAAGTGTTGACTTAGTCAAAAGCTAGGTTTGACTTGGTTTGACCCAATTTGAGTGATTGATCATCCTAGGATGATTGTTGCTCACAATGTGAGGTTTAGATGGGCTTAGTTCAATCCAATTTGGGTTGGATTAGAATTTGGCTCAAAAAGGTCATTTAGGTCACTTTGGGTCAAGTGAGCCTAAATGGGTCAATTGGCTCGATCAAGGCTTAATTCAAGTTTGGTTGAACTCACATATGGATGGAAATATAAATCTAATTGTAAGTGATTTGGAGTCAAATGGGTTTTGGTTCATTTGAAAATTTCAAGTCAAAAGGGTGAACATGAGATTGACTTGGGTTAGTTTGATTTTTATTTTATGATTGTAGTTTATGTTTATATTTGGGCATGTGATTGAAGGAGTGATTGTTTGAAGAGAAAACCCAAGGGTTTGGATTGATTTGAGAATGATTTGGCTAAGTTCAAGGATTTGACTTGAAATAGTATAAGTTGGACTTAGGTATAATTTTGGGTTTAGTTTTGGTTATTTGAATTTATATTTCATTTTTATTTATAAATATAAATGAAAATATAAATGGGTTATGAGAAAATCATTTGAGTTTGGAGTGATTTGGATTTGGTTTGAACTAAGTCCATATGATGAAATCAAAGGGCTTAGGAAATGACTTCAATCATGGGTTTCAATCACTTGATTTGGAAATGATTAATGATTTGGATTTTGGAATTTGAATTTGAATTTGGATTTGAGAAAATCAATTGAGTTGGAATTGATTTATAATTTGAGAAAATCAATTAAGTTGGAATTGATTTGAGATTTGATTTGCTAGGATTGGGTTCAAGCTATAGGGATGATAAGTCCTCCTAATTCCCCTAAGGCACAACCTATTCCTATGGCTAACACTTCTAAGTCTCTAGAGTTAGGTTAAGTGTTCACCTAATCACTAGAAGTGTCTTAAGACTGGAACTTAGTGTCTAGAGGAGTCCTATGTCTAAGATGGAGAATTTGGAAGCTCACTCAAAAGTGAGATCAACAACTTAAATCTATATAATCATGTTAAGATGCCATTTTCACATAGAATCAATAGCATCAAAGATCCTAAAATGTTCACAAAAGATCAAAGAGAGGTTGATTATAATAGCTGTCAGCGGATCAACAAATATTTGATTTCATTGGCAGAAGTAGGTCTTTAATGCTCAACTTCATTGCCAACAAAAGGCCGATGATGAGAGAAGTTGTTACAAAATTACATATTATTAGGACTTCCTCCCTTAAAACAACTTGAAATAGGGAGTTCTCCTAAAGGGGAGGCAAGCAAAATATTTTGGTTGTCTTAGGTCCCCCACCTTCATGAAACTCTCGGCCTGTTGAAACTTTTGATTGATAATTATACATATAGAACTAGTATATGCAGACAATATTCAGTTGATTCTGGAGTTAATTTGTGTAAATCTATTAGATTATAAATATTTTTAAATTAATTTTTTAGATTATCATGTATACATGTGCATTTAAATTTACATATTAAATAATATTATGAAAAATATTATAATTAATGTAGATTACATTACTTCATTGGGCACTTGCGCCGAGGAAGGAAGCTTCTTTCGTGTTCATAATCAATTTGAAATCAAGTTAATTGTCGATTGCAAGTCCACAATTGCATTAAGTCTATTGACTAAAGAGTCTTCGCATATTCAAAGTCAAGCTAAAGTCATCAATATGAAAGAGTCTTTAAAGAATCACTTGGAGCTTTAACATCTTTTGTGGCCTCATTCCTATTTCTCTAAGCAACATGAAAATTTTTAAAGATATATATATATATATATATATATATATATATATATATATATATATATATATATATATATATATATATATATATATATATATATATGTAAAATTTTCTTTCATATCACACAATTTTTATATATTTACATCTTTAACACTTTCTTTTTTTTAAAAGTTGCATTTCACTTTTAAAAAGTGAGTGATGATGATAATTTTGTAAATGAGTAATGTTATCTATATATATATATATATATATATATATATATATATATATATATATATATATATATATATATATATATATATATATATATATATATATATATATATATATATATATAAATAAGTTTAGATGTTAGATATGTAAATACATAAGAATTGTGTTTAAAAAAGTGAACTATTGTGCTATTTTTTTATGCAATAGTAAAATTCAAGTGTTATTTATGTAGATATTAAATTTTAGGTATTAAATATGTAAATATATAAGAATTGTGTATTATGCATGTAAATTCCCCAATTTTAGAAAGTGAACTTTTTTCATAAATATTTCTCATTTTCTATAAAATTTTGACTTATTGAAGCATTAGAATCTAATATTTAATAATGCCAAGATATATGATATTGGTATTATTTTAATGTGCCAACTAAATAAAGCCTTTAGGTCAAAAATAATGCCAAGATATATGATATAATTTCTTTTAATGATCTAACAAAAATTAGAATAAATACAATCATTTCATTAATTTGAGACGTGCACTTAAGTCTCTCTATAATATTCGATGGAAATTGCAATGCAATTAATTGGCTCAACTGAAAGTCAGTCAAGCCTTTTGTCGATTGGAATTCCACAAATGAATTAAAGTAAGTTATGATTGACAAAAGAGTTATTTGAGTCAGTCGTCAAAATAAATTCAGAATAAAAAAATGATAGGGTTAGAATATTTAGTATTAACCCTGTTATCTTTAAATAATTGTGAAATATAAATTTTGATTATTTATTTGTTTATGTAGCTATACATAAAAAAAGGTGATATAGTATTATTTTTTATGTAATAACAAAGATTTAGGTGATTTTGTTATAACTATAAAATTTTATTTGTTAGATATACAAATATATATGAATTGAGTGCTATTTATATAAATGCCCTCTAAAAAATATGAATTTGAGTAATTTTTAAGTAAAATATTCAAATTTTGTTCACCTAAAAAGATTAATTTATTTTTTACCCCTATTAAAAATATTTCTTACGCTACTATTATTTGCATGTTTATTTATGTATATTTCAAGTACAAATAAATGTATATGTAAATAATTATGTAACTAGCTTTATGTTTGAACTACAAAACTGTCTAAGATGGCCGAGAAGAAGAAACTCGATCTAGAGAATGGTAAATTAAAAAATCTTTAACTTCAGGAGTGCATAAAAGTTATTTTCTCAGATATATATATATATATATATATATATATATATATATATATATATATATATATATATATATATATATATATATATTACAAATGTTTGGTGCCTCTAAATTAAAACTTATTGTTGTCCTAATAATAAGAAAATGAAGAAACATTTTTCCTTCCCAACAGAATAAAAAAGATAGTTTTTTTTTAATTTTAAATATGAAGCACATAAAAGATTATATTGAATGAGATATAAAAATATAACAAAATAAGGAATAACCATTTTCCTCTTAAAATATTATATTTAATGTAAATTCCATCACTTCAACAGCGACATAAGCTAAGAGAGCTTCTCTGTTTGTGATAAGATGTGCGTAAGTTTTTGCATAATCGGTTGAGGAGTCGCTCTCCATATTTTCAGTCCAGATTGAGACATCAATATTAATATGTTATTGAAAAATCTCCTAGTTGAAGCACTAATCTAGATGAACATCACTAAGAATCAAAATTTTAATCTTTCAAACTCTCTTTTGATCATTATAGAGTTGATATAAAATAACTTGATTAGATCGAAAAGAATCGATCGAGTCAATCTGATCAAGACTTAAAATATAATTGAACTTTGAGATATCGAATCCCTAAATAACTTAAATATGGAATGTTTATAATAAATCTAACATCGTTGAGCCAAATCTAACGCTAAAATCTATTAATTATCACTTTATTTGACCATTCAAATACTTAAAATATATCATATGATCAAAAGATTATTAAACCGTCAATGTAAATGGTTTGAATTTTATCTTTATCTATAAATAATATCACTCTCAAAATCTATAAATAGTCTCATTTTTTTTTACATGACTTAAGCTAAAGAGAGAGCTCGATCTTAAAGAATCTCAAAGCATAATCGCCACCACCCAAGACAGATCACCGCCACCACTATTGGTCACGCAACCGCGTCCGTAATTACGCCCGATCACACCGGCCGCACCATACTATCGCACCGCCATCATGACACCACTGGCGGTATATATGTTAACACATCGGATTACCAGCCTTTGCTGCTTATTCAGTAAATGTCGGTCAACACTCTCATTACCGATAATCACCGGTCATTTACCTATTGCCGCTACCATTACCAGCTTACCGCTTAATGCTGCTGATTACAATTGGCGCTTGCTGGTCACCATTGTTAGTATTAATGACAAACATATCGCTTGATCGGATTGCCAGTACCACCTCAAGCAAAGCCCTCATGTGATCCAGGTAGCTGAAAACCTACTCTTGTAAGCTATCCTTCTCCAACTTTGGAGACATGATAATATTTGTAACAAATAGTAATATTGTGGAATTATTTCTAAGTGAGCTGATTTTTCCCTTCTTGGGTTTTCCATGTAAAAGTCCTTGTGTCTCTCAAACTCTTATACTGTGTGTGCAAAACTTTCGTACAATGCTAAGATATTGAATTCTCTTACTCTACCAACCCAAATCTTCCTACATGCAATAGTTTGACGTTGTCTATTAGAACGTGAATCCCATAATCATAATCTCTGTGAACACCTGTAGTATGGTCAGCAAGCACAATACTCACAACAACAAAGCCTCTTGCTCCAACATCCATCATTCCCGAAACCAATCCTTAACCAAGGATGTCAAGTTTCTGGCTCATTTTTTCTTAGTAGGCATTACCCTATCAATGAATGTACAATATGAATCTCTCTAGAAGATCGTGTTTGCCGAATGGAAGAGTCTTAAGATGAGATAATTCAACTTTAGAAACATGAAATTACTACAACAAACACATCTCCCCTAAAATCGATCATTAGCCACGGGTGGTCAAAATGCTTGCATAGGGCCTTCTCGCCATCAAGCTTAAGTTCCTCCATTGCTAGACCGTGATGCTGACCTCCTTGACATTACTAGTTCTACCCATCCATCACTTGCGGCTCAATCGCTAACCCACAAATTATTATCGATGGCTTGGCACATTCTTGCTTTGTTGATTAATCGTCATGTTATACATGCTAAATTATAGCTTAAGAGTAAAATTTCACCTTAAAGATAGAAATCATCTTCCCTCTCATCGTATTATCATAAGTGTTCACCTTTAGTTGAAGCAATCTTTCAAAATTCTATTCTAGTAGGTTTTAAGCTTCCAACCATCGACTACTATGATGTGGCAGTCGACCCATATGAACACATCAACCATTACAGAACCATCTTGCACATCCAACAAGCTTCTAACGCACTATTTTGTCAAGTCTTCGCAGTCACCCTCAAGGGTCAAGCTCGCACTTGTTTCTACTCTCTTCCAAGGGGATCTATCCATACCTTTGATGAAATCGCTAAGATTTTTATAAAACAGTTCATTGTGAACCAAAGGATCATTAAAGATTCCTCTCACCTCTTAGGAATTTGTCAAAATGAAGATTTATCACTTAAGGAATACTTCTAAAGATTCTCTTTAAAGCTCGCTAGATTAGGATGGACCCCAATTATTAAGAGGAGTTTTCTTGGAGTGATCCGTGCCTTTCTACTCATCATTAATGCATGATATGGTTCGCCATACATCGACTTGGTTCATGTGGAAGAAAATTTTTGCTAACGAGGCTATTAATGCATCGAAAGCGTTCGAGCAATATATGGGAAATAATCATGACAACCTTATTATAATCTCGAAAGATTATTTATGTAAATATTTGTGGAATGGTTATGATATAAAATCTCCTTATCCACCTATTTTATTACAAGTCCTAAGATATGCAAGTCAAGATTGAAGAGAAATTTTGATTGTAACATTCAAATGATAATATTTCGGCATAATTATGATTATAAAGCTCATTTCTTCTATCATCTAATTTTACATTAGATTTATGAGGGGTAAGGCAATATGAAGAGGCTTTCTACAAATATATAAGGTTTCATAAGAAACTCTTGGGTGATATCAAAATTTTGCATACACTCTTCAACTAGACTTTTACTCTTTGGGCAAGACTACAACTTTGATCTTGAAATGATAATGATGGTCTAAATACAAACCAAATTTTCACCTTTGATTTGAATACACGTGACAATCATCTTATTCCAATAAAGGTAAAATTGATCCCAGGAGGATTCGATTCGACCCCTTCGATACAAGTTAATGTCATCAAGTAACACTTTGACAAACAACCTTGGATTGGTCAAAAATCCTTGGCGGATTCAATTCGACCCATTCCATACAAGTTAATGTAATCAAGTAACACTTTAACAAACAAACTTAGATGGGTGAAAAATCCTTAGCGGATTCGATTTGACCATTTCCATACAAGTTAATGTCACCAAGTGACACTTTGACAAACAACCTTAGATGGGTCAAAAATTCTTGGCAGCTCGATTCGACCCCTTTCATACAAATTAATGTTATCAAGTAACACTTTAACAAACAGCCACAAAATGGTCAAAAATTCTTTGCTAATTCAGTTCGACCCCTTCCATATAAGTTAATGTCATCAAGTAACACTTTGATAAATAACTTCGGATGGGTCAAAAATCCTTGGCGGGTTGATTCGACCCATTTCATATAAGTTAATGTTATCAACACTTTGATAAACAACCTCAAATGGTAAAAATCTTTGGAAGATTGATTCGATCTCTTCCATATTAATGTCATCAAGTAACACTTTAACAAACAACTTGATGGGTAAAAAAATCCTTGATGGATTTCTTTCAACTTATTTTATGTAGCTTAATGTCATAGTAACATCATGAAAAATAACTTAAGATAGGTCAAAAATTCTTGATAAATTTCTCTCAACCTCATCTATAAAGTTAATGTCATCGAGTAACACTATGATGAATAATCTTGGATATGCCAAGATATTTTGATGGATTCCTTTCAACCTCTTCCATATAGGTTAATGTTATCAAGTAACATAATGGAAAACAACTTCAGATATTTCAAAATTTTAAAATGGATTTCTTTCATCATGATTCATATCGAGTAAATACCATGACGAACAACTTTGGATGGGTTAAAGTTATCAGTAAAAAATCAGAGCCTCACGGTATGAAATACGGCTCGACGCTTCCAAACAAACAAGACAATTGACATCTTTTGAGGAAAAATTGAACCTTCACTATATGAACTATGAGCTTGAATGCCTCTAAACCCTATCGGTCCAATGAGGAAAGTTGACAACTCTTTGAGGAAAAATAGGAGCCTTACTGTATGAACTATGGGCTTTGATCACCTCCAAACCCCGTCGGTCTGATGAGGACATTTGACACCTCTTTTGAGGGAAAACCAGAGCCTCATCGTATGAACTACAGGCTTGATTGCCTCTAAACCCAATTCTATTCGACAATGATAGTTGATGCCTCTTTCGAGAGAAAATTGGAGCCTCACCATATGAACTATGGGCCTGATCGCCTTCAAACCTGGTCGATCTGATGAGGACAGTTAACGCCTCTATTGAGGAAAAACTGGAGCCTCACTATATAAAGTATGGACATGATCGCATCCAAACTTGGTTGGTCCAAAAATGACAGTTGACATCTCTTTCGAGGAAATATTTGAGCCTCGTCATATGAACTATGGGTATAAATCATCAAAGCAAATAACTTTCTTTCTATAAGAAAGTTAGAGCCTTGCTGACAAAATTTTTTTTTTATCACCCTTAGCCCCTAAACTCATGCTAGATAATATCTCATCCAATGCAAGAGAACGCTAGAGTATATGAGAAAAAATTTTGTCCCCTTTCTTAACTCTATGGAGGGCATTTATAGATCCACAATAGGGGCAAAAAGAAGAGAAATATTTTCTAAAATTTAAAATATTTAGATAAATTTCAAAATTTCTAAATATATTTTCTTCTAAAAAGTGAAAAATGAAAGAAAATCAATAAGGATGAAATATAAAAAAAAATTACAAATTTTCACTATTACTCACGACATATTGAGTGTAAATTTTGGCACCACGGATCGGTGCCCATAGCTAGGCATGTAGGCCTTTATGCTACTCACCGGCCCATGCCTGTGCTAGAGATCGCAAGTCAATCCAGATTGACATGCCTATACCGATGCACTTAGGCTCTGTGCAGTGGTTCAGCTATGCAGACCTTCGTTCACTGGTACCCACTTACATGTCTGCTCAGTTTACAAGTTAATTCTGCCCACCTATGCACATGATGTGTGATCCTCAGCATGCTAATAGACCTATGCACCCACACACTCACATCCCCAAGCATTCACACTTGTGCTCCTGCACTAGGTTGCTTGCGGCCTCGTACATCCGCCGCTCACGCGGGTGCCTCATTACTGCAGGAGGCCTTTTGCATCTTGGACATAACCTTGCACACCCATAAAGATTTATTCTCTCAAACTGTATCTAACAAAAAGGTTAATGAACCCACAAATTTGATTAACATTGAGGAAGTTATTACCTTCTCCATTTTCTTAAAATTATAATCAACTATTAAAAAAAATATTCGATATATATTTTGGATGATAGAATGATATCATCCAAAAATAGGGGACAAGATATGTCATTGAAAAATCTAATTGAAGCATGAATCTTAATGAACATTATTTAGAATCAAAATCTTAATCTTTCAAACTCTCTATTGATCATCATAGAGTGATATAAAATAACTTGATTAAAAGCAACGGTTCTCGTGATCAGATCAAGCACTTAAAATATAATTGAAAGGTTTGGGAAATCAGTCGAATCCTTAAATAGCATCTAAATATGGAATATTTATAATCAAATTGAGCGTCTTCCCGAGCTGAATCTAATAAGCATAAAATCTCTTAATTCTAATTTATTTGATCATTCAAATACTTAAAAATACAATAGATGATCAAATGGATCAATTTGAGCCATTTGATGGAGTGGTTTGAATTTTGTGTATTTATAGAAATGCCACTCCCATAATATATTAATAGTCCCTCATTCTTCACATGGAGGGGTCCAAGCTAAAGATGAGAGAGAACTCTGATATTTGAAGAATCTCAAAGCATAATTGGATCACCACTATTGGTCTCCTCCAATCACCGCCAATTGTACCAGGCCGCCATCGCTAGTCACCATTGTCCATTGTCTTGCCCGATCATTGGACCAAGAGTCACCATCACTCGAACTACCGGATCACCACCGCCTCATTGTTCACAACCCAATATCACCGTCACCATCAGGCAGCCGTTGTGAATCGCCAGGGTCACCATCACTACCGCTATAAATGCCATCGATCGCTTGCACCAGTATACACAATATCACCGATCACCATCGCTAGGTGCTACCAACCGCAACCCGATCATAGCTCGATCGTTATCGTCGGATTGCTAGACTACCACCTCAAGCGAAGCCTTCATCACTAATCCAGTGAAGCTTCTTGCAAAACCTACTCTTGTAAGCTATCATTCTCCAACTTTTGGAGATAGGATGATATTTATAACAAATATTAATATATTGAAATTATTTTTAAGTGGACTAGGCCCTATGGTTTTTCCCTTCTAGGGTTTTCTACGTAAAAATCACTATGTCGCTCAATGTCTTTTGTTGTGTATATGAAGTTTTCATGCAACGTTAAGACATTGACTTCTCTTACTCTGCTGACTCGAATCTTCATGCACGCAACAAATATAAATTTTAGGCAAGTGGAAGAATAAAATTTCAAAATGTATATATATATATATATCGAACTAGAAGGGTTAAATGCTATGAGCAATGTTAGTGAATTATGAACAACATCCCTTTTACAATGACTTGTGCTTGACTTGGAAATAAAATCTACAAAGGAAAACAAAATATCAATGTGACACACACACACACACACACACACACACACACACACACACACAATATATATATATATATAGCTGCACTCTCCAAATCTCAAATTATGAAGTTCTTAATAATATTTATGATGCTTAGTTTAGGTTCATCTTAACTCGTATGTATCAATATGTTATTAATATTCTTAAATTAGTCTTATTGAAATAATTATTTTGATAATAAATTTATTAAAAATAAAATTTGGAGGTCAAATTCAATTTTTTTAAAAAATTGCTGAATTTATTGTTGAGATGATTTTATATTCAAAAATTGTGCCAAATTATATGATGACATGTCAATAATTAATGTATGATAGAGATAAATACAAGAAACTTCTATGATGATGTGATGGATGCAAGTTGTTAAACAAGGCTTGCGAAATATGTGGTTGGAGAAATTATTACCTGTGCAATTTTGATGTTGTTCTACAACTGGACTCTAATAGTATTGCACCACTTGGTGTGTACACAGCATGTATATACTTTGAATTGTGTATATATATTATGTATTATGTATACATAATGTTTATACAATCAAGTGATGCAATACTATTGAAGTTTGAATGTTAAGCCATGTTCACTCGCAGGCACTTTGGGTTTATAATTCTTCAATTTAAAGTCAAGTCATTATTAATCTTTGAATTTCACAAATGCATTTTTTTTATTTGGTGTTCTGAATGAACTCTCTATTCCTTTCTTATTAAATAGGCCCTTTACTTAACTTTCATGGCATATCACCCTCGCTCAATGGAGCAATTTTTTATATTAATCGGAGTCATCATGAGGCTTCTTTTTATTCTCTTCTTCATTGTCACGCAACTGTTAGCAATTGGAAATAATAATACAGATTATCAATCACTCGTTTCTTTCAAGCATCAAGTCTGAAGCGTGAGATCTTGCTTCTCAACCTATTTCATTGGAAGGAAGGGATTTGCTCATGGGTTGGCGTCTCAAAAGCACTTTCAGATAGAGTGGCTTGGATCTCGGTCACATTGGATTAGTCGGTCTTCTTCCTCCTTCCATATTTAATCTCACCTTCCTCAGATGGCTTGATCTTAGTAGCAACAATCTTTACGGTGAGGTCTCTCCTAAATTTTCTCACTTGCAGCGTCTGCAATATCTCAACCTGAGCTTTAACTCATTTCATGGAGACTTTCCAGCCATTCTCTTGTCCAATAACTCAATGCTCTATGTTCTAGACCTCAGCAACAACCAACTCACAGGTACAATCCCTCATACTATCAACTCCATTTTGAAGTTGAACATCCTCAGTCTTGAGAAAAACCACATCAGTGGCACCATACCACCTTCAATTGGCAATCTCTCCTTCTTGGATACTCTCTTTCTCCTTGAAAATCATCTGGAGGGAAGTATCCCACTAGAGATTGGTAGCCTTCATGAGTTAAAATACTTCAGAGTTACTGGAAATAATCTCTCCGGTAACATTCCTTCTTCATTCTATAACATATCATCTCTACGCAAAATTTCATTAGTAGTTACTAACTTGTGTGGCAAGATTTTAGTTGACATAGCCAAAGCATTTCCATACCTCAAAATCTTTTATATTGACACAAATAAATTCACTGGTTCATTTAATCATGCTTTTCAAAATGTTACCAGTCTTGTGTGTTTGGACCTCAGTGGAAATCATTTCGTAGGAGTGGTGCCACCAAATCTTCGACAAATGAGTAATCTTACAATCCTCAATATTGGATCTAATGAACTTGAAGAAAGTGATGTAAAAGATTGGCAGTTTTTTGATTCATTAATTAATTGCACCAAAGCATTGGCCATAATAACTTTGACGGAATGCTTCCAAAATCAATCAGGAATCTATCTATTAAGCTTCAAGAGATGGTATTAATGGCTAATTATATTTCGGATGCCTCCCATTTGAACTTGGTATACCAATTTGATTGCACTTGCCATGGATAGAAATCTCTTGGATGGTGTTATACCCAAAAGTATTGGAATGCTTGGAAGCCTACAATATTTATCTTTTGGAGATAATAATCTTATAGGAAGTATTCCTTACTCCTTAAGCAATCTCACAAGACTTGGTGACTTATGGCTGGGATATAATTACATAACAGGATATATACCTTCAAGCCTACAAAACCTTCGGATTCTCAATAATTTGGACCTCAGCAATAATAATCTGACATGTTTAATTCCAAGAGAACTATTTCTGAACCCCGCCTTTTCAAATATTCTTGACTTATCTTTTAACTTTTTTCTTAGAAGTTGGCCATCCCATTTTCAAATAATAAATTGATAGAAAACTTCCAGAATCTCTTGAAGTTGTGGTTATTGGTTGAATTACAGAATATAATTTCTTTGATGGATCCATTCCTACTTCTCTAAGCAACATGAAAAATATTCAAATACTAGACCATTCACATAATAATTTATCTAGGAATATTCCTCAATCTCTACAAAATCTCACCTCGATTTAGTATTTGAATCTATCATTTAATAATTTTGAAGGTGAGGTACCATATGAAGGTATCTTTGCAAACTCCACAGCAATTTCGCTTGTCGGAAATGGAAAAATATGTAGTGGAATTCCAAAACTTAATTTGCCAAAATGTGTTTCTAGATCATCTTCAATAAGAAAAGATGATCATATAATTAAAGTTTTGGTCTTAATTTTTGGAGTGCTTATTGTGCTATCAATTCAATTATTATACTTGGCTGTAAAATGCAAAAGAAAAGTGGTCAAAGGAGAAATTCAGACATATCCTTAAGCACTCCATTTCCTAGAATTTCCTATGCAAACTTAGCCAAAGCTACAAATGGTTTCCACTTCCTAATAGATATGGAAAATATGGATATGTTTATGAGGCACCCTAAGAGATTATCAAGCTACGTGGCTATTAAAGTTTTCAACCAGGGTGGAGCTTTCAAAGTTTCACATGTTGGTTAAGAAGCATACGTCATGATCTTGTTAAGATCTTAACCTCATGCTCTAGCATTGATCTCAAAGGCAAAGATTTCAAGGCTTTGATTTTGAATTTATGCCAAAGGAAACTTGGACATGTGACTCCACAAAGAATTCGAGGTAGATGGAGATGATGCTCTTTCTCTTGAAGAAAGATTGAACATTAATAATTTCCTAGCATATTACTCTTATTCAATGGAGACATTTTAATTAGTACCATCTGTTAGCTTAATGAGCCTCATATTCAATCCGGTCAATTTTGATGATAACAAATGAATACTTGAATGTTCTAATGAATGTTTTTATGTATTTCAGATATATCAATTGCTAATTACATATCCAATACATCTCATAATATGTTTGAGGGAATTTCAAGAGGAGAAGAATGAAAGATAGATCAAATTGGATAATGTGAAGCTCAAAAAATAATATTTTAAGTTATATGCATTTATTCATTGGCATGAATCAATTTGCTCACAACTTAACATATTATTTTAATGAGATTAATTTATATAAATCTTTATCTAATTAACATTCAATTATATGTTTCATACCTAGCATTTGAATTGTCAAAATAATAAATAATAATGACTATTAAGTGTAATTATTTTATTAACTTAATATAATTAAATATTTTAATTTAATTTGATGGTTATATGATAACTAACATATGTATGATTATATATAAATTATATCATAATATTTAAATGTCATATGTCAAAATTAACAAATATATATGAAAGTTTGTATTTTAGCCAAAGTCATTTTATAATCAAGGAATTTATATCTTATTTCATCTCTAATGGATTCCATAGATTTTTTCCTTTAATTTGATAGGTCACATGACCCACATTTGATTAAAATTGAATTTATTATGACTTTTCAAACATTAGTTGATTTTAATAATGAATGCATGCTACATTCTTTGAATATATTAAGAGCCATATTTCATTATTTTTTACTTGCCCAAGTGAATAGACGAATTTTGGATGCTTTAATTTAATATTTATTTAATATAGATCATATTTTTATTGAATATTAAATTATCACATGATAGCATGAGGTTAGAATAATATATTTTTTTGAAATAATTCAAAATGACCTTCTTGCTTATAAATAGCTCTCATTCTCTTCATGAAAGTATTCCTCATTCAAAATTCAAAATCCCTCCTGAAAATCTAAGAGAAAATTTCTTAGATTTTCCTTCCAAGTGTTCTCCAAATATTGCAAGATCAAATCCTTGGTTTGGAAGCTTCAACATCTTCAACTAAGCAAGCTTTCTCAAATTACTTGAGTTTGTTTTCTTGATCTTAATCCTTTTTAGTTGTTCATGCTATTTTCACCATCTATTTATTCTTTCCAATTTATACTTTTGATGGATTAGTCTTTGGACATTATTTTTCACATCAAAGTTTCTCAATCATCTTTTTGTGAAAAACTCTTGTGATAGTTTGTAGAATCTATTTCAACTTGTTGAAAATTTTAACTTCCTATAAATTTCTTTTGGTTTCTTGAAATATTTCTTCATTAATCTTATTTTGAAAGATCATTTATTCTTAGATCTATTTTAGAAGTATATTTTAAGCATTTTAAATTAAATTATATGCTTAATTAATCAGATTTTAATGATGAAACTTCCTAAAATCATAACTAATTGTAGAAAAATTCAAAATATAAACTCAATCTCATTTTAAAGATATTTCAGAGAAAAATTTAAGAAAATTATAATTAATTGGCTTTGAACAGTGACTTTGGCTTAATTAGGGTTTTATCAAAAATCTAATTAGCTTAATTATACTTTAATTAAGCACTCAATTAATCTCAAATTTTCTTTGAATGTTTAGGGGGATAACCTCTCCTATTTTTCTAAGATTTTATTGATTGCTTAATTAAGAAAATCATTTGAGTAAGCCCTAATCACTTTTTTAATCAAATTAATTGTAATTGAGGGATGAACAGTAGCTTGATTAATCACTTGAATTTAATTATCCCTATTAAATAGATAGGTTATCTAAGGAATACAATTCGGGACATTTTCCTAATTTATTTCCTAAGTATCCCTCACTTTTGAAAATTAAAGTAATTAATGTGTTAATGGAATGATTAGTTGATTAATCAGGTGATTAGATCTTCAAAATGAGGGAATCATAACCTAGTGGAATGATTGAATGATTTCGGGATTAGGATTGAAGCCTTGCCCTTGTTCCTTTCCCCTAAGTTAATTTTATCATTTAAAATAAAGGATAATTAAAGCATTTAATCAATTCATTAATGATCTAATGAAATCAAAATTAAAAATCAATTCTCCCAACCTAAAAAACATTTAACTGGTCTTGGGTAGCTCCTTGGGTGTCCAATAACCCAAGGTGAGAGATAATGAAATTTTGATTAGCTCACATGTGCGAGAAAATATTAAGATTAATTAAGTGAGATTTCTTAAGTTTAATTAACTATTAATCATAAGCCAATTGCATTAGTCCCCTTTCATTTCTTTAGGGTTTAATTAACTTAAGGTGATATAGATAAGGGATAATTAATTCATTTAATTCATACTTTAACCTAATCAAAATCTAAAATTAACCTAATTATTCTAAATTAAACCAAACTAATTCACACATGGGGAATGGGTTAGGATTAATAAACATTTCTTACTTTTCCTAATTCAAATCAAACTCAAAAATAAAAATCTCCATAAAGAATTTTGATTCACTTCAAATGTTCTTATTTTTATAGGATTGCCCTTAGGGATTAATTATGATGAATAAAGTCATGTGCTTACATTCCTTTTTTTCTTTCTAATCATGTTAAATATTGTTTGTCATACGAAATCATGCATTCATTTCTTTTAAAAATTAATTAAAGAAAGTATTTTTCTTTTATGTTAAATTGCATGTATTGACTAAAATTAAGAATATGAGTGGCTATTATCACTATTAAACCAAAAATTATTTTTTAAAACTTATAAATCAAAAAATTATAAATAGAGTGATGCTAGTTATAAATATTTATAAGCTTGCATGTAATTATAGCAAAAGATGTGTATTATGAAGTTCTCTTGCTTTCTCTTTACATGTTTTTATATAGAATTCATAACTGTATAGTTCATTTGAGAAGAACATAATACTTGCCTAAATCCATTCCTATGCATCTCTATATTAAGACTAAGGAAGCACCTTCATACTACACATGTAAATCTTACAATCAAATTGTGGGCTCCAAAAATTCGTCACTGACCTCTTCGATGAAATGAGTATTTTAAAGTGTTGGTGTAATTTTTAGAAGGTAGATGTGATAGTAGATAAGACACTACCCAGATATTTCATCCTCATTTGGTGAGGACTTTAGATCTAGTTCCAAGTTTCCTATATGCGCAAGACCCTATAGTTAATTACCCCTCTTAGGAAGTGAGAGACAACTTTCAAATAAGGCTAGTCATTAGATCGTTGAATGCGTAGTGTATAGTAGAAACTTTTAGAGTTTCAGAATTTAAGATATGAAATTTATCAATTCAGCTTAAACTGAATGGTTTGGGGAATGATGACGTGCCTAATCTAGATCCCATGGTTACGTCATTCCGGGCAGCCGCGGTCCCTAGTCTACTTAGTTAGAGGAGATAGACCCAATGAAGGATCCTCATCAACACATGGGTTACATCATCCAAGAAATCCTTATAGACTGGGGTATTTGTCTAAGAAGATTCTTAAGTCTACCTTAGAATGAGGGTTGTTTGTCCCATATCAAGTATACCCTATGATTCACAACTCAAAGGAGCCAGGGAGAAGGGCTACCATGATCGTAATATAATGAAGCGATTGGCCAAACCACCGTGAGGACTCTCATCGCTTCATCCTGGAGCTATCAAGCCACATGGTCAGAAGACATGGGCCACATCCTTACTGGCAAAAGATTGATTGAGAGTGAACATAGTAGAACACTTGATTTGACATTGGCTCATTTATGAGCTAGAGTTTTCTTAATTTATCATCCTGACAAATAGTTGTGGAAGGTGGATAGATTGAATTTTATTTATATTTTTAATGATAGAATTTCATTTAAGTAGTTTTAGATTGCTACTTGAAAATCGATTAATTAGAATATATTTAAGAGCTTTAGATCTTATCAACTTTGTTTAGTTGCTAACAAAGGATTAGACCTATTATCACCTGATAGAATCAATTTCTCAAATATTTCATTGATTTGAAACTCTTATTATAGGTTTTTAGGTTTTGTTAACCCGGACCCAATCCTAAGACTAAACCGGGAAGCAATCCACGCAGCATCCTCAGACTCTTGAATTTAGGCATTCAACATAGTGTCGGGGACCATGCCGGTGTGTTTAAGAATTTAGGCAAATTTTATTTCTGAATTATGAGATTAAATTTATATTTTTATTTTATTCTAATTTACCCTGCACAACCTTTTAGACATTAAAATTTGCTCTTGAAATCTCTATGTCTGAGTACATGCAGGAATTTATAACTTAGCTAATTTCATTTAATTAATGAAATCATTGATTTTGAAAATCATAGTTAGGATAAAATTTCTTGATTTTTGATTAAAGGAAGCCCTATGATTTTTATAGATTTTGATTTAGTATCACCTTATGTCTGCTATATAAAGAGTTGCAAATCCAGTGGCGAGGAAGGCCTCTTGATTTAGATTGCAGTTAAACCATTACTGGCACTTAGTTTACTTATTGAGTTTTTGTAATTTTCCCAACTTGATTATGGTCAATTTACATCAATTTTGATAAGTTATGCCGATTTCAGTGTTTGTTATTTTAGCCCTACTCATGCTTGTTAGCTAGCATAGTAATCACCGCCACATTCGTATAATAATTATTAAACCCACTTTGGATTCATCCTTAGATTTTGAGTTTATTGCAAATTTGTTATGAGTATAGCATTAGTCCCCCCTCAATTCCAATTAAAACTTGCTTAATTTTGAGAAATTGGCAAGAAAAGAGAACTCACTCATTATTTCAATTTAAGCTATAAAGAATTGCAATTAGTGTTTGTGAGTTTAATCTTAGCCTCCCCCAATGTTTATTTGCATTTTAAATGAGTGTTCCCTTTTTTTTCAAAAATTTGCTTCTATGGATCCACCATTTTTTCTTGTTTGATGCTTTTAGTTTAAAATTAGTTGCAGGTTTCCCTACTTAGCATTCTTAAATCAGCTCATTTCACTCTCCCATTTTTTATAATTCAAAATATTTGATGCACTAGCCCTCCATCCCCGTGGTGGGCTACAGTGTTTTGGCTTACCTGACGCCTCTTGAGCATAATAGATGTCTTGCAACACCACAATCAGTTTTTCATCTCATCGTGCCCTATTGATCATAATGAGGCCTTTAAACATGAAAGAAGACAAATGCAATATATATTCATTCCCCCCTCTTTTCTAATTCTAGAATTTAGACAAAATTTCGGCAGCCTCCCAACGTCATCCCCGTGTAGGGGGCTGCATTGGGGGTGTTTTGGCTTACTAGGTCCGCCATCATTTTGAGCATAGCAAATGGTGTCTTGCGACACCACAACCAGTTTTTCATCTCGTTGCATCTTGTTGAGCACAAGGAGGTCTTTAAACTTGAAAGAAGATAAATACAAAGTCTAGAAATTAGATAAAATTTTGGCAGCATTTCATCTAGGGAGCGACATCTAACAAGTGTGACTTACTCACGCCTTTCAGATAAGTGAGTGTCTTGTGACACCTATATATTATTTCATCTTGTCGCCCATCTTGAGCACAACGAGGCCTTCAAACCTTCAAAGAATATACTATATATATATATATATATATATATATATATATATATATATATATATTCACATTCATAGATCTCACATGTTCTGATGCATTTTTCAGCATGCTGCAACGCTAAGCAAAGGAATGGGGTTAGGTATGCGGTTGGGAATGTAAGGCAAGGAGTGTGACGCCGAAAATCGAAAGAAAAATTTTTCTCTTGACGATGTTCTTCCCCCGATTTATGGCTAAGCGAAGGTAGGAAAGCTAAAGCAAGGAATGTGATGCCGAAAATTAAAAGAAGAATTCACCTCTTCACGATGTTCTTCCCCCGATTGCGGAAAAGCAAAGAGTGGAAGGGTAACGGGGAGTGCGATGACAAAAATTGAAAGAAGAATTCACCTCTTGACGATGTTCTTCTCTCGATTGCGGTGAAGTAAAAATTGGAAGGGTTACGGGGAGTGCGACACCGAAAATCAAAAGAAGAATTCACCTCTTGATGATATTTCTTCCTCTGATTGTAGCGAAGCAAAAACTAGACGGCTAAAGCGAGGTGTTCAACGCCAAAAATTGAAAGAAGAATTCTCCTATTGGCGATGTTCTTTCCCCGATTACGGTGAAGCAAAAACGGGATGGGAAAAAAGTTGTAGGCTACCGATGGAGCAATATGCGAACAGCATGGGTGGGCTTGGTTGTGCCATGGTCTGGGAGGTGGGCTTGAAGGTTGGACGGGCAGAATGTAGTGGGGCGTGGAAAGGAGAGATAGGGAGATGGATTTCATTTTGGTTGAAATGGCGACCGGCGCAATGGCGAGGGATGACATGCCAGATAGAGCACTGAGATCTGATAAAGCGGATTGGTCCGTGGGCGCGATGCAGGGTCGAGCGAACTTGCGTCATGGCGCGGCGGGAGCTGGGACACACGGCAGGGTTTAGATCGTGACGTGGGTCAAAGGACGCAATGGCGGTGACAGTCAACAGGATGCTATGGCGGTCGGACGAGGGTCGCGATTTGACCGGGCGCAGGTGTTCGACCGAGTGGATCGGAGGACGCGCTGGCGAAGGTGAGCTAGTCGAAGGCGTATCCAGTGAGGATGGAGTTTTATCGGATTACGTCGTGGGATGACCGAAAGAATGAGAATGAAAGACGGAAGAAATTTTTTGAGAATGGATGGAATTCTTTTTTACTGATTCCAAGGAGAGAGGAATGAGAGAGAAATGGAATTGGAAATGAAAAAGGAAAAGTGGGGAGTTTTAGTTTTGGAGATGTTAGAAAAAAATTGAAAAATAAATTGGGGAGGAAGTTAATAATTTAGGAATTTTTAAATACTTTTTAAATGGATTAAATGGTTATAATGTGGATTTCACATTGGTAAATGTACATAGTCAATATATATATATATCAATTTAAGATAATTTTGATGTTCTGAATGCAATGTAAAGTTTCCATCGAGACCATTTGGTTCACGCCAAGTGTCAATTTTAGCTCAAAATGCACGTCGCCACTTTTAACCATTCAATTTTCATACATATTTGTCCGAATTGAGTGCGAACAGTATTATTTGATAGATTTCAGCATTCTAAAGCTGTTGGCATGATCAATTTCATGAACGGAGGTTATTTAATCCTCGATATGCATGCAGGAGAATTGATGACTTGAGCGGTTGATCAGTTGATCATCAAGTCATGCAATACTTATATCCTGACCAGTTTTGACATTCTAAATGCTATGGCAAAGTCCGTTCATCGATCTAAGGTCATTTGAGTTGATTTTGGTGACTTCTAGCATGCCCTCGACATACCTACTTCAAATCACGACATTTGTGACTCATTTGAATTACCGGATAGTCTCATATGATAGATTTTAATGTTTCAAAGCTAACAACATAATCAATTCATGAACACAGGTCATTTAGTTTGCGTAGGTGCATCCAAACTTTGATATATGTGCAAGCATGTTGATGACTTGATTGCTTGATTTGTTGATCATTAAGTCATACAATATATATATATATATATCCTGACCAATTTTGATATTTTGAACCTGATGGTGAAGTCTGTTTGTCGATCGGATGTTATTTGAGTTAATTTTAGTGACATCCTGTGCATTTCAGTCTCGATTTGGGCATTGCTACTATTGATTATTTGACATTTGTACATACTCATCCGAATTGAGTGCGGACGGTCTTATTTAATAGTTTTCTATATTTTAAAGATAACGACATAATCAATTTCATGAATGGAGGTCGTTCAGAAATCGTCTCAACTTCGACTCCGATATACATGTCGACTCGATTGATCATTAGATTTTGCAATATTTATATTTTGACCAATTTTGATGAATGCAATGAAGTCCGTTCATCGATCAAGGTCATTTCAATCGGATGTCCAAAGGCATTTTTTGAGCCTCAATTTGCGCACTATCACCTCCGAAGTCCGTCAAATTTGATTTGTAGGCATGTCTTTGTTTATGACACATATGTGGAGGTCAATAGATGTCCCCCCAACAAATGTGATTCGCGCATGGAGCGAGTCACGTTTGTTGAAAACTAGTTGACCATTTGGGTTGGCCACAGAACTTGGATCATTTTGGCTTTGATTGCGGTAGCTGGATTTGATGGATTGTCGCTTTTACAAGACATGCTAAATGAGCTTGATTGATTTGTCGAATTAACTGATAATAGAAGAGTTTTGCCATCTACTCGCTTCAATGGCTTTGTTGAAGATCTCTTTCTTTTATGTCGTTGCAAATTTGAGTTTCCTCGAACCCAAGCTTTCTGCTTGGTTCGATTTGATGGAGGAATGTATATGCTTATTTTGATGAAGGACTCCACTAGAGAATTGGTTTATCCATGCTTAGTCAGATTTAAAATTCCTTCTATCCTAGCTTTGAGCTTGACGGACTTGATGAAGGATTGACCTGATTTGTCAATATTGACTTGTCAAGAAGTGTATGTCATGAATCATTGTTTGTGGATTCGTTGGAGGATACATGATGACCAAACTTATATAGGTCAATGTTGAGTTATTATTCAATGTGCTTTAATAGATCAATAACCATGAAATTCTTTAGTTCCATCGCCTTTGTTTGAACTATGGAATTGCTTCCTTGGTCCTGTGCTCTCTGCTTTGATGGACTCGATGAGGAGATAGACTTTGATCTATGCTTTGAACTTGATTAGATCATTTGAGAAAAGATTGAAATATCACTTTGCAGGTAATATGAAGATTGATTTGAGACCGAATTAAGCTTTTCCTCATTTTGATCTATCGATCAAGCGAAGGATATCTTAGATCCACATATCAATAAGAGTAGATTGAGATAATATATCCTCATTGACAATGGGCTCTTTCACGCCTTTTCTTATGGCTTATGAGTGAGAGAGCGCAACAACCATTTGGGCTTATTGAGTTCGACCTTTAGAACCTACTCGAGTCTTCGACTTAAGTTGTAGTGGGTTTGTGGTTTTATCATCAAACTGACGGATGAGGGCTCTTTCACTGCGGCCTTTTCTCACATCTTGTTGAGTGAGAAGAGTGTCGAACACCACCAGCTTTGTTGAGTTCAACCTTTAGAACCCATCCATGTCCTAGACTTTAGATGTAGAGGTTGATGTTTCTAACTTAATTGATTGAAGCTTCTGAAATTGGGAGTTCTTTTGACTTGATCTCCAGAATTTGGCAAATCTGGAAGATAAATTTCTTGACATTTAGGGTTTTCTTTTCTTGTGTAAAAATAGATTCTTTTTGTTTCTGCAAGAACATGCAACTTAAAAATGATAATTATAAATATATTAAGAGATTTTGGCATAACGTTCGATGTCAACCTGAATCAGAATATATTTGAGGATCTCGTCTTATTGCACGATGTCAACTCAAATAAACTTAATATAAACTAAAAAAATGCCCCTTATCTTGCAAGGGGAATTCTAAAGTACATTTAGGAGAATTTTCAAGATGAAATATACAAATACATCCATACTTGAATTGATGTACTTTAAAGGAGATTTTAACATACAATATTGATTTTATCTGTATATAAAAATCTAAAAATGCCCCCTGTGTAACAGGGAAAATTTTCACAAAAAGTTCTTTATCTGGAGTATGTTTATTTAGGGATCTTGGCATGAAGCACGATGTCAACCTAAATAGCTATACTAAAAAATGCCCCCATCTTGTGGGGATTTCTGTATTTCGAGAATGTCATCAAGCATAGTACTTTTTTAAGTATCGACCATTAATTGGAAGCATTGGTCTTTCACTTTTTAGGTAAATGAGTTGGCATGCCTCTCCTTGGTACACTTTCTCAATGACGAAAGGGCCTTCCTAGCTAGGCTCAAATTTACCACTGAACTTTTGGTTAAGAATAATTGGTCTTCTGACTTAACTAATTCTTTTTTGGAATGTTCCACATATATGGTCAAAAGCCTTGGACATCTTTGCTCGATAAACTTCCAGATTTTGATGAGCTTGTAATTTAACTTCATCAAGCGCATCGAGTTCCTCCATTCTCAGACATTTTGATCTTCAGTTAGACTGTATTGGATGGCTACTCAAAGTGAAGGCAACTCAACTTCAAGAAGAAGAACTGCTTCAGTTCCAAATACCAATGAATAGGGAGTGGCTTTAGTCATCTTGTAGGTAGTTCGATATGCCCATAGAGCCTCTATTAGCTTGGTATGCCATTCTCTCTTATTTTTAGTGAGAATCTTCTTGAGCAGTTTAACCAATGTCTTGTTGAAAGCCTCTGCCAAACCATTTGCTCTTGGATTATAAATTGAAGAGCCAATCAATTTTGTGTCGATCAACGAATCTATAAATCTTTGCACTTTTAAAGATTGTGGCATTGTTAGAAATTATTCGACATGACACTCCAAATCTATAGACTACATTATGCATAAAGAAGTTGATCACTCGATCACTAGTAACTTCTTTAAATGGGGTAACCTCAGCCCACTTAGAGAAATAATCAGTTGCTGCTAGGATAAAGTGATGTCCAGCTGGTGATGGTGGATTAATTGGTCTAATTACATATGTACCCTAACATTCGAATGGCCAGGATGCTATTGTTAGGTGTAATGGATTCGGAGGTTGATGGATGAGATTTCCATGTACTTGATACTCATGACACTTCTTAGCATGATTAATACAGTCTCTCACCATAGATGGCCAATAATAACCCATTCCATTGATCTTTATTGCCATCTTGGAACCTGATTGATTTGCACCATAAAGTAATTCATGAACTTCAACCATTACATTGCTAGCTTCATCTACACCTAGACATCGTAACCACATTTGTTCAAAGGATCTACGATATAAAGTATTGTTGACAAAAGCATAGCGTAGCATTCTCTGGTTTGAGCTATCAGTGAGTTATTACTTGGTAATTTGCCTTCTTTAAAGTAGTCGATAAAGGCTTGCCTCCAATCACGTGACTCTTCTACAACAAAGGCTTCACACTACTTTTCTGAAGTAATGTCATTCTTAGCTCTTCTTGGTACAACTTCTCATTGATTTTGGGGAGTATGAGGAGCAACCTGAGTCGCATCCTGCTGTGTTAGATTTGGTAACCCCTCTACTTGCGGGGATATATACTTTACTGGATCTAGAACTCATTGAGTAAATATGTCAGTCATGACATAATCACCATTCATACTTATCATTTCTTTAGCTAGTTCTGCTAAGTAGTCAGCTTTGCTATTCTCGGATCGAAAGACTCAAGTTAGTATGATATTTGGTATCTACTTCATAAGCTCAAGAACTTGCTTATGATAGAAAGTTAACTCAAGCTTGTTAATTCTATAGATGCAAAGTACTTGATTTATAATAAGCTTAGAATCGCCAAAAATATGCAAGTTCTGAATGCTTATGAAAATAGCTTCTTCAAGACCTGCCACTAATGCTTCATATTCAGCTTCATTATTAGTTCTTGGCTCAGTCAATCCATATGATCATCTCATTATCCCTCCTTCTAGTGTTATGAAAAGTCAATTCCTGCTCTTGCTCTTGGAAAATTTAGATGTTGAACTTGTTTGATCGATGAGGCTCCATCAAAGTATATTTCCCAAATTTGTGATTTTTCACTGTCATGAATGAGCATAATTTGCTCATCAGGTAAGTCATCATTAAGAGAAGAGTTCGTATGGATAGAATGTGCAGCTATAAAATCTGCTAAGACTTGCCCCTTCACTACTTTTCATGGAACATCTGTGATATCAAATTGCAAAAGTAATACTGCCCATCTTACCAAGCGACCTATCAACGCTAGTCTTATCATCAAGTACTTCAGCAGATCGATCCTCAAGATGAGGGTAGTCATGTGAGATAACATATAGTGATGGAGCTTTTGGACTATAAAGATCAATGCTAAATAGTGCTTCATCAAGAGTATCTCATTTCGCCCAATCAACCGATATAATAAAAGCATTCTCTTTACTTTCTTCATTATGTTGTGCCAATAATCTCGAGACTTCTAACACTTGTATAGAATGAGGGCTTCCCAAGAATAGAGCGCTAGGATTGGTGGATTTAACAAGTAGCTTTTAATGCTATTGAAGACTTCTTGACACTCCTTATCCCACTTGAATGGAGCATCCTTTTTCATTAACCTTGCAAATGGTTGACAGCATCCTGACAAATTCAATATGAATTGATGGATGAATGCGAACTATCCTTGTAAAGAACAGAGCTGACGTAAACTCATCGGTGGAGGCATCTCCACGATTGCCTTGATTTTAGCAGGATCAATTTTAATACCTCTATGACATACAATGTACCCAAGGAATTTTCCAGAGGATACCCCAAATGCACATTTTAGAGGATTCATCTTGAGATCATATTTTTTGATTCTCTCCAATATGATTCTCAAGTCTTCGAAGTGATTTTCATGACTTAAGCTCTTCACCACCAGATCGTTGACATAACTTTCTACCTTTGGATGAATCAACTCATCAAAAATACACGTCATGGTTCTTTGGTATGTAGCTCCAGCATTTTTTTGGCCAAAGGGCATGACCGTGTAACAATAGATGCCAATAGGTGTTCTGATCGATGTATGCTTTTAATCATCGGTGCCATTTTGATTTCATTGTACCATGATCTGTCCATAAATGAGAACATGTCATAGTTGGAAGTGTTGTCCACTAATAGTTCTGATATTGGAAGTGGAAAGTCATCTTTTGGGTATGCCTTATTTAAATCCTGGAAGTCAATGCAGAGATAGATTTGGTCATTATTTTTCTTAACTGGGACAATGTTAGCTATCTAATCTGCAAACTTCTCCTCCCAAATAAAGCCTGCTTTGATTAGCTTTTTAGTTTCTACAATTATCTATTCTTCAATCTCCAATCTCATTTGCCTAGGAACTTGCTTAACAGGTGTTGCATCTAGTTTAATAGCTAGTTTGTGAACTGCTATATCAGGGGATAAGCTTGGCATTTCAAAATATGTCCAAGCAAAGCAATCCCTGAATTCACAAAGTAGCATTTTTAGCTCTTCAACATTCTCATCAGGTAGAAGGGCACTAATGAAAGTTGGATGAGGATCATCCTCAGCTCCTAGGTTGACTTCTTTAAGTTCATATGTAGTAGCTATTTGTCCACCATCTTCAAGTTCTTCAGGTGTGGGCTTGGCTTCCACTTCTTCATCATTTTAAGAAGAATTTCATGGGAATCATCTTCTTCATCACTAAGACTCTCAATATCAGCATCTATTATATTATAACAAGCTCTATCTTGATGAGATTTGTGGATGAACCCAGAGCTTTAGTGATAAACTTCTCACTTTTTTACGATGCTTGAGTACTTACTTGGCTCCACATCTTGTTAAAGATTTGAGTCCTATGTTTAGTAGTTCCAATATGAACTCCAAGCTTATGCATCATTCTTCGTAATTTTTATGGATAATATATTGGTATTCTTGTTGGCACTACTTCATCATAATTTTCATGTTGAGCAGATTGTTCAAAATCTTGAGGCTGAGACTCTTTAGATTTGTAAAATAGAGTTTCTGTTCCACCACTCTCAGTCAACAGTGGCACATAGAATGTTATCAATTCTTCAATATTATGAACCTCCAGCGGAGTGATTTCTTTGAAGCACTATTGAGGAATGGGTATAATTTTGAATGAGTCATCTGACTCTGCCAAGTGAGCTATCCTCCTTGATGCAGCCATCTGAACTCTATTTTCATAAGTAGATTCAAAATCATAGTCTGAATTAGAATCACTTATTTCATACTCTACTTTTCTTGAGAGCTAATAAGTTCTCTTAGGTTTGACAAGCATATCTTCTTCTTCGTGTCACTTCCCAAATGAGGAACTGATTTTCTTGACTTAGGTGTAATCAAGTTCTTTAGGGAGAGTTGGCATTTCCTTTCTTCTCCCACTTTGCTTCTCCTCTTTCACTTTGTGAAATTTCTTTAGTTCTAAGAATGCTACCGCAAGAGGCTCTTTATAGGCTCTTGAGGATGAAAGTACTTGCATCTTCATATATCTTGCTTCATGAGAATGGTTGTAGGTTACCAAGAATTCTAAATTCTTCTTCATCTTTCAGATACTTCATATATTGATGCATAGTTGATGGGACCATGCCATACTCATGTAGCCACAACCAGCCCAAGAGAGCTCTAAATGATGTATTGGCATCGATTACATGAAATTTGGCTTCTATATATAAATCCTTGAACTTGAGTGAAGAATAAAAGAACCCAGAGTTTTCTGCCCCTTTTCATTGAATACATGAACCATCAATTTATCTCTCCCAAGATGTTGGATATCTAGTGATAATCCTCTCAATACCTTTAGACTCATAAGGTTGATAGAAGAACCTGGATCAATCAATATTCGGCTGATCGAGATGCCATCACTCTTTGGAGAAATACAAAAAGGATGATTGTGATCCACTGATCCCAACATAAGATCTTCTTTGAAAACTATGATTACTGGGAGATTTTGAGTTTGTAATGCTTCAGTCATGCACTTTTCAAGAAACTAAGCTTCATAACTCTCCAGATCTTTGAGAGCATGTATCAAAATTTCTCGGAGGTCTTTTGACATCAAGATAATCTCATACACACTCAGTTGTGCAGGGATCTTTCATAGATGTGATAGAATATTATAATCTATCTTCCCGCTAAATTTAGGCTTTATTCTAGGATTTTTGGGAATGATATCTTCATTGACTTCAATTTTTTTACCTTTGTCTTTATTTGCATATCCCTTCTTTGATGAAGGTGGTAAAACTTTACCACTTCTCAACTGAAGGTGAATCACATTATCTTGCTCAGATTCTTCTAAAGAGGTAGTTTCTTCAAGTTCCCTTAGATTTTCCAAAAGGGCTAGACACATTTTTCAACATCATATGTTTCATACATGATGATATGGATGAGTCTGATCCTTCTCCGTAGGGAAAACATATATCTTCATCTGAACTGTTATTGTCTTGTTGAGTCATTAAACAAAATTTAGACATTAGCTCCTCGGGCTCTTCTTACTTTCCTGACAAGAGTTGTGATGGGTTGGTCGAGTCTGTCTAACTACCCTTATCATTTCAACGTAATTGATGTTGAATAACATCTGACATCATGCAGATGATTCGGCATATATCTACTGGACAAGATTCACCATTATCTTCTTCATCCGATTCAATGCAAAGTTTAGGCATGAAGTTCCGCAGTTTGATATGGATCTTTTGAATTCTCTTCTTCTTCTTTTTCTTGGCCGCCTTCTTTGATTTATGAGGCTTGCATTTAGTAGACGCTTCATGTGGACAAGTAGCCTTATCAATGCCACGAAGCCCAAATACTTGGTTTAGGCATCTCTCCTAAGTCCAATATAGGTTCAAGTGGTGATTTCCACTTAACACTAGGGACATCTTTTATCTGCTTCAACATTTTCATGGTCCTTTTGGAGACTGTTGTTTATCATTCTTCAATCTAAATTGATTTCTCATTTTGTTTATCTTTGTTGGATGATACAGAAGAGGATGTAATATTCTTGTAGACTCCCTTTTAGGGTTGACTAGAACACTGCCAGATAGTGTAAATTCACCTCGCCGATACTTTCTTTCTAGCCAATCTTTGAAGACATAACAATCTTCAATAGGATCATCTGATGATATAGATAGTAGTTTGGATTATTGACTTGATCAGCTTCTTCAGGCTTTTTAATTTCTAGTAACTATAGACCGACTTTGACTGCTTCGTAATAATTTAGCCACACTGTCCCTTCTAAAAGAATATTCTTTGTTCACTTTTTCCTAAAGAGATGGTCGCATTCACTCATCATCTCTTGTTGCTTGTTTTGGATGCTCCCCACCACTTGGAAAAGTTTGAGGTTTGTCATTACCTCTTAATACTTATTTTGGCTATGGATTATAATAAATAGTCTTTTTTACCCTTATCATCATTGTACACCAGCTGCTTTTCTTTATCCACATTGTATATCACCTACTTTTTTCCATTTGAGCTATAGGAAGTGGCATGACTTTCATTTCTTCTTGAGTTTGAAGGTTTAGTTCTCTTTGCTTTATCAACATAGACTTCAGACTTATGGTGATTCAACTTTTCAAATTTGGCCACCCTATCGAGCAAGTCCTAAAATGTTGTAATCGCCGCCATGCATAGAAATGGTGCCATTTTATCATCCATATTACCCATTAGCAATTGGATTGCATGTTCTTCTTCCAATTGTTGCTCGCACTTCATACTTAGGTTGCGCTAACAACTTATGAATTTTGTCACTGACTCATCTTTTCTCCTTTTTAGCAAGGCAAGGTTAGCGATTATGATTTTCTCGATTGCACTAGCGAACCACTTTACAAATATGGTCTCTAATTCTGTAAATATTTTAACTTAATCATTTGACAATTCTGCATACCATTTGAAAGCGGCTGAGGTTAGGCTACTAACGAATTGATGAAATAACACTGCATTGTTCCCTTTTATGTTGACACAAGTAGCTTTAAATCAGGCTAGAGGTTGCTTTGGATTACAAGCTTAAAAGTATTAAAAAAGTAACCTTTGCATGACACTTAATATTCATATTTCAGTGGTAGACCCTTACTCACCAACTTTTAGCCTCGCCCGAGGCTATGACGCTTTATCTTTTCATTGATTATTATTTCTAAAGCTATTCGGTGCTAGCCAAACTTTGAATTATCAGTTGGAGAGGTATTTGGTTAACTTCATTCCTTGCTTCATGTATAACATGTATTGTAGGATCTTGAGGTACCATAGTGGATGGTGATATAGAAGTTGTATTATTAGCTATTTGTTGATTAGCAGACAAAATAGGTGATGCACTTGATGTGATACTCTTTTGCAACATCTCTATCATGATATTTGTTTGTACCATCATATTATTCATTTTGGTACTCAGCTGTGCAATCTTCTTGTCTTTGACCTCAATTTGGCGCTGCATTTCTCTTTGCTCTCTAGCTAGCGCCATGGCATCAATCAGTACAAGCTCTTCTTCTTCTTCTTCTTCTATTTCTTATTGTGGTTCTATTTTGCTCATTTTAGAGGAAGAACTTGACTGCCCTTCTCCTTGTGTATTTGTAAAAATAGCATTGTTGGGTCGACATGATGCGATTATAAAATGTATAAGATCATTTCTGGTTCAACCATATAGACAAACTTGACACCCATGATCTTTTTCTCCTGGTTTTCATCTTCTTCATCTTCAGCAAAGATTGAAGATCTATCCTCTATTTGTCTCTATGAAGACTCTTCTTCATAAGCGTCAAATTCAGGTTTAGATTCCCTGGATTTGCATTACTGCTGATAGTGCTGAGCAGAGAGTTCATCTATATCTCTGATCATATGGATGACTTCTATTTCCATAGAATCTTCTTCATTATTTTCTTCCTGCACACAAATTTATGATCGACATCTCCAATGGATCTCTGGTTCAATGTGCGGAACAACTACTTCTATTAAAGGACTGTGATCAAAGTTAACCTTCTCTTGTAGGGGTGAAACTGATTGGATATGGGATCCCCTATAGGATTCTCCAGGGTGTCGATCGTCATTTCTTTAATCCTTGATATCCCTTTTTTTGGGCATCCACTTCTGATGAGTTGATTTTGAGGTGGATTTTTGAGTATATGTATCAGATGTCACACCTCTTCTATTACTCAAAGTTTCATTATGGGGCTTTGGCCTCCATATTTGCTTATCCTTTCACCTGGACCATTCGATAGCGGATTCTTGGACACGAGGTCCAAGTGTCACACTCTGATGCTCTCCTTGCAAAGCATACTGGGTTCGCTGGCCAGTAAGAGAAGGTAACTTTCTTAGTGGAGCTTTAGTATTTTCCATCACCATAGGCCTCTGAAATCTTCTTTTCATTAAGCCTCTGTCCTTGATTACTTTGAGAACTTTATGTATCATGGAAGGTAGTGTTTCAGGCTATCTCCTATGTGGTGGTGGAGCTTGATGTGGTTGGTTCTAAATGAATTATTTTATTTCGTCAGTAGAGCTATTCCTCTTTACCCACTTTAGATTGTCAAAGTTATTGTGGGTAGGAATACTCGCCTCCAATGGCAGTATCGCTTGTTCACTAGGTCAAAAGGGGATCTTGAGCTCTCGTGCTTCTCTTCTCTTCTGTTAATTTACTTCGATGAGGAAGCTTCATGATTATGCTTTTGGGTATAAAGGTTCAATCAGCATAGCAATGAGAGGAATTAAAGACACGCCCTTGACGATTCTTTTTTTTTATCAGAGCTTGATTGACCTAGCCTTTAAAAGCGAAGTTCTCTCGGAGAACTTGCATTGGTTATTGTTGAACATGGCCAGTGGGAGCTTCAATAACTTGAGTCCTTCCAGCATGGCCTCAAACGAATGTACCACGGGTGGTACTTCACGAGTTGCATCTATGATAGCCGAGAAATTCAAGCTAACAAATTGAATGGTAGCCCCGACATCTCCTATGTTGATGATGGCATTTGCTAGGCAGATGTTCGCACCCCGACCTACCGAATGGTGGAAGGAGAGCTTTGTAGATCCATTTCTGCAAAAGTAAAAGATGGGGATTAGTAATTAGCAATTATTATTTCACCCTATACTTTCAAGATGTAGAGGCGCTACAGAAAAAGTAATGGTGTAATAAAGATATTCTCTACGAAATGATTCATTCTATATAGAGCCTCATATTGAATTTATTACACACATTTAAATCATCATTTTTTTATTTTGAATTTTTAAAAAAAATTTATTGCTACTATAACTCATATATGACTAGCCAAAGATGGAAAGAGAATCCTATCCCCGGAGTCACTCAGGCTCAAAAAATTCACCCACCTCTTTGATGAAAAGAGTGTTTTAAAGTGTCGATGTAATTTTCAGAAGGCAGATGGAATAGTAGATAAGATGCTACCAAGAGATTTCACCCTCATTTTGTGAGGACTTTAGATCTGGTTCCAAGTTTTCTATAAACGCAAGCACCTATAGTTAATTACCCCTCTCAAGAGATAACTTTCGATTAAGGCTAGTTGTTAGATCACTAAATGCATAGCATATAGTACCAACATGTGAAGTTTTGAAATTTTATTTAAAATTTATGAAATTCATCATTGTTAGTTTAAAGCGGATGGTAATGATAACGCGTCAGATCCCATAGTTCCATCATCCAGCCGTATTCCCTAGTCTACTTAATCGAGGAGGTAGTCCAACCCAATGATCCTTTAGCAACACATACACGTTGTCAAAGAAATCATTATAGACCTGGGGTGGTGTTTATCTAAGGAGACAGGCTTAAGTCTACCATAGCTGATAGAGGGTTTTTGCTCTATCAAGTATACCCTATTATTTACAACTCAAAGGGTAGAGCTATTGGGGAGCATACGCCAGATCATAATATAATGGAGCATCCAAAAACCACCGATCGAGGACTCCATAATCGCATCAGAGCCACCAAGTCGAGGACACGAGCCATGTCCTTATTAGCATGAGAATGATTGAGAGTGAACATAGTATAACACTTGATTTGACATTGGCTCCTTTGTGAGCTAGAGTTTTCTTAATTTGTCACCTTGAACAAACAGTTACGGAATGTGGATAGATTGAGTTCTGCTTTAAGCTTTTAATGATTGAATTTCATCTAAGCAGTTTTTAGATTGATACTTAATTTGAGTTAATTTTATTTAAGGTTAGAATCACATTTTGATGGAAGTATCTCCTCCAGTTGAAATCATCATTCAACACAGTCATCATCGGGGTAGTTATTGATTGAATCAAATATATTTGAGAACTTTAGATCCTGTCAATTCTGTTTAGTTCCTAACAAAGGATCAGATCGACTGTCACATGACATAATTAGCTTCTCAAATATTTTAAAAGTTAAAATTCTTATAATAATTAAATTTTTATATTTTGTTAACCCAAACCCGGTCCTAAGACCAAACTAACAACCCAAGACAAAGATCCTCAAACATTAGGCAAAGATAATTTATGTTTAAATTGTGATATTGATGTTGTATTTTCATTTATTTCCAACTCAGCCTACGCAACCTTTTCTGGAATTAAAATTTGCACTTCAAATCACTATGTTTGAGCATATGACAAAATTTATAGCTTACATAATCTCATTTAATAGACATTTCAGTACATGAAATTAATATAGCACTCTTACTTGTTCTTTGTAAATTTTATTTAACTATCATTAATTTTCATTTCAAATACAAGATCCAAATGATCCTTTTAAAGGCCACATTCATGATTGCTCATGAGTTGCCTAATTGAATTTGTGCTTGTAAGAAACCTACCAAATCTATTTTCATTTTCAACTGAATTGAACATTTGAATTTACCATCAATCATTTGTCCTTTGGTATTAAATTAAATCCTTATTTCCTTTTGACATCAAATACAATTATTCAGGTGTATTATTCACATTGATTACTTGTTCATGAATTTAATACTTTGAATATCCAAAGATAAGCCTTGTTCATACAAGATACTTCAAATCCATTATGGATTTATCCCTGATTCCACATCAAGTTTCATGTTTATTTAAAAGAAGCTACCTTCAGATTTATCATTATTCTCTCATGATTTTATTATTAACCTCCTCATGCTTCACTTGCATTTAGTTTGAATATCTTCATTTATTTCAACATATAAAGAAATAGGCTCAAGCATTCATTTAGTGGTAAACTAAATGATTGAATTCACTTTTAGCTATATGATGTTCTCTTTTGTTGAAGCTAGAGAATTAGATATTTAAGCTTTCATATAAATGTTCTTATTTATCATGTCAAGTGTATGATTTTACCAATGTTTAGTTCATAGAGGATAAATATTTATATAAGTTTTAATAGGCCTTCTAAAAATGATACTTTACAACTCTTATGACTGAAAGCACGATTTAGAAAAATTAAGAGCTCACTTAAAAGATCATTAAAAAAAGGATTAGCAAGCCTCCAGGAATTAATTTTCTTATAAATAGAATAGCCAATAAAATCATTGAACTATAAAATCACTGTGGGTCCCGAATGTGAACTTTATATTCTCTTTACATTTCTATAAATTTGAGGCTATAATGACTCTTATTGTCATTTCAATTCTTTCAAAAGCTTGCAAAACTCTAATTGTCCATAAAATAAGTGAAGAAGATTGAGCCTCCAAATTGTTTCAAATGTTCATTCAGTTTTATTCTTATAAGTCCTCTCAAATTTAATATGTTCATGTGGGTTAAAATTTTTTCTATAGTCGCCTTCATCTATGGTGAAAAAGAAGAATATAAAAATTCATCTTTTAGGATATGCCACAGATCCAATGTACTTATGTGATCAGACGCCATCAAGGAATAGTGTACTATCTCAGGAGATAGAAGTCACTACCCTTTAATGGACCTAATCAACTCAATAAGGACTCCTAAGGACAATGGGTCTACATATGTACCAGATATTCTTCCCTTACTTTGCATGAAAAAATAAAGCAGGGTTTATTTTAAACTGGGTTTATTAAGTTTCCTACAAGGGAAAGCCCCCAAAGTTAATTACATCCTAAGGGACGAGATCCCTTAGGAATACTCTTGATTAAGGTAAATGATCGTTGTCTTCAAAGATTTTAATAGGAAAGGATTATTAAATGATTAGTTCAATTTTGAAGATCAAATGGGCTAAGAAACCTAGCGATGCTAAGAAAGATAAGTAGGAGATGCCCACGATGCTAAGAAACCTAGAGAATATCTCAAATTATCATATGGTTGGGCTTTACATTTTTGAAGTTGATTTAATTTGTTTGAGTTGCATTTTTTATTAGAAATTTAGGACTTATGATTCTATAACACAAAATTAAGAAAATATCTAAGACGTGAGGATTTAAGCTTATGACCCACCAGGGGCAAAAGCAACCTCAGAACCTAAATCGATGGAGCTTTGGTGAGGGCCGAAAGCATAACCTAAATTTAAATCAAAAAATGGGTATTTGTTTTGCCTCCACAAGAGAGGACAAACCACCCGACATCTTAGACATACAACCGCCTGGGGGTGGCCACCAACTAGCTCCTCCCATGGTTTTAAATTCATGTATGCAAGTTATATATTTTATACAAGATAATTAGGCTATTATTTATTTAGAAAGAGACTAAATCTTTAAACTCACTCCCTAAAGATACTAGATCATGTAAGGACATACTTCAAATGACCTAAATCTAATGCAATTCAAATTTCATTTTATTTTTATTTTTGGGAAATTATTTTGACTTAGGATAATAGATTCATTTGCCTAATGCATGAGAAATAAAGTTATTTGCCAAAATTAATGAGAAGGGAGGAGGTGTGTTTCCACCATGGCTCTCAAAGGTCAAGCCAAGTTTCTCTGGCAAAGGTGGAAGCCCTCCAAGCAAGGGTGAAATAAGATGCATTTGTGCACGATGTTATAAAAGAAATACTCATCCAGCTAAGGGGTTGATAATTCTTTTATCTTGATTTTAAATCTAAGCTTTAAGCGAGGTTATGAGTTCTTTATTTTTAGTTTTGAGTTGTTAAATTTGATAAAAGATTTATTTTTCCTAAGAGCCTAATCCACATCCAGGCCATACATAAATCAAGGAAGAAACTAGGAAAAAGATGTCACTTAATGCACAAGCTAAACAAATCATCAATCAATTTATAAAGCTAATCACAAAAAATAAGAGGCCATTATGGTCGGGTACCACCATACAAACTTGAAAATAAATTGGGTAGCCGAGCTTTACCCTTATACAACCCAGATTACAAATGAATTAAATACAATTAAGCAAGGAATTCATTATTATGGGGGTCTTCAAGCTTCATTTCTTAATTCTTCTTTTCCTCTTTGGTTTCTTCTTTTGGATGGTTGGAAGGTGGATGTTCCAAAGACTTCACATGGTTCATAAGATAAGATCTTATGACCCATGTTCATCTTAATCCTCATAATAATCATTCCAAAATGCTATTTGCAAAATTTATATGAAAAGAAAAAGTAAATCTTGCCAACACCTACAAGACAAAGGTTAGCTAAACAAACCACCAAATCCCAAGCATGTAAATTGGACTTATCACCACACACATGAGTGACTACGTTCACCTGGCCTATTTTATTATGCTTAGGGGTTTAAGCATCTGCATAACAAAGCATTTATTTTTTTATTTATTACAGCGCCCCTTAAGCACAATCCCCTGTAGAAAATAAAGGTTAGACTAAAATCTCCCTATCATTCATTCTACACACATACATCCTAACATCCAATATAAAATATATATCACAATATAAATGTAAGCATAAAAGCGTGCACCGCCCTAACCTAATGCTAGAAGTGGTGACTTAGCCTAATGTGTGTGCTTTAGTGGTTTGTGTGGTATGATTAGCTATGGCTTTAAGTTAAAATTTTCTAAGTGTGAAGCATGTTCAACCTAGAGAAGGGTTTCATTTAAGTGATTTAGTTGATTTGGGTTGATTTTATTTCATGTTTTGATTAGGTTCAAATGAATCCTACAATTAATTACTAAGTTATAAAGAGAGGGTAAGAGAAGAGAACTTCTCTTTCCTTCTTTGACCTAAGTAATTTCTAAAGTAGATTCATGTTTTGGTTTATTTGGTGAATATTTTAATTAAGTATTTTAATTAATCCTAAGTTTAGCTGAACTCTAAACAAATCCATTCAAAAAGAAGAGACATTTTAAGATAAAATAAAATGATCCAAATTCACAAAATATACATCACTTCATTTCTTTCCCAACATGTATAAAATGCATATGAATGAGTCCTAAGCATATCTCTGCATACAAATGAGAATGTTTAATCACACTTTATGATGCATGCTAAACAATTCATTTAAGGTAATTTGGAAGTTCATGATGCATGATTTTCATTAAGTAGAAAAGGGATTTCTTATCCAATTTTTACATGCACACATGAAACTAAGAAAGGAATAAGTGGCTAAAGTAATAATTTGCTACTTATCCAATTTTCATTTTAAATTTGACATAAGGAGTAATTAACAAATTAATATTTCCATTAAAAGGCAAAATCAAAGAAAGATATAATTGGAAATCCATTAAAACTAATTTTAGAATATTCTAGATTGAATTATCTTTTAGTAGAAATTTACCTCATATTTTTCTAATTTTTATTTGGGGAGATATGAATTTTTAAAGCTTAGAGGATTATTTAGAATTAATTAAAACCTAATTAAATCCCTTATTAGCCCCACTCAACATCGGGTGGTGGTCACGAGCTTTACATCAGCTGGGAGCGGGTTACTTAAATGTCTCGTCATTGCCCGTATGGCGGTATTTTTGTCAATCAAGGATCGAATGGTCAGGAATCACCCCGTGGTTTTAGAAGGATAAATCAATTAAAAAAATGTGTGTTTAATCTCGGTCGTCCATCCAAAATGCACAGATGGATGGCCGAGATTATCCATGTTGTTCCCTGAGGATTAATGGAGATCATCCATGATCTAAGCTTTGATCCGAGCTCGGATTAGGACAAAATTTTGTACACACCATTATACACTAATAGCAATCCTATCCAATGATTGAATTTTCATGCCAAGACACTTTCTTTCACAAAAAGACCAACACCCCTTAAGTATAGTGCTCCAAAAATGCCATACCTCATCAAAGGTGATCACTAGCACACGATTCCCTTGGAGGAGGCGTGAGAGAAGAATTAGCTCTTGAGGTTGGGTAGTTTTCTCTATGGACCAACTCCCCTTGCTTGTGAGCTCGGTTTTGATCTAGGTGAGTCTCTTCTTGCCTTTGGAGCTTGGGAAAGATGTTGAGTAGACTTGACTTGATCCTCTGGTTGAGTGTGCAAATAGAATTGAAGTGGTTTTGAATGAAGAGGAAGTTTGAATTTTCCTCCCTATTTTATTCAAAATGAGAATGGGAAAAAATGGGAAAAGAGCTCTAGGGATCACTCTTTGATGGCTCCTAACACTCTCCTTACTCAATCCGATGTGTGTGAATTGAATTAGGAGTATATCTCTTCCCATGGCAATGACGAAGCTATGGCTAATTCTCATCCAATTGATATGAAAAGGGTTGTTTGGGCTATTTGAAGTTGGCAGTGGTTGAGCTTATGAGTGGATTAGTAACCTTCCATGTGCTTCAAATTGAGTGGAGGGAGGTTTTCAAATTGGCCAATTTGAATTGAGGTTGGTTTAGCCTTAGCCTTATTTGGCTGACCCAAACCCATTGGGTTGGGTCCACCACCCTCCATAAGGTTCACATGACCTATTAGGATGGTATGGTGATATGAAGAGGGCTTGACCAAATTCCCCATGGATTTGACAAATAATTGTTCTATGGCCTAGGTAGAATGGTCATTTGGCCAATTTTTGAATTTGAATATGTTCAGTATGTTGAGAAAATGGGTTTGGCCAAGTTTAATTGGATTTGGAGTTCATTTGATATGGTTTGACCCATTTAGGTCAAAATGGGTCAACTTGGGTCAAGTTGACCAATTGGTCAAATTGGGTCAAACCAAGGGTTGGGTCAAGTTCATATGACCATTCGAAATGCTTTGATGTCTTTGATTTGGTTCAATTTGGTGTAGTTTTGAATTTGGCTCAAATGACTTCATTTAGGTCAAATGAGTCAAGTTGATCAATTTGACCCATTTGACCTATTTGAGCTAGGTCTTGGATAGGTTTAGGTTTGGTTAGTCATATGGAGTGGGTTGGTATCTTTGTTTCCAATCAATTTTGGTTAGGTTTGAGTTTAGCTCAACATAACATCTTTAGGTCAAATTGGGTTCAATGTCAATTGGGCTGGGTTAGGTCTAGTTGGTCAATTAAGGCTTTGGCCAAGTTCAAAAAGTGATTTGGAAGTAACTTGACCCATTAGTTTCAATCAATTTGGCTTAGATCAATTTTGACACATTTTGACTTTTTAGGTCAAGTTAGGTCAACTTGGGCAAGTGGCCAATTGGGCTATGTTAGGCTCAAATGTTGACTTGGTCAAGTTCAAACATAGTTCATGAATGAACTTAGATCAATGATTTCAATCAATTTGTCTTATGGTGGATTTTGGCAAGATTAAGTTTCATTTTGGCTAAGTGTTGACTTGGTCAACCTTAGGTTTATTGACCAATTTGGTTGATTGATCATCCCATGATGATTTGATCATGATGAGAGGCATAGGTGAGTTTGATTCAATCTAATTTGGTTAGGATTAGAATTTGGCTCATAAGGGTACTTTAGATCACTTTAGGTCAGGTGAGCCTAAGTGGGCCAAATGGCTTGGTCAAAGCTTGATTCAAGTTTGATTGAATTTGTATATAGACTTATGATTGAAATAAAAATCCATTTGCAGGTGGTTTGAAGCCAAATGGGTTTTGATTTATTTGACCATTTCATATTCGAAGGAAGGACATGAATGGATTTGGGGTTTGATTTTTGAATTAGGTTTTGATTTAGTGATTAAAGTTTGTATTTATGTATGGATTCATGCTTGTAGGGTTGATTGAATCATCAAGGAAAATCAAGAGTTTGGCTTGATTTGAAGTTGAATTGGCTAAGTTTAAGATTTTGACTTGAAAGGGTTAGGTTGGATTTTGAGTGGATATGAGTTTGATTTTTGGAATTGGTCTTTGATTGTTTGAATTTATATTTTATTTATATATGTGAATATAAATGATAATATAAATGGGCCATGAGAAAATTCCAAGGATTTGAAATTCTTTGATCATGATTTAGGCTATGTCCATTTAAAAAGAATTTAAAGGACTTAGAAAATTTTGGAGTAGGGATTTGACTTTTTGAATTTGGTTTGATTTATTTATATTTATATTCCATTTATATATGTGAATATAAATTAGAATATAAATGAATTATGAGAAAATCTCGAATTTGAATTGATTTGATTTGATTTAAGTAAGAGGAATTAAGGACTTGAAGGATTTGAAATTTGAATTTGGGATTTGATTTGATTGATTTAAATTTATATTTTATTTATATATGAGAATATAAATGAGAATATAAATGAGTTATGAGAAAATTCCATGAATTTTGAATTGATTTAATCATGATTTTGGATAAGTCCTTAAGAAGGAAATTTAGGAAATTTCATGAATTGATTTTGAATTTTGGGTTTAGTTTAATAGGTTTGAATTTATATTTCATTTATATATATGAATATAAATGAGAATATAAATGAATTATGAGAAAATCTCAAGGAATTGATTTGGTTTTGATCATGATTTTGGCTAAGTCCTTCAGAGAAGATTAAGGACTTAAGAAAGATTTGGACTTAGGAAATTCATTCATGGATTTCAAATGGAGTTGATTTGAATTTGGAGAAAATCAAATAAGATTTGAGTTTAACTTGAAGGAAGGAAGGTGAGGAATGGTTCAAGCTAAGGGTAGGAAAATTTTCCCACCGGCACGACATATTCTTTGGCTAACTCTTAAGTCTCTAAGGCTAGGTTGAGTTTTCACTAATCACTTGTGTCTTAAGACTAAGGAACTCTTAAAGTCTAAGAGAAGTCTTATGCCTAATATGGAGGGGTTGAGAGCTGATCCTAAATATGAGGTCAATAGTGCACTTATATTTATTTTATGCCTTTATAACTTCATATCTGTTATGATCAAAATTTTGATTTAAGTCTTTTATTTAATTCCATTTAAATTCTTTGATTATCTCTTTTTTTTTCTTTTTCTTTTTTTTTTCTAATTCCAAAAATTCATCAAAATTTTGGCAGTATTTTGGTATACAGGAGCAACATCTAATAATTTTGGTGGCCTTCCCATCACGCCCTGATGAATATGACGGTGGGTGTTTTGCAACACCTCGGTCGATTTTTATCTCATCGTGCCCTGATGAGCATGACAAGGCCTTCGAACCTGCAAAGAGACACATAGTATATATACATATACACATTCCACACATTTATTCCTACACATCTAAACTCATTTTTTTGTAAATAAGCGTGAATGATCAACAAGCAGAAAGTGGAAGGAATGATGGAAATGATTAGAGGATAAAGCGAGGAGGTATACTGAGAGGAACCCTCCTGATGATGGAGTTGCCTCTCGACTACCCTCACTTGTAAAAAAAAAGGCCAACTAAGGATGAATTCGACAAAGAGAAATGTGGGAAGGAGAAAAGGATTTTTCAGATAGAAAGAAATGAGGGAAATTGGAGAGGGATTTTCAGCCAAGAAGAATGATGGAAGGAGGAAAAATGGAAATGGGAAAGCTTACTCTTTTCCTACGGTTCACTTCAATGAGGATGAGGAGAAAAATGAACGAGAGGGCTTCTATCGAGGGAACCATTGGATTTTGAAGGAGGAAGGAAGAGAGAGAGAATGGAGAGGAGGCAGTTGAGGGAGGAATAAATGAAGGAGGAGGACTTACACGTGAAGAGATCCAAGTGAATGGGAGCTCAGTTTGTAGAGAGAGAGCCTCTGTATGAAAAAAATTGAGCAAATAGATTGAAGCCTAATATAGTGGGAGTCATGGGATAAGGTTATTAGGGGTTTTTTATTTAATTTTTAAATGTCCAATCAATCTTAATGTAAATTTCACGTCGATAAAATCACAAAGTTAATATATACATCAATCTTAGATTATTTTGATGTTCTGGATGCAATGGCACAGTCCATTTCACGATCAGAGGCCATTTGGTTCAAGTCGATCAAATCGTAGATTTCAAAAAATACACGCTTGCTTCTTGAAATTGTATATTTGTCCAAATCAGGTGCAAACAATCTCATTTGACATATTTCAATATTTTGAAGCTAACGACATAATCAAGTTTATGAACGGAGGTCATTTGAATATCATCATAGCCTTCTAACTCTGATATGCACGTTAGCACATTGATAGCTCGATCGATTGATCATTTGATTATGCAATATTTATATTCTAACCAATTTTGATGTTCTAAACATGATGGGGAAGTCCTTCATCGATCAGAGGTCATTTGGGCATCATTGCAGTCTTTTAACTCTAATATGCGTGTCAGTACATTGATAGTTTGATCGCTTGATTGGTTGATCATTAGATTGTACAATATTTATATTCTGACATGTTTCGATATTTTGAATGCAATGGTGAAGTCCATTCTCCAATCATATATCATTTTGAGTGCTTTTGGTGATGTATTTTATCCTCATTATTTTATTGGTCATTCAACATTTGCATAAACTCATCCGAATTGAGCATGAATAGTCTCATTTGTAATTTTCAATATTTTGAAGCTAACGGGGAAATCAATTTTATGAATGGAGGCTATTTGGACATCATCGCATTTTCTCTTCTTCGATATGGGTGTTGACATAGTGATAGCTCGATCACCTGATCAGTTGATCATTAAATTGTACAATATTTATAATCTGACCAATTTTGATATTCTGGACACAATGGTGAAGTTCGTTCATCGATCATAGATCATTTGGGTTGATTTCGATGATGTTTCATCCTTTTGATTTATGCTCTTAAGCATACGAAGTCAATCAAATTCATTTCATAAGCTTGATTCAACTCATGTGGTATATATAAAGGTCAACAAATGCCCCCTAATAAATATGATTCATGCATGGAGTGAGTCACGTTTATTGAAAATCAGTTGGCCCTTTGGGCTGACTACAAAACTTGGATCATTTCAAGATTTTTCATTAGTATGATGTCTTATTTTCAACATGCTAAATGAAGGGAGTGACCGATTTATCATAATCAACTTGTTGGATAGATAAGAGTTCTTGCACCATCTACTCTCTACTTCAATGGCTTTGTTGAAGATCTCTTTCTTTTATGTCATTACAGATTTGAGTTTCCTCCATCCCTAGCTTCATTCTTGGTCAAGTTTAGAATTCTTTCTATCATAGCTTTAAGCTTGATGGATTTTATGAAGGACTGACCTAACTTGTCCATTTTGACTTATCGTGAAGTGTATGTATGACCTTGAATCTTGTTTTGATTTGGTGAAGGGTGCGATAGATGACCTAGCCTTCCCCTTATATTAGGTCAATGTTGAGTTATCACCAGCAATGTGCTTTAATAGACGAATAACCACAAAATTATTTTTTGTTAGCCATCGCCCTTGTATGAACTATGGAATTATTTCCCTGCCGCTTTGATGGACTTGGTGAGGAGATTGTCTTCGATCTGCGCTTTGTGCTTGATTAGATCATTTGAGAATATATTGGAATATCACTCTGCAGGCAATATAAAGATTGATTTGAGATAACTCTAAATTGAGAGTTTTCTCAGATTATCTTGGTATATCGATTAAGTAGAATGATCTCTTAAATTGACTTGCTACTAAATTTGAATTGAGATTGAACAACTATCATCATTGGACTGATGAGTAGGGGGTCTTCCACTGCGGCATTTCTTATGGCTTGTTCAAGTGAGTAGAGCATCAACAACTCGGCCATTAGTGGGCTTGTTGAGCTCGACCTTTAGAACCTATTTGAGTCTTAGACTTAAGCTGTGATGGGTTGGTGATTTGATCATTAGACTAACAAAAGGGGGCTATTTCAATGCGGCCTTTTTTGTTGCTTGTTAAGTGAGGAGAGCGCAACAACTTGGTCATATGTGGGCATATTGAGTTCGACCTTTAGAACCCATTTGTGTCCTAGACTTCGAGATGTAGATGTTGGTATTTCTCCAACTTAATCGATTGAAGCTTCCAAAATTGAAAGTTCTTCTGACTTAATCTCTGATATTTGACGAATCTAGGATATAAAGTTTTGATATTTAGGGCTTTCTTTTCATGCTCAAAAAAATATTTTTTATATTCTTGCAAGAACTTGCAACTTAACAATAATAATTATGGATATATTCAAGGATTTCTTCATAAAGATTGATGTCAACTTGAATCAAAAAATATTCGAGGATCTCATTTTATAGCACGATTTTAACTTGGCTAAATATATAAAAATGCCCCCTATATTATAGGGGAAATTTTAAAGTTCTTTAAAAAAGCTCTAAAATAATTTAAGAAAATATATCAATGTATGAGTTGATATAATTGATCTTAAGAGAGTTTTAACATGCAATATTGATTCCATCTATGTATAGAAATCTAAAAATGCCCCCTATGTAACAGAGAAATTTTCAGGTAAACTTTTTTTTATCGACTTAAGTAAGTATTTATTTAGGGATCTCGGCAAGCATAATGTTGACCTAAATGGGTATTCTAACAAAATGCCCCCTATCTTGTAGGGAGATTTCTATTGTACCTTGAGAATGTATTTATCATGTATACTACTTTTTCATGTAACGATCATTAATGGCATTGGTCTTTCTTTCACCCTATAGTCAATGAGTTGGTATTCCCTCCATGATACACTTTTTCAATGACAAAAGGCCCTCCCAATTTGGCTAAAATTTGTCACCAAATTTTTTTATTATGAATAATTGATCTTCTTAGCACTAAGACTAATTCCCCTTTTTAGAATGTTTGATGTCACACAGTATGGTCAAAAGCCTGGACATCTTTGCTCGATAAACTTTCAAACTTTGATGAGCTTGCAAACAAACTACATCAAGTGTGTCGAGTTCCTTCATTCTCAAATGACCATTTTTATCTTCAATTAGGTTGTATTGGATCACTACTCGAAGTGATGGTAACTCTTCTTCAAGCAAAAGAACTGCCTCGATTCCAAGCACCAATAAATAAGGAGTGGCTTTAGTCTTGTAGGTAGTTGATACACACATAATAGCTCTATTAGTTCAGTATATTATTCTCTCTTATTTTTTTATGAGGATCTTCTTGAGCAGCTTGACTAATGTCTTATTGAAGGCCTTCACCAAACCATTTGCTCTTGGATTGTATATTGAAGAGTATCGCCAATCAATTTTATGTCGATCGACAAATCTATAAATCTTTATATTTTTGAAAGATGTTCCATTATAAAAAATTATTCAATGTGACATTACAAATATATAGACCACATTATGCGTTAAGAAGTTAATCACTCGATTAGCGAACTTATTTAAATGGAGTAGCTTCAGCCACTTAAAGAAATAGTCAGTCGCTGCTAGGATGAAGTGGTGTCCGACAACGATGGATCAATTGTCCACATCATACCCCAACATTGAATGGCCGGATGCTATTATTGGGTGTAGTGGATTTGGAGGTTTATGGATTATATTCCTATGTGCTTGACATTCAAGACATTGCTTAGCATGATTGATATAGTCTCTCACTATAGAAGACCAATAATAGTCCATCCTTCTGATCTTTACTGCCATTTTGGGACATAACTGATATGTACCACAAAGTCATTCATGAACTTCAACCATTACTTTGGTACCTTCATCAGTATTTAGGCATTGTAGTCATATTTGTTCAAAGGATCTATGATATAAAGTGTTATTGACGAAAGCATAGTGCAACATTCTCTTCTTAATTTGAGCTGCCAGTGATTTATTATTTGATAATTTGCTTCTTTAAAGTAGTCAATGAAGGGTTACCTTCAATCATGTTCTTCTATAATAAAAGCTTCACACGCTGAGGCAATATCATTCTTACTTTTCGGGTATAATTTCATGTTGATTTTAGGAGTATGAGGAACAACCTGAATCACATCCTGTTATGTCAAATTTCATAACCCCTCTAGTTGTGGTGATTAGTACTTTGCGGGCTCTAGAATTCATCGAGTAAATATCCCAATCATGACAAAATCACCATTCAAACTTGTGATCGAGAGCCTCGAGTTAATGTGATATTTGATATTTACTTCATAAGCTCGAGAACTCGCTTGAGATAGAAAGCTAACTCAAGCTTATTGATTTTATAGATGCTAAGTACTTGATTTATAATAAGCTAGGAATTGCCAAAAATATGCAAGTTTTGAATGCCTATGAAAACAGCTTCTTCGAGATCTACAACTAATGCTTCATACTCATTATTAGTTATTGGCTTAACCCATATGATCATCTCATTATTCCTCCCTTAGTGTTATGAAGATGATGTCATTCTGCTCTTGCCCTTGGGAGATTTGAGGTTGGATTTGTTTGATCGATGAGGCTCCATCAAAGTACATTTCTAAATTTGTGCTTTTTCTCTTTCATGAATGAGCATAATTTGCTCATCAGACAAATCATCATTAAGAGAAGAGTCCACAGGGATTGGATGTGCAGAAGAAAATTTGCTATGACTTGTCCATTTACTACTTTCTAGGGAGCATATGTGGTATTAAATTGTAAAAGTAATACTACCCATCTTGCTAAGTGATCTATCAATGATGCTCTTGTCATCAAGTACTTCAGTGGATTGATCCATGAGATGAGGGTAATATTGTGAGATAACATATAATGACAGAGCTTATGAACTGCAATAATCAATGCCAAATAATGCTTATTTATCAGATAGCATTTCATTTCTGCTCCGATCAACAATCAACCTCCGACTAATATAATAAAAAACATTCTTTTTTGCTTTCTTCATTGTGTTATGCCAATAATGCTCCAAGGGACTCTTCTAATGTAGTTGTATATAAAATGAGGGGCTTCCCAGGAGTAGGTGATGTAATGATTGGTGAATTTAACAGGTAGCTTTTAATGCTATTGAAAGCTTCTTGGCACTCCTTGTCCCATTTGAATGGAGCATCCTTCTTCATCAACTTTGTAAATGTCTGACAGCATATTGATAGGTTTGATATAAATCGATGGATGAATGCAAGCTATCTTTTCAAAGAATGAAGCTAACACAAATTCTTCGATGGAGGCATCTCCACAATTGTCATGATTTTAGCAAGATCAATTTCAATTCCTCTGTGATGTTCAAAATACCTAAGAAATTTTACAACAGGTACCCTGAATGCACATTTTAGAGGATTCATCATGAGATCATATTTTTTTATTCTCTCCAATATAATTCTCAAGCTCTTCACCATCAAATCGTCAACATAACATTCCACCTTCTAGTGAATCAACTCATCAAAAAAATATGCGTCATGGCTCTTGGTATGTAGCTCCAAAGATTTTTTCAAAAAGGGTATGACCGGCAATAGATATCAATAGGTGTTTTGAATGATGTATGTCTTTCATCTTCAGGTGCTATCTTGATTTGATTATATCCTGATGATCTATCCATGAATGAGAATATGCCATAGTTGGAAGTATTATCCACTAGTAGTTACAGTATTAAAAAGTCATCTTTTGGGCACACCTTATTTAGGTCCCGGAAGTCAATGCAGACACATATTTGACCATTCTTCTTCTTAACTAGGACAATGTTGGCTATCTAATCTACATACTTTTTCTCCTGGATGAAGTCTATTTTGATCAACTTCTTAGTTTTTGCAATCACCTGTTCTTCAATCTCCAATCTCATTCGCCAAAAAGCTTGCTTAAAAGGCATCACATCTAGTTTATTGGCAAGTTTATGAACTGCTACAAGAGGGGATAAGCCTGACATTTCAGAATATGTCTAGGCAAAGTAATACCTGAATTCATAAAGTAGCATTTTTAACTCTTCAACTTTTTCATCAGGTAGAATGACACTAACGAATGTTGGACAGGGATCATCCTCAGCTCCCACATTGATTTCTTTATATTCATACATAGTAGCTGTTTATCCACCATCTTCGAGTTCTTCAGGTACAGACTTGGCTTCTAGTTCTTCACCATTTGTAAGAAGAATTTCATGGAGATCATCTTTTTTGTCACTATTAGTTTTGATCTTAGCTTCTATTATATTATAACAAACTTTATTTTGATGAGATTTGGGAATGAACCCAAGACCTTTAGTGATAAACTTATCACTTCTTCGTGATGCTTGAGGACTTCTTTGGTTCCACATCTTGTTAAAAATTTGAGTTCTCTTCTTAGTAGTTTCAATATGAATATGATTTCCAAGCTTATGTATTATTCTTCATAATTTTTGTGAATAGTATATTGGTATTCTTGTTGGCACTATCTTATCTGAATATTTATGTTGAGTAGGCTGATCAAAATTGTGAGGCTGAGACTCTTTAGATTTGTAAAGTAGAGTTCCTGTTCGCCACTCTCACTTAATAGTGGCACATAGAATGCTGTCAATTAATTCTTCAATGTTATGAACATCCAAGTTGACTTCACTTTTGGAGTGAGCTCTTAACCTCCTCTTCTTAGACTTAGGACTCTTCTAGACACTAAAAACTCCTTAGTCATAAGACACTTCTAGTGATTAGGTGAACATTAACTTAAGCCTAGAAGACATAGAAGGGTTAATCATAAGATTAGGCCATGTCTTAGGACTTAAGAAAATCACCTATCTTATAGCATAAACCAAATCTAGATAAACTTTCTCAAATCAAACCCAGATTCAAATCTCAAACTAAACCTCAAATTCAAATTCAAAATCTAATTCCAATTTTGACTCCAAATGCTTGAAACTCAAAATCAAATCAAATCAAAATCCTTCCTAAGGCTTATGATTTATCTTATGGATTTAGCCTTAGCCAAATCCAAATTCAATTAATTTTCTCAAAGATTAATTCAACCCTCGATCAATTTATCAAATTCAAACTCAAAGTCAACTTCAAACCATGATCCAAACCAAAATCCAAAACCTTAAGCCATTTTCATGGACTTAGCCAAATACTATCCAAATCAACTCAAAACTAATGAATTTTCTATTGAATCAATCATTCATTCAATTATCTACCCAAATATAAATGAAACCTACAATCATCAAATTAAATCGAAGCCAACCCAAGTCAAGCCCAACCTAGCCCTTTTAACTTAAAATTTTCAAATGAGCCAAAATCTCTTAGACTCCAAATTTATTTTCGTTGAATTTATATTTCAATCCAGGGCTCATATATAAGTTCAACTAAACTTGAATCACACCAAAACTAAACCAATTGACCAACTTAGGTCCACTTGACCCAAAGTGACCAAAAGGACCCATTTGAGCCAACTTCTAATTCAATCCAAATTAGATTGAACCAAGCTCACCAAAACCTTCCACCATGATTATTGATCACCCTAGGATGATAAATTGCAATTAATTAGGTCAAACCAAGTCAACTTAGTCATTTGGCCAAGTCAACCCTTAGCCAAAATTAACCAAAACTAGCCAAAACTCATCCTATATCAAATTATTGAAACCAATGATTAGAATCAACCCAAAATCAATATTTAAATATGACTTGATTGCCAATTGAGCCAAACTAAGCCCAATTGGTCATTCGATCCAAATTGACCCAAATTAGCCTAAAGGACCAAATTGGGTCAAATCATGATCTAATCCAAATTTTTTTGCAACCAATGGCTCAAATGCATTCCAAAATGATTATTGAACTTGACTAAAGCCATAATTGAATCCAATTTGATCAATCGAGCCCAATTGAGCTATTTAGCCCAAATTAGCCTAAGGTCAATTTGGTCTTAACCTAAATTAAATCCAAATTGATTTGAACTAAAGAGCACATTCATCTTCAATTAGCTAATTGAACATGAATCAACCCATAACCCAAGCCAATTTGGCCAATTTTGATCAAATTGATCAACTTGACCTATTTGACCCAATTGATTCCAATGAGCCAAAATCAATCCTAAGCTAAATTAAATCAAATTGATCATACCAAAATACTTCAAATTATTATTTAAACCTAACCTAAGCCTTAGTTTGACCCAATTTGACCAATTGGTCAACCGAACCCTATATGATCCAATATGACCCATATGACCCAAATTGACCCAAATCTCTTGAAACAAGCCATGACCCATTGGGGGCTGATCAAACCCGGCCCAAACCCATTTGGGATCAGCCCAAAATCAACCCAACTCAGTTAAATCCCTCATGAATCCTCCCTCACATAGGATTCCACCTAACTTCATTTAATTCTCCCTATCACATGCATTCACTCGCACCCCCCGCCCATCCATGGTATTTAATGGAGCTAATCATATGGAAGCAAGAGAGGACTTTGGAGCAAAAATCCAAAGTCCTCAATCAATCCATCATCCATCACAACCACCCCAAGCAAAATGACAACACTTTGGAGCCAAAAAATTCAAAAAAGAGGATTTTGGCCAAGATAAAGAAGGGGGAAATGAGGCTTCATTCCTCTTCCTCACCCAAGAGCTCCCCAAAGGAACCACCACACCACTTCCTCTCTTGAGCCAAAAACATCAAAATAGGGTGGATTCTGCTGAGGAAATGGTAAACACCAAAAAATACATCATTTTGAAGTGAAGGCTAAGGCTACACTCATTCCAAAGCTTTCTCTAGCACCAAGAAGCTCACTCGGATCTTCACCGCCACCTGAAACCATCCTCGGCAAGGTAAATTTTGCCAAATCGTAGCCGGCCTTAGAATCCTTCATTAGTGATGATTATTTGCATAGTTTTAAGATTTTATCCTAAATAATCCTGCATTTTATATTTTATATCATCCCAATTAGAAAATAGAAGTTTTTACATGAAAATGAGTCCATTTGGATAAGTTTTCATATAGAATTTCTCATTTTCCCAAAATACCCTTGATTTTAGTCACGCCAACGGACAAAAGAATGTCCAATCCCATGGTCGTGGGATCGCGGTTCGATGCATTGACCATGTGATCTCAACCTTCAGATCAGCTAGGGCATTTTGGACCGTCCGATCCCTCGGTTCATGCGATCGGATGGCTCAAATCATGCATCGATCGCAATCCTGGCCTCTGGATCGAATGTGATTTGGACCATCCGATCTTCGATTACACAGCCTAGAGCAAACCGCGCATCGGTCACTCGTGTTGACACAGATTCCCACTCAAACACGCAAAGATCGCACAATCGTCACCACATGTCGCCGCCACGTAGCATCGTGGTGCCATGTGCCGCATGATGTTGACTGTGCTAAGTGAAAAAATCAGATTTTATGATTTTAAAAGATTACTTAAATTACCTCAAACTTCAAAAATTTATAAAAAAAAAATACTTAACAAAAATTGCAAACAAGGGCTCATTGGATTCATCTTTCCGAGAGGAGTCCAACATACCCAAAATCCCCAAATTTTACTAAATATTTTGAGCTTAATATGAGTTTTAGTAAAAATTAAATTTCATTAATTACTCTAAAAATATAAGTGTGATTGAATTGAAATTTTCAGTGATTTAAAAAAGAGTTAAAACACACCTACCATAAAAATCCAAGTGAAAAGGACTTCTGGATTGGGAGAAATTAAATTAAAGTTCATATTGTCCATTATAATAAAATAAATCAAATAAAACTTCACAACTAAACTAAAATAAAATAAACTAAATAATAATAATTAATAACCAATAAACTAATAATAAACTAATAACTAACTAAATAACTAAAACTAATAATAACTAATAATAACAACGAAACTAACTAAACTAGAGTTAACATCTAAAATCCTAAAATAATAATAATAATAATAATAATAATAATATGATCTTCTAAAGCTTAATGAACCTACAATGAATATTTAGGATTAAAATTTAACAAATTAAGGAATTAATTAAAATAAAATAATAATCTAAATAATAAATTATAATCAGAAATGAAATAATACTTAAGCAATCATTAATCAAACCTCAAACTGGAAAAATATCATATAATCCTCAGAGGAAATTAAATTAAATATGATTAAACCTATTTAAGTTAATAAAACTCAATTAAATGATTAAATCATAAATCAAACTTAAAATTAAACAAATCTAGGAAACTTTAACATGGGTGAAACTAGTATTACTAAATCTACACTAAGTATGGAATCTTAATCATATGAAACTCCTAATGAATATAAATAAACTGAAACTAATTAATCATTAAGTAAACTAAAAAGTTAAATTAATTATAAATCCAATACATCATAATCAAACCAAACTAAACCAAATGAAGCTAAAGTGAACTTAATTAATTTAATCAATCCATTTGGAATAAGAGAGTTACTTAACCATTAAATATTTCAACCTAATAACTAAATCAAACATGTTAATGAAATTAAATAAATATAATAAATAAATCAAATCAAATAAAACTCTAATCATAAATAATCAAACTTAATTGAAATAAAATAAACCAGTAATTCACTTAATAATAATGATGGTAATAATAATAATCCTTTAATCAAATCAAACTTAAGTAAAATACTTAACTAAATCAAATCACTCACATATGGAAATTAAGTCATTAATTAAACAAATCTTTAATTGATCTGATAAATCAAAATTCAATTATCCTTACTCAAACTTAATTAATTAAACATCTAATTAATGCAAACTTAATCAATTAATCCATCATTTTAATGAACCGAATTGATAAAAATCATTCATATTAAAATTAATTCTTAAATCAAACTTAAATTAAATCTTTAATTACTCCACTAATTAATTTAATCACACATCTTAAAATAAACCAATTAAGTTAATTAAAGTAATCACATTAAACCTAAGCTTATTCAAACATAAATGCAATTAAATACTAATCAAATCCTAAATTGAACATAAATCATTAAGTCATTAATTACATTATTAATCTAAATAAATATAAAACCAAATCAAAAATAAAATAAATCTTCATTTAATTTAATAATTAACTTAAACACACTTATTAATTAAACTAATAACCCTTAAGCTAATCCAATTGAATAAACACCTATTTAATATAAACTTAATGAATTAATCCATCATCTTAATGAACCAAATTAACTTTTTAAAACAAAATCAAATCAAACACTTAATTAATCTATTAATTAATTTGATCACCCATCTTAAATTAGTTAATTAAGTTAATCAAATTAATCATATTAAGCTGAAACTTAATCAAACATAAATGCAATTAAATACTAATCAAAACCTAAATTAAGTTATTAATAACATCATTAATCTAAATAAATATGAAATCAAATTGAAAATTAAACAAATCTTTATAATTAACCTAAACACATTTCTTAATTAAACTAATAATCACATTGAACCTATGCAAATCCATAGACTAATAAAGCTAATCAAATAAATTTAAATCAAATTAAATTAAATTACGAAAGTCTCTCATCAATTTAATATGTAATCAAATCAAATCTCATTCAACCTACTTAAAAAAAGATAAATTATTTAACTATCCAATATATTAAATCAAAATACAAACCAAACTTTGATAAGCATGACAAATGGATGAAATTAAAAATAAAATCCTAATTACAAAGAATCAAACTCAATTAAAAAATCAAAATAAAATCTTAATTAATCTAATCCAATCAAACTACAAATAAATGATTCATAATTAAATCAAATAAACATAAAATTAAGTCACATAACCATAATAAAAAAAAGAATTAGATATTAATTTAAAAGGATATTGAATTATCAAGATTTAATTAAACCAAAATATCTAATCTAAAATTAATCAATAAAAAACACTTGGGTTTAAACAAATTTAAACTTCATTAGATATTAATGATATTGAATTATCAAGATTTAATTAAACAAAAATGTCGAATCTAAAATTAATCAATCAAAAACACATGGATTTAAACAAACTTAAACTTCATTAGAGATTAAAGATATTGAATTATCAAGATTTAATTAAATCAAAACATCTAATCTAAAAATTAATCAATCAAAAACACATGAATTTAAATGAACTTAAACTTCATTAGATACTAATGATATTGAATTATCAAGATTTAATTAAACCAAAACATCTAATCCAAAATCAACCAATCAAATACTTAGACAAACTCAAATTCTAAATGCTAAATCAAATCAAATGAATTGCACAAATTTAAATGGGCTAATTAAGATACTTAAGGACCTTAGTTAGACTCTTTAGGAGTTAGGATGTAGAATAAGGTGAGCTCTGCCTACAAATTGAATTCATTTTACTCTTCATCCTTGAAAACTTAAACATCATTTTAACCAAATAAAAATGAAAATAAATTCATTAAATTATTTAAATTAAATTCACCCAAAGGTAAAATTTAAACAAATTCAAACTCCAAATTGAAACATAAACTAAAGAAGCCTAGTAAAGTCTTGCCACACAAGCCTTAAGCACACACATTAGAACATTAAGTCACAACTTATAATGCTAAGTTAGGGCATTGTAGGTATGATGTTGTATTTTATTTTGTGATATAATATTTTAGACTGGATGTTAAGTGTATGCCTCATAGACTGGATGGTAGGCCGTGATTAGCCTAATCATATTTTCTATAGGGGTTATGCTTAAGGGGCTATTATAATAATATATATATGTGATTTTACTGTGCAGGTTGCTTAGCTCCTAAGAATAACCCATGTTATGGGCTTGGTTACCCATGTGTGTGGTGCTAAGTCCAAATTATTCATATAACTGCTTGGATTGTATGGTTTGTTTAGCTAACATTTATTTTGTAGGTGTAGCTAGATTTACTTTTTCTTTTTTTAAAATATAATTTTGCATTAGAAAATATGATTAGTGTTATGGGGGATTAGGATGAGCAGTGGCTAGAAGGCTTAGTCCCTCGGGTGCCCTGTGATGCCTTTGGAGCAAATCAAGTCAAAAGAAAAAGAAGGAAGAAATGAAGAAAAAAAGACCCCCATAGCATGTATTATTTTGTAATCCGGGTTGTATAAGGGTAGAGCTCTACTACCCATCTTTTTTTCTTTTTTGGGGTGTATAGAAGAACCCAACCGCGCTGGTCTTTTATTCTTTTACGGTATTCTATAAAATTTTGTGATGTTATGTTTAGATTGTGCACTAGAATTGCATACTTTTTCTAGTTTTTTCATGTTTGATGTTTGAATGTGTGGCCCGGATGCGGTAGGCTCTTAGGATGAAATTAATTTTTCTGCCCCAATTAACAACTTATAATTAAAATTTTAAAATAATTCATAATCTCATATAAAAGACTAGGAATTAAATCAAGATAATAAAATATTTAGCAACCCCTGGATGATTGTATGTATAACATCATGCATGTCATATTCTTCCACTCTTGTTAAGAGGAGGCTTCCATCCGTAGAATAAAGGTTTAACTTGTGAGAGCCTTTGATAGAAGGACACCCATTTCTCTCTTGATTAGCCCATAATCATGTTCTCATGCATTTAGGCATACAAAATCCCATAGCCTGTGTCAAAAAAAAGAATCCAAAAGAATCAAATAAATTTGATAAAATTTACATTATATTAAGTCATGAATTCATACCACTCATGCTCTAGTCTCTTAGGAAGTGAGCTTAAGGACTTAGTTTCCTCTTTAAACAAACAACAACCTAGCCACCTTGCAAAGAATATGACTTGCCTACATGGATTTAAAGTGTAGAAGGAGTTAACTGACTGCCACTCCAGGCAGTAATAAGTCCAGCAGTCAGGTGGTTTATTCTCTCTTATGGAGGTAAACCATATACCTATTTTTCTCTTTAGATTTAGGTCATGTTTTGGTCCTTGTCAAAGCTCCCTAGATTCAGGGTATGAGGTTATAGTTTCCCTTCGGGCTACAAGCATAAATTCTCACCTCTTAAGCATTTCCATAATCTTATGTTGTGGGATTATAAGCCCTAGTATTCTAATAAAATGTCAACTCAAATAAATAAATCTCATCAATTTTAAATATATAAAGCCCAATCATATGGTAGATTGGAATGCTCATTATGCTTCTTAGTATCATGAGCATTTCATACTTTTTCCCTTTGGATTCCCAAAATAAGTCTTCTCCTTGATCTATCTCATTTGATTTTCTAAAATAGTCAATCCTTTGATAGTCTTAACCTTAAAATCTTTGGAGACTCTAATTATCTACTTTAACCAAGAGTATTCTTAAAGAATACCTATTCCTTAAGATGTAATTAACTATTAGGCTTATCTGCATAAGGAACTTAACGAGCCCAACTTAAAATAAACCCTACTTTACTTTTCCATGTAAACTAGAAAAATAATCTCTGGTATATTTGAAGACCCATCATGCCTTAGGAGTCCTTATTAGGTGATTAGGTCTATTACATGATGGAGATTTCTATATTTTGAGATAGTACATCATTCCTTAATGTCATACCCAACCACTTCAATAAGTACCCCCTATGATCGTGGTGTCCCACATCTCAAAAATAAATACCACACTCTAGTGGAGTGATTTCTTTGAAGTATTGTTAAGAGATGGGTATAATTTTGAAGGAGTCCTTTGACACTGCCAAATGTGCTATCCTTCTTGATGCAACCATCTAAATTTTACTTCTATAAGTAGATTCAAAGTCATAGTCTGAATCAGAATCACTTATTTCATACTTTGTCTTTCTTGAAAGCTTATAAGTTCTCTTAGGTTTTAAAGAAATATTTTCTTCTTTCTGTCTGTCACTTCCCCAGTGAGGAATTTAGCTTCTTGATTTAGATGTAGAATCAAGTGCTTTAGGAAGAGTCAATATTACCTTATTTCTTCCTCTTTGCTTCTGCTCTTTCACCTTGTGAAATTGCTTTTTATTTTCTAAAATGGATGATACCACTTCAAGAGGCTCTATTGGCTTAGGCTCTTTAGGGATAAAGTATTTTGCATCTTCTTAAATCTTTGCTTTATGGATGGAGAATTCTTGTAGATTGTTGCTAGGAATTCTGAACTCTTATCCTTCTTGTTGGTACTTCATACACTGATGCATAGTAGATGAGACTATGCCATACTCATATAGCCACGGTGGACCCAAGAGAGCTCTAAATGATATATCGACATTGATTACATGAAAGTTGGCTTCTATATATAAGTCCCAAAACTTGAGTGAAAGAATAAAAGACCATAGGGTTTTCTGCCCTTTCTTATTGAAACCATGAACTAACAACTTATCTCTCCCAAGATTTTGAATATCAAGTGATAATCCTCTTAATGCTTTCAGACTCATAAGATTGATAGAAGAACCTGGATCAATTAATATTTAGTTGATTAAGATGCCATCACTCTTTACAATAACATATAGAGGACGGTTGTGATCCGTTGTTCCCAACATAAGATCTTCTTCAAAAAAATGTGATTACTAGGAGATCTTGAGTTTGTAATGATTTAGTCATGCATTTTTCGGTAAAGTAAGCTTCATAACTCTCCAAATCTTTGAGAGCCTGTATCAAAGTTTCTTAGAGATCTTTTGACATTAAGAGAGCCTCGTACACACTCAGTTGTGCAAGGATCTTTTTGAGATGTGATTGAATATTATAATCTATCTTTTTCCTTGATTTAGGCTTTATTTTAGAATTTTTGGGAATAATTCCTTCATTGATTTCAATTTGTTTGCCTTTGTCTTTATTTGTATTTCCCGTCTTTAATGAAGGTGGTAAGACTTTACCACTTCTTAATTGAACTTGAATCACCTTATGTTGCTCAGATTACTCTAAAGAGGTAGTTTCTTCAAATTCACTTCTTATTCTGGAGGATTGACCAAAATGTCTAAACTCATTTTTCAACTTCATGCATATTACACGTGATGATATCGATGAGTCTACTCTTCTCCATCAGGAAAGTATAAATCTTCATCTGAACTGTTATCTTCTTATTGAGTCATTAGAAAAAAATATAGATGTTAACTCCTAAGGCTCTTCTTGCTTTCCTGATAAGAATTTTGATGGGTTGGTCGAGTCTATTTTACTACACTTATCATTTTAGAGTAATTATTATTAAAGAACATTTAATATCACATAAATGATTCAACATGTCTCTACTGGACAAGATTCACCATTATCTTCTTCATCTGATTCAACAATACAAAGTTTAGCCATAAAGTCTACAAGCCTAAAAGGTTGTCTTGTCGGCTGGTGAAACTACTCTAAATTGTTAATATTCTTTTGAGTTGTAGTTCTCTTCTGGATCTTCTTTTTCTTTGTCAGCTTCTTTGATTTATGAGGCCTACATTTAGTAGACTGCTCATCGTGCTGTGATGAAGTAGCCTTATCAGAATGCCACCGAGGAGTCCAAATACTTAATTTAGACATCTCTTTTAGGTCTAATATAGGTTCAAGTGGTGATTTCCACTAAATAATAGGGACACCTTTTAGCTGCTTCAACATTTTCATGGTCTTCTCAGAGACTATTTTTTTTCATTCTTCAATCTGAACTATTTTTTTCTTCTTTGTGTCTTTAATGAATGATACAGAAGAGGACATAATCATCCTTGTAGACTCTTTTTTTGGGTTAACTAGAACACTGACGGATAATGTAAATTCACCTCACTGATACTTCCTTTCTAGTCAATATTTGAAGAGATAACAATCCTCAATAGGATGTCTGATCATCCGATAATAAGGAAAATAATTTGGATTACTAACTTGATCAGCTTCTTCAGGCCTTTTAATTTCTGGTAATTATAGACCAGCTTTGACTGCTTGCCAAAATAATTTAGTCACACTGTCCCTTCTAAAGGAATACTCTTTGCTCATCTTTTCCTTAAGAGATGGCTGCATTTGCTCATTATCTCTTGTTGTTTATTTTGGATGCTCTCCACCACTTGAAAAAGTTCGAGGTTTATCATTACCTCCCAATACCAATTTTGACTGTGGATTAGACTAGACAAGCTTCTTTCCCTTATCATCATTATACATTGGCTGCTTTCCTTTATCCATATTATATATTACCTGCTTTTAACCATTTGAGCTATAGGACATGGCATGAGTTTTATTTCTTCTTGAGTCTGAAGGTTTGTTTCTATTTGCTTTATCTGTATAGATTTCAGACTTAAGGCGATTCATCTTTTCAAATTTGGCCACCCTATCAAGCAAGTCTTGGAATGTTATAATTGACACCATACATAAATGGTGTCATTTTATCATCCATATTTACCCATTAGCAACTAGAACACATGTTCTTCTTCCAATTGTTGCTCACATTTCATACTTAGGTTATGCCAACGGCTTATGAATTTTGTCACTATCTTATATTTTCTCCTTTTCAGCAAGGCAAGGTCAATGATTATTATTTTCGGTTACACTAGCAAACCTCTTCATGAATATTATCTCTAACTCAGCAAAATTTTTAATCGAATCATTTGACAATTCTGCATACCACTCAGTAAGGTCGTTGACGAACGAAAAGCGCATCATTCTCTCCTTTGTTACCACAAGTAGTCTTAAATTAGGTAGATGTTGCTTTGGATTACCAAGCCCACTAAAAGTATTAAATTTGGCACTGAGTAACCTTTTGGGTATGACACTTGATCATATTTAGCTCGATAAGGGTGACCCTTACTCACCAACTTTTTAGCTTGCTCTGAAGCTATAATTGCCTTTATCTTTTATTAATTATTATTTTTAGTTGAGCATTTGTTATCGTTCCAAGTGTGCTAGCCACATTTTGAATTATCGGTTGAAGAGGTAGTTGGTTAACTTCATTCCATGCTTCTGGTGTAGCATGCATTATAGAACCTAGGTACTAGAGCGACTGATGGTATAGAGGTTGTATTATTAGCTACCTATTAATTAGCAAACAAAATAGGTGGTATAGTTGATGTGATACTCTTCTGTAATATATCCATCATGATACTTATTTGTACCATCATATCATTCATCTTGGTATCAATTTGTGCAATTTCCTTATCTTTGACTTCCATTTGACATTGTATTTGTCTTTACACTCTAGCTAGTGCCACGGTGTCAACAAGTACAGGCTCTTCTTCTTCCTCTATTTCTTGTTGTTGTTCCACTCCCTATCCATTTTCAGGGGAAGAACTTGATTGTCCTTCTCCTTGTGTATTTGTAGGGACACTTGTTGCTTGGGCTGAACAATGATGCTGATTATAAATGCATGTACCAGGATGATCACTTCTTAATACAACCATATAAATAGCTTCAACACTCCATGATCTTTCTCATTTTGATCTTCTTCTTCTTCCTCTTCAGAGATTGAAGATCCATCTTCTACTTGCTCGTGAAGACTCTTCTTCATAAACATCAATTCGTGTTCCTGATCCATATTGCATGGTGCCGAAAAGTTTATCTATATCTCTAACCAAATAAACGACTTCCAGTTCCATAGTGTCCTCTTCATCACCTTCTTTTTGCACATGAATTTTTTACCGATGTGGATCTCTGTTCAAGGTAATAATAAACACTTCTTCCATTAAAGGACTGTGATCAAAGTCAACCTTCTCTTGTCGGGGTGAATTTGATCGAGAATGGGATCCCCTAGAGGATTCTCCATGGTGTCGATCATTATGTCTTTCATCCATGATATCCCTTCTCTTAGGTATCCACTTCTGATAAGATATTTTTTTTAGGTTGGATTTAATGCATCGATGTCATATCTCTTTCTTTCTTTAGAATTTCATTACAAGGCCTTGGCCTCCATACCATCCTTTCACCGAAGTTTTGATAATTCTTGGACAAAGGTCCAAGTGTCACGCTTAATGCTCATCATGAAGCATACTACTGCTCAATGACTAGTTACCATAAGAGATGGAAACCTCCTTGGCATGGCTTCAGTATTTTCATTCATCACAGGCCTTTAAAATTTTCATTTCATCAAGCCTCTTTCCTTGGTTACTTTGAGAACTTTATGTATTCTAGAGGACAGTGTTTCATGTTATCTCTGTGTTGGTGGAGCTTGACGTTGTTGAGTCTAGAAAGACTGCTTCACCTTGCTAGTAGAGCTATTCCTTTTAACCTATTTTAGATTATCAAAAATGTTGTGGATAGAATTACTTGCTTCTGGTGGTAATATTGTTTGTTCATTGAGTCATTCAAATGGGATCTGATGAGCCCTCAGCTCAACATTTCTTCTTCTTCTTCTTTGCTTTCTGGTTAATTTGCTGATGACGAAGCTTCATGATCATGCTTTCCTGGTACTAAAGATTCAATCAGTAGAGTAGTTGTACCATGAGGCATCAAAGATACAATTTGCCCACTGATGACTCTTTTCATCATGGTGGCTTCAGATTGACCCAATCTTTTAAAAACTGAAGTTCTCTATCGAGAGAACTCCTTAATAGTGGTTGGTTGTTGAACTAGTTGGACGACAGTATGAGTTTCAAGAACTGAGGCCTTCCAAAGATGGCCTCAACCGGCATCACTGGTGGGTGCTTCAAGAGTTGCAGCTAAAGTGGGAAATTCAAGCTACCAAATTGAATGGTCGCTCCAACATCTCTGTGTTGATGATGGCATTGGCAAAGTAGATGTTTGCCCCACGCCCTAGCTAGACAATGAAAGGAGTGCTTTGTAGATCCATTCTACAAAAGTGAAAGATGGGGATTAGTAATTAGTAATAATTATTTCACCCCATACTTTCAAAATGCAGAGGCACTACATAATAAAATAATAGTGTAATAAAGATATACTCTGTAGAATAATTCATTCGATGTAGAGCCTCATATGTTAGTAATTTGAATTTATTACACATTTAACTCACCATTTTTTGTTTTAAACTTTTCAAATATTTTGTTGCTATTATAGCATGTATATGATTAGCCAAAGATGGAAAGAGAAACATATCCCCAACAGAGTCACTAAAAATTTATGGGCTCCAAAAATTTGTCGCTGACCTCTTGATGAAAAGAGTTTGGATTTAATATCAGTGTAATTTTCAGAAGGTAGATGGAATAGTAGATAAAACACTACCCAAAGATTTCTCCCTCATTTTGTGAGGACTTTAGATCTGGTTCCAGGTTTTTTATAGACTCAAGCACCTATAGTTAATTACCCCTCTTAATGCTGAGAGAGAACTTTTGATTAAGATTAGTCATTAGATTGCTAAATGCGTAGCGTATAGTAGCAGCATGTGGAGTTTTGAAATTTCATTTAAAATTTATGAAATTCATCATCGTTAGCTTAAAGCGGATGGTTGGTAGAATGATGACATGCCCGATCTAGATCCCATGGTTCCATCATCCCGGGCCATCGTGGTTCCTAGTCTACTTAGTCAGAGGAGGTAGTTGACCCAACCTGACCGAAGGATCCTTATCAGTAATACATGGGTTTGGTCATCCAAGAAATCCTTGTAGACCTGGGGTGGTGTTTGTCTACAGAGATAGGCTTAATTCTACCTTAGTTGACAAAGGGATTCTTGCCCTATCAAGTATACCTTATGATTCATAACTCAAAGGGCAGAGCCATTGGGGAGCATATAAGCTACGATCATGATTATAACATAATTTAGCCTACTAGCCAAACCACCCGATCAGAGGACTCTAGTCGTAACTGTATCATATGTAGAGCCTACTAGCCAAGCTACGCAGTTAGAGGACATGGGCCACACATCATGGCTTGAGATTAATTGAGAGTGAATATAGTAGAATGCTTCATTTGACATTAACTCTTTTGTGAGCTAGAGTTTTCTTAATTTGTCACCTTGAATAAACAAATGCGGAAGGTAGATAGATTGAGTTTTTCTTTAAGCTTTTAATGATTGAATTTTATTTAAGTAATTTTAGATTGATATTTAAATTGAGTTAATTTGATTTAAAATTATAATCACATTTAGATGGAAGTATCCCCTCCGGTTGAAATCACCATTCAACACCATCATCGGGGTAGTTAATTGATTGAATTGAATATATTTGAGAACTTTAGATTCTATCAATTCTGTTTAGCTCGTAATAGAGGATCAGATCTACTGTCACATGACAGAATTAGCTTCTCATATATTTTATAAGTTGAAATTTTTATAATAATTAGATTTTTATGTTTTGTTAACGACCCAATCTAACAGAAATAAAATCGATCCTTAGATACTAAGTTTAAGCTTTCAACATAGTGTAGGGGCCCATGTGGGTATTTAGTAATTTAGATAATTTTATGTTTAAATTGTGAAATTGATTTTCTATTTTCATTTAATTTCAACTTAGCCTACGTAGCCATTACAAACACTAAAATTTGCACTTCAAATCTCTATGTCCAGCACATGCAAGAATTTATAGCTTAGATAATTTCATATAATAGATATTTTAGTATATGAATTTAATATAGCACTCTTACTTATTCTTTGTAAATTATATTTGATTATCGTTAATTTTGACTTCAAATACAAGATCCAAATGATCCTTTTAAAGGCTACATTCATGATTGCTCATGAGTTGCCTAATTGAATTTGTGCTTGTAAGAAAGCTACTAAATCACTTATACATTTTTATTTTAAATCTGGAATTGAACATTTAAATTTACCAACAATCATTTGTCCTTTGGTATTCAATTGAAATCCTTATTTTCTTTTGTCATCAAATGTAATTATTCAAGTGTATTATTCACATTGATTATTTGTACATGAATTTAACACTTTGAATATCCAAAGAGAAGCTTTGTTCATACAAAAAGACTTCGAATCTAGTATGAATTTATCCCTGATTCCACATTAAGTTTCATGTTTATTTAAAAGAAGCTAATTTCTGATTTATCATTAGTCTCTCATGATTTTATTATTAACCTCCTCATGATTCACTTGCATTTAATTTGAATATCTTTGTTTATTTCAACATATAAAGAAAAAGGCTCAAACATTCATTTGGTGGTAAACTAAATGAATGGATTCACTTTTAGCTCCTTGATGCTCTCTTTTGTTGAAGCTAGAGAATTATATATTTAAGCTTCCGTATAAACGTTCTTGTTTATCATGTCAAGTGTATGATTTTACCAATGTTTAGTTCATAGAGGAGAAAACTTTATATAAGTTTTACTAGGCATTATACTTTGCAACTCTTAAAACTGAAAGCACAATTTAGTAAAATTAAGAGCTAACTTAAAAGTTCAATAAAAAAAATGATTAACAAGCCTCTAGGAATTAATTTTCTTATAAATAGAATAGCCAATGAAATCATTTAACTTTAAAATCACTGTGGGTACCGGATGTAAACTTTATATTCCCTTTTTATTTCCATAAATTAGAGGCTATAATGACTCTTATTGTCATTTGAATTCTTTCAAAATCTTGCAAAACTCTAATTGTCCATAGAAGAAGTGAAGAAAATTGAGCCTCCAAATTGTTTCAAATGTTCATTTAGTTTCATTCTTATAAGTCCTCCTCTCAAATTTAACATGTGCACTTATATTTATTTTATGCCTTTATAACTTCACATCTGTTATGATCAAAATTTTGATTTAGGTCTTTTATTTAATTCCATTTAAATTCTTTTACTATCACTTTTTTTTCTTTTTTCTTTTTAAGTCCAAAAATTTGACGAAATGTCTGCAACATTTTGGCATACAGAAGCAACATCTAACAATTTTGGAGGTCTTCCCGTCACACCATGATGAGCATGATGGTTGGTGTTTTGTAACACCTCGGCCAATTTTCATCTTATCACTCCCTGATGAGCATGGCGAGGCCTTCAAACCTGCAAAGAGACATATAATATACATACATACACATATTCCACACATTTATTCCTACACATCCAAACTCATTTCTTTTTGTAACGAATAGCACAACAATCAACAAGCACAAGAAAGTGAAAGGAATGATGTAAATGCTGAAAACCTAGAGAAGAACCCGCCTGATGATGATGTTCCTCTCCAGCTGCGACAAAAATAAAGGTCAGAAAAGTAATTCAGTGACTGTGCCCTCGATTAGAGAAGGAAGCAAGGAGGTATACTGAGAGGAACCCGCCTAATGACAGAGTTACCTCTCGGCTACCCTCTCTTGTAACAACAGGCCGGCTAAGGATGAATTCAGCAAAGAGAAATGAGGGGAGGAGAAGGGATTTTCAGATAAGATGAAATGAAGGACATTGGAGAGGAATTTTTGACCAAGAAGAATGAAGGAAGGAGGAAAAGTGGAAAGGATTTTCACCAAGAAGAAAATGAGGGAAGGAGGAAAATGGAAAGGATTTTGGCCAAGGAAATTAAGGGAAATGGAAGTGATTTTGGCCAAGAAAAGAATGAGGGAAGGAGAATTGAAAGGATTTTAGAAATTAAGGAAATGAGAAGGATTTCAATAAGAAGAATGAGGGAAGGAGGAAAAATGGAAAGGGGAAAGCTTACTCTTTTCTTGATGTTCGCTTCAATCAGGGATGAGGAGAAAAATGAGCGAGAGGGCTTTAGTTGAGGGAACCGTTCAGTTTTGAAGGACGAGGAAGGTGGGATCGATTAAGAGAGGAATGGTTGAGAAGAGAGGGGGTGAGATCGGTTGAGGGAGGAACGAACGAAGGGAGGAGGACTTTCATGCGTGCACGTGAAGAGGGAGATCTGAGCAAATGAAACCTTTTGAATCAAACAGAGTCCTTGTGTGTGATAGGAAAACGAATGGGTAAGAAGCCATGAATAGTTTAGTTAGGATCGATTAAGGCTAGATATTAGGGCTTTCTTGTAAATTTTTTAAATGTCTAATCAATCTTAATGTAAATTTCACGTCGACCAAATAACATAGTTAATATATATATATATATATATATATATCAATCTTAGGTTATTCATTTTCGTAACGATAGATTTTGCTATCGGAGGTCATTTGGTTCAAGTCAGAGTCAAATCGAGTAGACTTTAGCTTAAAAATGTCACTTGATAGATTTTAACATTTTAAAGCTAACAACGCAATCAATTTTATGAATAAAGATCATTTGAATATCGTTGCAGCCTCCTGACTCAGATATGCACGTTGGCACATTGACAGCTTGATCGCTTGATCGTTAGATTATGTAATATTTATATTTTGACCAATTTTGATGCTATGAATGCGATGTCGAAATCTGTTCATTGATAAGAGGTAATTTGGGCATCGTCGCAGCTTTTTGACTCTAATATGCGCACTGGCATATTGGGAGCTTGATCGCTTGATCAGTTGATCATTAGATTGTGCAATATTTATATTCTTACAAGCTTTGATATTTTGAATGTAATGGAAAAATCCGTTTGTCAATCAGAGATCATTTCGACTGATTTTGGCAACGTACAGTGTATTTCAACCTCAATTCACGCGCTGTCACTTCCGTTCATTCGACATTAGCATAGACTCATCCGAATTGAGCATGGACTATCTCATTTGATAGTTTTTGACATTTCAAAGCTAATGACATAATCAATTTTATCAACAGAGGCTGTTTGGACATCATCGCAGTTTCTCTTCTTCAATATACGTGTCGACATATTGACAGCTCGATCGTCTGATCGGTTGATCACTAAATTATGCAATATTTATATTCTGACCAATTTAGACATTCTGAATACAATGGCAAAGTTCGTTCATTGATCAAAGTCATTTGGGCTAATTTTGATGATGTTTGGTGCATCTCTGCTCTCATTTGTGCTCTAAAGCATCCGAAGTTGATCGAATTCATCTCATAAGCTCGATTCGACTCATGTGGTATATATGAAGGTCAACAAATTTCTTGAAAAAATTGTAGGATTCTATCTTTGCGATAGTATTTTGATTTTTATTTTAGAGAATTTAGGGATGATCTTTGCTTATCATGCAGTGGTGTTATAAATTAATTATAAAATATATTATCTTTAATACTCTCTCTCTCTCTCTCTCTCTATGTATATCACCATAGAGATGATTATCTGATATTGAAATAACAATTAGGAATGACAGATTATAGAATGAAAAAAGAATTATATCTCAAAGATTATAAGATTATTCTCAGCAACTTTAAATTTTCTTAACTTAAGAATGCCACCTATCTCTCATGGGATAACCCTAGGAGCGTAAATGAGCTAAGCTAACTCACAAGGAAACTCGAGCTTGGCTTGTTAATGTGCTCGCGAGCTAAGCTTATTGAGCCATGTGCTTGAGCTTGAGCTCATAATCAAGCTTGAAAAATTTTTTGAGCTCGAGTTTGAGTCTAGTTTGACTTGGCTCAGTAGCGTATTGAGTCGGCTCATTTATTTAATGGCAAATTGCATTACATCACGTATCACATTATCAATTCAAATTTAGTTGTTGATGTTTTTACCAAGCGAAAGCTTGGTCCAGATTCAAATCCGCTCACTCATAGATTTTTCAGATTATTGCTTTTCGAGCTATTTTGAGGTTATATAAGTCATTTTGAACATGAGCTGAATACGAACAGAATAATTTTTGAATGAGCCAAATATGAAAAAAAGTTTGACTCCCTCAAGCTCGGCTCGTTTACACTCTTAATTATTACCAAAATTGAGGTAACTGAGCTGTGACATGGAGTTCATAAAATGAGGGATTTTGCCTATGAGACCAAGATTATGTGGATCTCTCCATTGAGCCAATTGAGCCTAAGATCAAGCTTTCTAAGGAAAGTGAGGTTGGCTATAGAAGAAGGACGAAGACCAACCAAGCCATTGGAGCTAAGATCTAAGGTTGTGACTCTATTTTGATGCTTGTGGCTACATGTGACTCCTTCCCATGAACAAAAGTGATTAGTGTCATTTCATGAGTTGAAAATGGTAGAAGCACCATTGCTTTGCTTTAGGAATTGATTTTTAAAGGCAACAAGGGATTTATAATTCATCATATTGTTGATACTGAGAACGATTGGATGGATGATAAACATAAAATGAAGAAGAGAATAATTGAGAGCTTGATGGTTCTAATTAAAAATGTCTCCATTGAATAAGAGTAATATGCTAGAAATTATTAATCAACCAAGTAAGGAAGGGAAAGGGAGTTGTTTAGAACACCCATGAATTCCTTTTAATTCATAACAAAACTCGTTGAATCTTCAAACTATTGAATTTATTTTAAAATGCTTATAATAAATAAACCATTAATCAAAATACATTTTACACATGTATCTAAGTATATCAAATGATTTTAAGAATAAAAAGAATTCTAAATTTTTTATTTAAAATATATTTTTTCAAAGCATTTGAACAATTTCCTTAATTTAATGTTTATGAGGACTTCATTTTGACTATGAATATGCATCGATTGTTAAATTAATCATGTTTTTAAGACATCAATGGAGTCCCAATCAACTTGACTTTAAATTGATTATGAACACTAAACTTGTATTATAATCACAGCTCTCATATCACAAAGACTTGCAAGCCTCTATTAAAGTGATGATATCGATATTAATTGCTTATTAAAAATTTCTCAATAATATTAGGAGAGTGCACTGCACTTGATAATGTTCAATCTTTCTTCAAGAGAAAGAACATCATCTCCATCTACCTCGTATTGTTTGTGGAGCGACATGTCCAAGTTTCCCTTTAGCATAAACTTAAAAATCAAAGCCTTAAAATCTTTGCCTTTGAGATCAATACTAGAGCATGAGGTTAAGATCTTAACAAGATTAAGATGACATATGCTTCTTAAAGCATCACATTCAGTGTGAAACTTTTGAAAGCTCCATGCACCTCAAGGTTGAAAACTTTAATAGTCACTGTAGCTTGATAATCTCTTAGGATACCTCTATAAACAGATCCATATTTTCCATATCCTATTAGATAGGAAGTGGAGAAACCATTTGTAGCTTTAGCTAATTTTGCATAGAAAATTCTAGGAAATGGAGTGCTTAAAGAAAAATGTGGAGGGTGTGTGTATGTGTGATGTGACACCATGTAGAATTTAGGAATTTCTTATTTACTTGATCAAATGCACCATTAAGGAATAAACATATCATCTCAAGAGATAATTATGTTATTATGTTATGGATTCGATTAGTTAATAAAATATTTCTAAGGTTAATGAGTCTTTCGTGTACTAGAGATTTTTCCCCTGAACTACATGGAGAGTAGAAGAGGGTTTATTTTAAACTGGGTTCAAGGTTCCCTATAGAGGCAAGCCTATATAGTTAATTACATCTTAAGAAGGGTCTCTTCCTAGAATATGATCAAAGAAATAAATTATTATTTCTAAAATATTTCTAAGGTGGTTTTTAAAGGAAAGATTTTTGGAATTTTCAATCGGGAACGATTCAAATTGGAGAGAGTTCTTTACAAGAGTCAAAAGAAAAAAAGTAGGAAATGTCTATCGATACTGGGAAACCCATTAGACATTTCAACTATCATATAATTGGGCTTTTAATTTAGAAATTAATTTGGAAATTTGAGTTGACATTTTTTAAGTCTAGGACTTAGATTCTAGCAGCACAAAACTATATAAATGCCTAAGGTTGAAGTCTTATTCTGAAAAAGGATGCTTCAAAACCTAGTCTACAAGTGCATCTAACACATGTCAGATGCTTGACCTAGTTCTATTTTAGGAATTATCGATTATTTCTCTTACTTAAGAGAATTAACCTATCCTTGACTCTTCTGGACTTACAACCCGCTTGGAGAAGGTTGCTAGCTAACATCACCTAAGCGTATTTTAAATTCATGAAGCCAAGTCTTTATGAATGCAAGATAGCTGGGCTATTACAATTTTAGGAAAAGAATCTAGGTACCTAGACTCACTCCTTATTCCCTAAGATAATGTAGGGTATGGATATGCACCTAACCAATGCATGATTTTTAGATTTTTTAAATATTTTTTGACTCCATATTTATTTTTAGGCCAAGGGTATGCCATTTATGCCTGATGCCATGCAATTAGTAAATGGTCATGGGCTAAATAAAAAATAGAAGGTAGGCTTCCCAAGAAGGTGGTCATCCTCTTAGGATAGATGTCCCTTATGTGCAATGGGTGAAGTTGCCCAATTCAAGGAATGGAATCAATATGACTTCACGATTTCATGACCTAACTATTTCTAGTTGATTTTTATGTTATGTCCGATGGCTTTATTTATGTGAGGTTTCGAGTTGTATTTATTTTATGTTTCAAGTTGTTAATTTAATTAGGTAGAAAATTTAGTTTTATCCTATGAGCCCATGTCCAGGCATTCATCATAGAAAGCACATAAAAAAACCTAGAAAAGCAGGTTGATTCTATTGCGCACCCAAAGTAAATCAAGCCAATGAAATTAAATAGAAACAGGCCAATGCGGCTGGGTAACGCTGGACACCCCGGAAGAAAAGAAAAGGAGCAGCCAAGCTCTGCCCTTATACATCCCACCTAGAACTACAAGTCTAGATCTATGAGTCTTGATTTAGGGACGATCTCCTTCGTGAAAAACATCCATCATGCTCCACAGAGGGACTCCACACCATCTCTTGGTTGGGTCAGCTCCTACTAATCTAAGACCCCATAGATCCTAACCTAATTCTAAGCTCAAATGTACATTTCAAATTCAAAAAAAAATCCTAAACCCTGCAAAATAAATGTTAAGAAATACAAACATCATACAACAGTTATATTATGCAAACATACGAGCTTAGCATTAGTTTCTTGCCAAGCCCACCTATCTTATAGACTATGTTAAGGGATTTTCAGCACCTGCAAGTAAATAACAATTTGTTCATTTTTATTTTTATGATACCAATCCCTTTAAAATAGTCCCCTGTAGAAAACAATGTTAAGTCTAGAAATAAAGTTCTACCATCCAGTCTAACGAGAAAACAATCCTAGGCATCCGGTCTAAAGCAGTACACCACACAAATATGTGAATCACAATACATCACAGAATATCATAAAAGAATCACAAGATGATCTAACTTAAGTCTATGGTCCGTGACCTAAATGATCTAGTGTGTGAAGTGAATAAGCTTATGTGGCAAGTCTTTGCTAGGCATTTTTTATTCAAGTTGCAATTTGAAGTTTGAATTTTTTTAAGTTTTACCTTGGGGTGGTTTCAATTCAAATGATTTAGTAATTTCATTTCCATTTTTATTCCATTTTATTTAGTTAAAGTGACTTTTATGTTTTCAAGAATGAAGAATAGGATAGATTCCATTTTTTTTTTTGGATGGAACCAACCCTATTCAACATCCTAACTCTAATGGCCTAACAGGTCCTTAGGTATCTTCATTAATCTTTTGAGTTCATTTAGTTTGCTTGAATTTGAATTTGAACTTAGGTTTAATAATTTCTTTTGATTCATGTATTAACTTTCACTTTGGTTTGATTCAATTATTTCATTTTATTTCATTTTATATGACTTGATTAATTTGATTTATTGCATTTAGTTTAATTTGGTGTCTTAACTTTGATTTATTTCATTTGAATTATATTAATGTTTTAGGTTTAAGTTATGTTGGTTTGATTTAAGTAATTCATGCTTACTTAGAGTACTAAGGTTAAGATTTGAATTTACACTGAGTTTACATGATTTGATTTAATTAATTAGTTTAAGATTTTATTTTATTTTCAGATTTAATTTAATTTGAATATTAAGTGTTAATGCTACAAGTTTTAGTATTTGGTTTCATTAAATTTTGAATTTCATTAAGTCAATATTTTATTTCATTAGTTTTAAGGGTTTTGACCAACATCCCAAGTATTTACAACTTATTCTAGAATATTTGACTTCATTCATTTATTTTATTCTTTTTTGAAAATTTAGATTTGGATTATGTTGATTCTATGCAGCATTTGGTTTAAATTTCCTTAAGTTCCTTAAGTTTAAGTTTATGTTCTCTTAAATTAGTTTACTTATTTTAGGAGTTAAGTTTAGATTTCATTATAGATTAATTAAAGGCTTAAAGATTTGAGTATCTTTGTCTAACTTAGCCTTAGTTTGATTGAGTCATTTTAGGTTCATTTAATTTTGAATTAACCTAAAGGATTTTAAGTTGATTTTAAATTAACTTAATTGTTTATTAAAGTTTATGTTTCAAAATTAATCATTTCTTTTACTTAGACTATTTAAGGGAATTTGTTTACACTTATTTGCTATTTGATTAATAAGATAAAATTAATCCATGATTTAATGTATTAAAGATTTCTTTTATTGATTATTTGTTAAATAATGACTTGAGAACTTGAAATTTTTATAATTCCCAATTCTTAAGTCATTTGGATATGAAATTTTTAGGGCAAGTGGGGTTACATGACTATTTCACATTTCAGAAATTTCATCTTGATTAAAGGTGTGATTTGGGTGTAATTAAGATTTTAGTTATTTTATTAAACCCTAAATTAAACCTAATTTAGTGCATTTCAGTCAAGGGTTTTAGTTTTTCTTGCAATCCTCACTAAAAGATTTTTTAATGAGGGTTCATTTATAATTTTTAGTTAATTGGTTGATTTATTATGATTTAATTAAGTTTAGGTTACTTAATTGAATTATTTAATTCATTTAATGGCTTAATTAAGTTAATTTAGGGTTTTTTAAGTTAGTGAGTTTCCTTTCTATTTTACTATTCCTTAAGGTCAATTGGGATGATTTAAGGTTGTTTGATGTAATTTCATTAATTATTTTATTTAAAATTTTTTATTTAATTAATTTAAGTGATTATTGCTTCAATTTTCAATTCTCCTAAACCACAATGAGATAAATTATGTGAAATTTACCTAAGGTGTGTCTTATCATCAATTTAAGTTCCCCAAAGTTTCAATTTGATTGGATTTATATTTTAGAGTAATTAAGGTTTGGTAATCTTTAATTAAAATCACATTAAGGGCAAAATACCCAAAAGCAATTGAGGATTTTAATTTTTTGATTCATCATCTGAATCCATAGAGCCCTTGTCTTTATTTTTTCTATTTTTCCCTTAATTTTCTATGATGTTTAGAAGTATTTTGTATTTTTCTGGATTTTTTAAAATCCAAAAAGCCGAATTTCTTCTTTAAACCAGTTAGCGCTGACGTGGCACGGCGGGCTACGTGGCGCGTGGCGACTGGTCCACGCAGAATCCACATGGATTTCACGTGAAAAAGGCTACAAAACACGCTTTAATATGGACCGTTCGATCAAATATCGGACGATTGCAATTTAATCCATGTTTTCCTAAGGGATTTAAATTGATTTTTGATGCCATCTATTCCTTTCAAAAGGAGATGGTTGAAAGGAAACGAATAGCCTTGATTATGTCTCTACGATACGGTAGATAACCATCGATAGATTTCCCTCAATTTTGAATGATCTAGGTGATGAAATCAAGTTATTTCAATTCCTGCATGATAGTTGCAAGCTCCTCCTTCAATTCATATGGCTTGATCTCACTGGAGATGAAGTCCACTTCAAAAATGACCAAAACCAAAACCTTTACATAAAATTCATGCTCGTTAATGGCATACATTGATTTATCACTTGATTGGCTTTGGAATTGATTCCAATAGCTTCAGAACCTTGATGTGAGCTTTCTTGCCAAAGGAATTGGGTCCTAGCCTTGTAGATTGCTCCCTAGACCAAGCTATTGATGCTTCTCGTCAGCTTTGGTGTATCTCTCACTTTAGACTTGGGAAGTGGGGAAAGGCTTGAGTTAGTTTTAAGTGGTGAAGGTAATGAAAGAGTTTTTTCACCGTGGATCTCTCTCCTTTGATTTTTGTTTGACCAAGCCTTATGTAGCTTAATTTTCATTGCTTTAATACCAAGATGGGGAGGCTTTGGAAGTTTGCTAGAACCCTCTTCTCTGCCTTACAAGTGTTTAGGTTGACGAGGTGGAGAGGAAAGGGGAAGGGAAATTGGATTTTTCCTTCTCATGGTGAAATTTTTGAATTATTTTAGCTTTTTTCCTTTAGCTTCTTAGGTAGTTTGGTTAGGGAGATTAATTAGTGTTTAATTCCCTCATTAGCAAAGCTTAAAAGGATTAATTTATATTCCATATGCATTGGTTGGATGAATTTTGTGATTTTCCTTGGATTTGATGCATATGTTTGCTCCTTTTATTTAATTGTATTTAGCACCCGTCAATTGTTTAATTATCCTTGATTTAATGCTAAATATTAATGATTTTTTTATTAATAATTTTCTTATGGAAAAGAAAATCATTAAATTTTATTTCATGGAGTATATTGTTTATGTTAGCTTATTTTGCTTCCTTAGGTTTGATTTGGATTTTGATTAATTCAAATCATGTATTTGACTTAGTCATAGGGTATTTCACTTTTAATTATATTAATCCAAGCAATTTAGAATGATTTCAAGTGCTTGGATCAATAGATTTTCATTTCATTGAAATTTGAACTCATTTAATCCATTTGGGTTTAATGAGTTTTAACAATTTCATTTGGGTCAATTGACCCATTTGGCCATGTTTGATCTAATGGAGATTTATATCATGCATAATTGTCAATCCCAAATGATTTTGGTTGATCAAATTGAGCTCATTTCAATTTGATTTGGGTTTTTGAATAGGATCCATTTAGACAATTTTAGATCAAGTGTTTTTTATTTAGCCTATTTTGGGTTTGATTAGATTCAATTTTGTTTATATTTGTTGTTTTGATTTTCTTTCAATTTAGTTTATTTGGATTATTTGATTAATCCAAACTAAACTAAATTTTACCTAAGCTAGTTAGGTTTGAAAGTATCTAATGAGAATTCTCTTAGGGCACTAGAAGTGGTGTCCTAAATATTGAATTAGGAGGGTTTTTTTTTTGAGATTAGAACTTCCTAATTATTGATTTCAACTTGATATTAACCTCATCCAAAAATGAGGTCAACAATATTGAGAGATTATATTCTCCTACATGTACAATTATGTTGTAGTTAAGCATGAAAATGCTTGCCTTTATGTCACTATAAAGCTTTGATATTTTACAACTATGGTGAAGAAACTCTACAACATCTACAACATCAATGGCAATGTTTAATTTATTTTCTAGAGAAAGAACATCTCCGTCAATCACATATTCTTGGTGGAGCTATATGTACAAATTTCCCTTAGCATGAATTCAAATGTCAAACCTTTAAAATCTCTGCCTTGGTGATCAATGCTTAAGCAAGATTTAGGTTATTGCATATGTGTTATGTGAGTTCTGATAAAATTCACCAAATTCCCCCACAAAAAATAAGATTTTGATATTGTATGTTTTCAACATCACTATAATATATGAAACTCTTAAAGGCTCCATGCACATCAAGGCTAAAACTTTAATAACCATAATTGGTTGATAGTCACTTTAAGTGTCTTTATAAACATAATCATATCTATCATATCCTACTAGATATGAAAAAGAAATCATCCATAGCTTTGGCAAATTTGTATAAGAAATTCTTGGAAATAAATACAACTTAAAGAGGACTTTGCTAAATTTCTTCTTTGACCACTTTATTTTTTGTTTTCTATAGAGCAAAGTATGTCACATTAAAAGAACCAAAACCATAACTAGCATGCAAAAAACTAGGACTAACATTTTGATTAAATGATTTCTATTTTTTATTTTTTTTAAATTTTTTTTTGTTAATGATGATGTGATAATAGATTTTTGCAAATGAAGTTTAGGAATTCCTCCACATTTTTGTAATTTTTGGTGAGGACACTTTTGTATGTGATTGATGGAGATGAAATTTGCAAGACACTTTTGTATGTCAGCTTTCTTTTAAAATTATTAAATATTAGATTCTAATGCTTCAATAAGTTAAAATTTTATAGAAATTGAGAAATATTTATGAAAAAAGTTCACATTCCAAATTGGGTCATTTACATGCATAATATACAATTCTTATATATTTACATATTTAACACCTAAATTTTAATATCTACATAAATAACATCCAAATTGTTACTATTGCATAAAATTAGCACAATAGTTCACTTTTTAAAGTTAAATGAATCTTTTTAAAAATATGAGAAATGCTATATTTATAAATATCAAATCTTAGGTGGTAGATACGTAAATGTATAAAACTTGTGTGATATATATATACACATGCATGCGCGCACACACACACACATAGACCACACAATTCTTATGTATTTACATATATGACATCTACAATTTAATTTTTACAGATATATAACACTCTAATATTTAAAATCACATCAAAAATGTCATCACCACTCCCTTTTTAAAAGTGGAATGCACCTTTTTAAACATAAGAAAGTGTTAAAGAATTAAATATCTAACTTTAAGTGTTTGATTTGTAAATATAAAAAAGTTGTGTATGAATATAAATCTTTCATATTTTTATGTCTTAGATAAATAGGAATGAGGCCACAAAAGAAGTCACAACTCCAAGAAATTCTTTAAAGACTCTTCCATATTGATGACTTTAGCTTGGCTTTGAATATGGAAAGACTCTTCAATCAATAGACTTCATGCAATTGTGGACCTCCAATCAACAATTAACGACTTCTAGGCACAAGTGCCCAATGAAGTGATGCAAACTTCATTAATTATAATATTTTTATAATATTATTTAATATATAAATTTAAATGCACATATAAACATGATAATATAAAAAATTAATTTAAAAATATTTATAATCTAATATATTTACACAAATTAACTCGAGAATCATCTAAATATTGCATGTCTATACTAGCTCTTCATGTCCAATTATCAATCAAAAGTTTCAATAGAGGCAGAGTTTTATGAAGGCGGGGGACCTAAGACAATTAAAATCTTTTGCTTGCCTCCCCCTTAGGGGAACTCCCTGTTTCATGTAGATTTAAGGTAAGAAGTCCTAATCATATGTAATTTTGTAACAACTTCTCTCATCATCGCCTTTTTAAATGATGTTGAGCATGAAAGACCTACTTCTGCCAATGAAATCAAACATTTGTTGATCCATTGCAAACTACTATAATCAGCCTCTCTTTGATCTTTTGTGAACATTTTAGGATCTTTGATGTTGTTGATTCTATGTGGAAATGCCATCTTAACATGATTATATAGATTTAAGTTATCTTTGAAGATATCATCAGTGGGCCTTCTTCATATAATTATTTCTAGTATTATTATTCCAAAATTATAAACATCTACAGAGGTAGATGGAAGAGCTCCTCCACCATATTCTACAAATAAAATGAAGAAATATATTTTTAAGAAAATATTATTTTTAAAAAATATATTAAATTAAAAAATAAGTATAACTATAAGTGGAATCATCACATCACATGGGGCAATATGTTATTCCTTTAATCTCACTTTTGTCAGAATGATATTGGAGTGACATACTCAAATCCTCAAAAAGATTCTTGAGAGTCCAAAATCTCCTATATGCGCAACCATGTTGTTATCAAGTAGGATGTTGCTTGGCTTTATGTCACAGCGAATGATTGATAGCTCACAACTATGATGAAGGTACTCCAAAGCATCTGAAATATCGATGATAATGTTCAATCTTTCTTCAAGAGAAAGAACATCATCTCCATCTACCTCGTATTCTTTGTGGAGCCACATGTCCAAGTTTCCCTTTTGCATAAACTTAAAAATCAAAGCCTTGAAATATTTTCCTTCAATGCTAGAGCATGAGGTTAAGATCTTAACAAGATTACGATGACATAAGCTTCTTAAAGCATTACATTCAGATGTGAAACTTTGGAAAGCTCCATGCACCTCAAGGTTGAAAACTTTAATAGCCACTGTAGCTTAATAATCTCTTAGGGTACCTCTATAAAATGATCCATATTTTCCATATCCTATTTAATTGGAAGTGGAGAAACCATTTGTAGCTTTGGCTAAATTTGCATAGGAAATTCTTGAAAATGGAGTGCTTAAGGATAAGTTCGATGAATTTCTACTTAAGTCCGATGAATTTTTTTTCTTTGACCACTTCGCTTTTGCATTTTATAGAGCCAAGTATAGCACAATAATTGAACTAATAGCATAATGAGCACGCCAAAAATTGAGAGCAAAACTTTGATTAAATGATCATCTTTTCTTATAGATGACGATCTAGAAACACATTTTGGCAAATTAAGTTTTGGAATTCTACCACATGTTTTTTTTTATTTCCAACGAGCAAAATTGCTATGGAATTTGCAAAGATACCTTCACATGGTACCTCACCTTCAAAATTATTAAATGATAGATTCAAATGCTTAAGTAAGGTGATATTTTATAGAGATTGAGGAATATTCCCAGATAAATTATTGAGACCCAAGTATAGCACAATAATTGAACTGATAGCACAATGAGCACGCTAAAAATTGAGACCAAAACTTTAATTAAATGATCATCTTTTCTTATAGATGACGATCTAGAAACACATTTTGGCAAATTAAGTTTTGGAATTCCACCACATATTTTTTTCATTTCCAACGAGCAAAATTGTTATGGAATTTGCAAAGATACCTTCACATAGTACCTCACCTTCAAAATTATTAAATGATAGATTCAAATGCTTAAGTAAGGTGATATTTTATAGAGATTGAGGAATATTATAAATTATTATGTGAAAAGCCTTGTATTTGAAGATTTTTCATGTTGCTTAGAGAAGCAAGAATGGATCCATTAAAGAAATTTGTTCATTAATTCAAGGTTTATTAGTTAAATTTAAAAGAAATTTAATTAAAATTCAAATAGATCCTCCATGCTAGTATTTCACACAAATAATTGTGACCAAAGTTTTTAAGAAAGAAATTAAAGATTAGAATAAAAATACACAAGTATTCATGAAAGTTAAGTGGATGCCCTGTAGAAACTGTTTCTACACTATGAACAATCTCATTGTAATTTTTATGAACTAGCTTTAATCATCTGATTATTAATAAAAATTTAATTAAATTAAAGTTGCAGAAAGGTTGGGACCGATGATAAATTAAAGAGTTTTTGCTTGGCTCCATATTGGTTCAATATTCTTAGGAGTATTCTTCATTTCCATCAGATTGAAGGTAGGAAGTTCTAATTGCATGCAATTTTGAAGCAACATGTCTCATGGATGGTCGTTCCTCTGGTAATGAAGCTGAGCATAAAATGCCTATCTCTGTCAATGAAAGCAAGCATATACGAAGGTAGATGGGCGAGCGCCCTGACCATATTCTGCAAATAAATAAATTAAGTTATCCTTGAAGATATCATCTGTAGGTCTTTTTTCGGTAAGAATCTCTAGTATTATTACTCCAAAATTATAAACATCTACGAAGGTAGATGGGCGAGCGCCCTGACCATATTCTGCAAATAAATAAATTATTTTAAAAAATAATTTAAAGGTCATATAATGTTGCAATATAATGATATATTTAATTATAGAATAAGGAAAAGGAATCATTATGCAACCTGGGGCGATATAGCCAATAGTTCCTTTAAACTGACTTTTGTTAGAATAATCTTGGAGAGACATATTTCCTGCTTCAGAAAGTATTCTTAAGAGTCCAAAATCTCCTATATGTGCAATCATATTATTATCAAGCAAGATGTTATTTGGCTTTATGTCACAATGAATAATTGCTGGTTCACAACTATGGTGAAGATACTCCAAGGCCTCTGCAACATTAATGATAATGTCCATTCTTTTTTCTAAAGGAAGAACATCTTCTCCATCAATTTTATGTTCCTGGTGAAGCCACGTGTCCAAGTTTCCTTTTTTGCATGAATTCAAAAATTAAAGCTTTAAAGTCTTTGCCTTGATGATCAATGCTAGAGCAGGAGGTTAGGTTCTTGACAAGATTACGATGTCGCATGCTTCTTAATGCATCACATTCGGCTGTGAAAGTTTTAAAAGCTCCATGCACCTCCAGGTGGAAAACTTTAATAGCCACAATAGATTGATAATCTTCTAGATTACCTTTATAAACAGAGCCATATCTTCCATTTCCTACTAGATATGAAGCGGAGAAATCATTTGTAGCCTTGGCTAATTTTGCATAAGAAATCTTTGGAAAAGGAGTGATTAGGGGCAAGTTTGATGAATTTCTTCTTCTACCATTTTGTGTTTGTTGTCTATAGAGAAAAATATAGCAAAACAAAAGAATTAATAGTATAACTAGTACTATAAGAATTGGGATCAAAATTTTAATTAAATGATGGGTTCGTTTTGTTGATGATGATATAGCAATACATGTTGGCAAATGAAGTTTTGGAATTCCTCCGCATAATTTATCATTTCTAGTGAGGGAGATCGATGAGGAATTTGCAAAGACACCTTCATATGGCACCTCACCCTCAAGATTATTAAATGATAGATTTAGATGTCTAAGCGAGGTAAGATTTTGTAGAGATTGAGGAATAACTCCGGATAAATTATTACATGAAATGTCAAGTATTTCAAGGTTCTTCATGTTTCTTAGTGATATAGGAATGGGTCCATAAAAAAAGTTATGTTCCATAAATAATTCAAATAATATTTGACAATTTTGAGTGATTCGTAATTCTCCATGATTATTATTAGAAAAATCAAGCAATATGAGATTTATGTGGCATTCCGATGGTAGAGTCCCTGTGAAAGAGTTACAAGAAAAATCAAGAGTATTTGAAAATGATGTGATGAGGAAAAGTTCTCTTGGAATAAAGCCAGTTAGATTATTATGGTTGAGGTTCAAAGTATCGAGCATCTGAAGATTTTTCAGGCTTGAAGGTATAGAGCCTGTTAATTGATTATATCCTAACCCCAGTTTATTTAGACTTGTAAGATTGTCGAAAGAGTAAGGAATTCTTCCTATGAGACTATTCACATCAAACGTTAAAAGTTGTAGCTTTTCAAGTTTTCCAATGCTCTCAGGTATAAGGCCTTCCAAAAGATTTTCTTCCATCCCTAAACAAATTAAATTAGTGTACTTACGGAGTTCAAAGAGATGCTTCCAAATATGATTAACTCTAATGTTATCATTTGAAGCTCGTGGAGAGGTTCCCAATTGATTTTGGAAGCATTCCATAAAAGTTATTACCATCAAGGCTAAACATTTCTAGACCGGTGCAATTAGTTAATGAATCAAGAAATCTCCATTCTTGCATCACTTGCTTCAAGCATTTTGTTGAATCTTGAGGTATATAAGTTTATGCATTTTTCCAAGATCCGTGGCACAACTCCTGTGAAATTATTTCTTCCAACATCCAGCATCGAGGCTGGTAACATTTTGAAGAGCTTGATCAAGTGAACCAATGAAATGATTCACATCAATAAAAAATATTTCTAGTTGTGGAAAAGCTTGTACAAGGTTTGCTGAAAATTTACCCGAGAGATGATTTCCTGCTAGTGAAATTTTGCATAGTGAAGATAGATTGTAGAATGAAGAAGGAATGCTACCGAAAGATTATTCTCAGCTTAATATTTTTAACTTAAAAGTCCACCAATCTCTGTGGGATGCTTCCCCAAATGAATATTGAGGACGTAGAGACTTTCCAAGAAATAGAGATTGGCAAGTGAAGGTGGGATGGTGCCAATGAGGTCATTGTTATCCAGTTTGATGAACTTATGCTGCAATTTGGAACTAATAATAGAAGGGATTTTTCTTGTGAGGTTGTTGCTGCTAAGATCAAGAAATTGGAGAACAGGGCTATGGTTCATGATATTAGAAGGTATGTCTCCTTGTAATGAGTTAAAGCTCAAGTTAAGATATTGTAGCCGCAGAGAGCGAGATTAGAGGGATTTCACTATAGAGTTTATTGTTGCTAAGATCAAGCCTTCGAGGAAGGTGAGATTAGCTATGGAAGAAGGAAGAGAACCGATCAAGCCGTGGAGCTAAGATCCATGATTGTGACTCTGTCCAGTGCTTGTAGCCATGAGATACCTTCCCATGAGCGAGAAATGCTTATTAGCTTCTTTCCATGAGTCTCTAAAATGGCAGAAGAAACACCGCTACTTTGCATCATGAAATGATTCTTGAAGGCGACAAGTGATTCATAGTCTGATGATTGTTGCCAATTGCCAACAATTGTGTGAGAGATGAACAGGACGAGGAAGAATAGAATATTTAAGAGCTTGAGGACACTTTTCTCCATTGAATACCAGTGTTATGACAAGGAAATTAAGAAGCTAATGAGCAAGGGAAAGAGAATTGTTTTTCCACCAATGCCTTCATGAATTTATGGGAAATAAAATTCATGACTTTAACTAACTATGAACAGAGACATTAAGCAGCTTTTATTGTTTGTCAAAAGGGGCACAAATGACCTGACTTTGAATAGACTATATATATGAATAGGGAACACTTCTCATGTCATTCATATGATCATATTATAGAAGAGAAGCTTCTTTGGTGAACGTCTTTGATGAAGTGAAGGAATATACATTGATTGTAATATTTTAAGATGAAAATGCCTTTTCTCCCTCTTTTATATCTATAATCTTTAAATTTAAAAATATTGTTAAATAAGATTTGTAATATGAAAATTATATAAGAATCAAATTGTATCAACGTGATGATTTAAGTATTCATCAAACATGTAAAAAAAATTTAAGAATGATAAAATATTCTATAAAAGCACTTATAAAATTTAATTGTCTATATAAATTTTTACTAATTAACTCATTCAATACATGCAAGAGATCATCAATAATTTATGTCTAATTTTAAGCAATTTGAAATTGTTATCACCAATAGACTCATATGATAAAATAGAGTTATTGACGTAAAGTAAAAAATTTCCAAAGAAGAGTCTAGAGTCATTTGCATTCCATTTTCAACAAACTCAATAAAATCAAGTTTGTCTTTATTTAAGTCCAAACAGACCTCAATGGAGTACTTATAAATATAGTTAGAAACTCCATGAGACCAATTGAGGTATTAAGCAATTTCTATCTTTTGTGTGCTTATTGTTGAAATTAGAGTCTAAACAATATAAATTTGAAGAGCTCATGATCACTTAGTTTTGTATTCGCTGGGATGTTAAGATATCTAACAAAGTATTAAATAATCAAGGAGATAGATTTTGATCATATTATGGGGTGGTTTCTTAATTTTTGATGAAAATAATTAGAATGCCCTTTAAAAAAAATTTCTAAATAAGCTCCAATTACATGCACCAAGAATAAGACTAGAGGAAAGAACTTTGAGAACTAGATAATTCTAGTACTATGCTTCTTACCATCTGTGGGCTCCAAAATTACCACCTATCTCTCACATTGAAGATAAAATGATTTAAATGTTAGTGAAATTTTCAGAAAGTAGATGGAATAGTAGATAAGGCACTACCCAGAGATTTCGCCCTCATTTGGAGAGGACTTTAGATCTGGTTCCAAGTTTCCTATAGGCACAAGCACTTATAGTTAATTACTCCTTCCAATGATGAGAGAGAACTTTCGATTAAGTCTAGTCATTAGATCGCTAATTGCATAGTGTATAGTAGCAGCATGTGGAATTTTGAAATTTAGGATTTAGAATTTATGAAATTCATCAGTATTAGCTTAAAGCGGATGGTTGGGTGAACGATGATGTGTCCAATCTAGATCCTATGGTTCCGTCATCCCGGGCTGTCGCGACCCCTAGTCTACTTAGTCAGAGGAGGTAGTCAACCAAACCTAACCAAAGGATCCTTATCAACAACACATGATTTACATCGTCCAAGAAATCCTTATAGACTTGGGGTGGTGTTTGTCTAAGAAGACAATCTTAAGTCTACCTTAGCTGATAGAGGGCTTTTGTCCCTATCAAGTATACCCTATGATTCACAACTCAAAGGACAGAGCCATTCGGGAGCATAAGGGCTATGGTCGTGATCGTAATATAATGGTTCCATTTGATGGCAACCACTCGATTAGAGGACTCTGGTTGTAACTACATCATATGTGGAGCCTACTGGCCAAGCCACACAGTCAGAGGACATGGGCCATGTCCTTACTGGTGTGAGATTGATTGAGAGTGAACATAGTAGAACACTTGATTTGACTTTGGCTCATTTGTGAGCTAGAGTTTTCTTAATTTGTTACCTCTAACAAACAGTAGCAGAAAGTGGATTGGGTTAGATTTTGCTTTAAGTTTTTTAAAGATTAAATTCCATTTATGCATTTTTAGATTGATACTTAATTTGTGTTAATTTGATTTGAAATTAGAATCACATTTTGATGGAAGTATCCCTCTAGTTGAAATCACCATTCAACCATCATCGGGTTTATGAGTTGGCTTGATCATGTCAACTCTATTAGTTTAGCAATAGAGGATGATGTCTCACATGACAGAATTAGCTTCTCAGATATTTTAATAAGTTGAAATTCTTATAATAATTGAATTTTTTAGGTTTTGTTAACTTGGACCTAGTCCTAAGACCAAACCGAGAAGCAACCCTGCAGCATCCCCAGACACTTGAATCTAAACATTCAACATGCGAGTATTTGTAAAAATGCTTGCATAACTTTAAGGTATTGAGTTTGAGTTTTAGTCATACTTTATAATATGTGCAAGAGTTCAATTGAAACCTTAATTAACGTCTTCTTTTTCGACGTGTTGTGGTGATTATGAAGGTGTTTTAAATCATTCTAGTAGTTTCTTTATTCTTTGGAAATAATATTTGATTGTTTCTTTTCCCCATTTTTATTCAAAGTTGTCTAATCTTTGAACTTCAATAGATTCTTTATATCTATTGACAATCCTCAGACTCATTAAGAGCTTTATTCAATTTCTCCTTGATTCACTCTAAGTATTTGATAAGACAAATAGCATGCTTCAAATATTTTCCAAGAATTCCTTGAACATCCCTATTTGTAATCTTTCAATTTCATTAGGATCTATGGATTCTTTGATTTTCTTTAATTTGCTTGGAGAATTAAATTTGAAGACTATATTTTAATTCCAAAGGGATCCCTTATGCTTCAATTTGACGTTCAATGGATTCTTAATTCATTTAACATCTAATATGATTCTTCAATTATTCAATTAATTTTATAATTACTTGTTTGTGAATTTAATACTTTGAGTATTCAATAAGAAGCTATATTCACATAAACAAACATCAACTCCAATATCCCTAACTCCATATCAGGTTTTATATTTATTGAATAACTGGACTTCAAGTTTGTTATAACTCCTTTATGAGTTTAATATTTGACTCCCCCCATTTCAATCAAAACTTATTTAGTTCTACTTTTTTGTTTTTTTGCTTGAGGAATTTGAAAGAACATAGACTCACTTTATTAAAAGTTAATTTTAATAAGAATGGTTCTCATTGCTTCCTCCAATCCCTATAAATAAGGCTAGAGAGAGCACTTGCTTGAGTTTAGAACACTTGAGAGAGAGGGAAGGATTTTAGTTCAAACTTTGGAAGGGCTTTCAACTTGCTTAAATAAGTTTGTAAGTGCTTTCCTCTTTTCCTCTTTGGTTTGATGTTCATTTTCATATTTATCGTATTTTCTTATTTAACTTAAGTTTAGAAGATTTTTTGAATTTGTTTAAGTTCCAAATTTATCGAATGTTGACGATTCAAAGAGGGGTGCATCTAACAATTTTTTGGGCCTTCTCGAGCGATAAGCATGACAGTTGGTGTTTTGCAACACCTCAAATTTCATCTCATGCCTTGATGAGCATGTGAGCATGACCCACATAAAAAGCACAAGCATGTATACTTATATTCACACATTTTTTACATCTACCACCAACCATAAAGATAAATCTTGGCATCTAAACTCAATCATATAAGAAGTTTGCTAGAGTGGTAAACCCAAAGGAAGCAAAATGGCTGAAGATCGAGAGAAACACGATGTGATGTTCCTTCTCAACAAAAAAAAAAGGTCAGAAATAATTTAGTATTCTCAAGGAGGAATCGAAGATATAGAGAGGAACCGATGATGGAGTTCTCTTACCTCTTAAAGGAGGTCGAATGAAAAGGAATTTGTTGGAGGAATGAGGAATAGGAAGGAAGGATTTTAGGAAATGAGGGAAAGAGGAAGGATTTTAAGGAAAATGAGGGAAAGGAGGAAGGATTTTACCAAGGAAAATGAGGAAGGAAGAGGATTTTCAATAAAATGAGAAGGAAGGAAGAGGAAAGAGAAAATCTGATTATGGTTCAATCTGAGGTTAAGAAAAAAAAGAGAGAGAGCTCATGAGGTTTGAAGAATGAGGAAGAGTAGTTGCTGTGGTTGAAGGGGAGAGCCGAATGGGTTTTATCATCGTGTGATTGTGGGGAGATCACAAAAGGAGAAGGAGAGCGCATGGGCGTCGGGAGAAAAGGAAGGGATCAGTGGGATGAGGAGATGGGTCAGTTTGAGGGATTTAGACCATAAATAGGTTTAGTTAAATTTTTCTAAGTACATAATCAATCTTAACATGAATTTTATGCCAAATCACATAGTTAATATATATATATATATATATATATATATATATATATATATATATATATATATATATATATATATATATATATATATATATATATATATATATATATATATATATATATATATATATATATATATATATATATATATATATATATATATATTTATAACAATCTTAGGTTATTCCAATATTTGACGCAATGGAGTTTAGTCGAGGCTTTGGTTTAAGTTAGATCGAATCAAGTAGATTTCAAAAAATGCATTATCATTTTCTCACATTACAAATTTATCAATTGAGTGCAAATAGTCTCACTTGATATATTTCAATGTTTCAAAATTAACGACGTAATCAATTTCATGAACGGAGGTCATCCGGATATCGTTGAAATCTCTTGATCTTGATATGCGTGTAGGCACGTTGATAGCTCGATCGCTTGATTGGTTTATCATTAGGTTATGCAATATTTATATTCTGATCAATTTCACTGTTTTGAATGCAATGATGAATTTTGTTTCTCGATCAGAGCTCATTTTATGATTTTTACGCTAAGTGTATTTCGATTTATGCACTATCACTTTCAATCATTGACATTCATAGACTCTTCAATTTGAGCATGATAGTCTTATTTTGTAGTTTGAATTTTTTGAAGCCAACAGTGCAACTAATTTTATGAACGGAGGTCGTTTGGACATCATCGTAGTTTTCCATCCCCGATATGCATGTCGACACATTGACAGCTCGATTGCTTGATCAGTTGATCGTTAGATTATGCAATAATTATATTTTGACCAATTTTGATGTTCTGAATATAGTGTCAAAGTACGTTTATCGATCAGAGGTCTTTTCGACTAATTTCGACAATGTTTAGTGTATTTTAGCTCTGATTTGTGCTCTGAAGCATCCGAAGTCAATTGAATTCATCTTATAAGCTTGATTTGACTTACGTGGTATATATGAAGGTCAACAAATGCCCTCCAACAAATGTGATTCATGTTTGAAGTGAGTCATATTTGTTATTGACCATTTGAGCTGGTCACAGATATTGACTAACTTCATCTTCATTTCCATGCCGGGGCTTTGACGGAATGCATTTCATCAGTGTGATGCCTTATGTTTAGATGAGCTAAATAGGGTATTACTCAATTTGTCTGATTGACTTGTCGATTAAGAGCTTCTTCTACCATATACTCTCTCAATGGGTTTCGAAGATCTATTTCTTCTATTTTGTTACATATTTGGGTTTTCCCATTAGCTTCATGCTTGCTTGGGTTTGATGGAGAAATTTGGTTTGTTTGTTTTGAGATTTGAAATTCCTTCTGTCATTGCTTTAAACTTGACGTAATTGATAAAGAATTGACCTGATTTGTCCATATTAACTTGTAAAGAAGTGTACGTATATCTTCAGCCTTTTTGCTTGTTGCTTGACAGACTTATTGAAGGATGCGTATAGATGACCTAGCCTTCCGACTCATATAAGGTCAATGTTGAGTTATCAGTCTAACAATGTGTGCTTTAACAGACTGAATAACCATGAAATTCATTTAGTTCGGCCATTGACTTTGTATGAACTATGGAATTGCTTCTTCGATCATGTGCTTTCTACTTTGACGGACTTGATGAGGAGATTGGCTTTTATCTGTGATTTGTGCTTGATCAGATCATTTGAGAATAAATTAAAATATCACCCTGTAGGAAATATAAAGATTGACTTGAGGCAACTCTAAATTGAGAGTTTCCTCATATTGTCTTGGTCTATCAATCAGGTTGAAAGATCTCTTGGGTTCTGATTGCTTGTAGTCATTGAACTGGATCTGACTTGAGATTGAACAGCTATCATCATTCGAATGAAGAGCAATGGATCTTTCACTGTGGCCTTTTCTCATGGCTTGTTGAGTAAGGAGAACATCAGTGACTCAACCATATTTGGGCTTATTGAGTCTGACCTTTAGAACCTACTCGAGTCTCTAACTTAAGCTATGATGGGTTGGTGATTTGATCATCTGACTAATGAACAGGGGCTCTTTCACTACAGCCTTTTCTCATGGCTTATTGAGTGAGGAGACTGTCAACGACTCAGCCACATTTAGGCTAACTAAGTCCGACCTTTAGAACCCATCTATGTCTTAGACTTGAAGATGTAGAGGTTGGTGCTTTTCCAACTCGATTGATTGAAGGTTTCAAAATTGGGAGTTCTTCGACTTGATCTAATTTGCAGATAAACTTTTGATATTTAGAGATGTCTTTTCATGCAGAAATAGAATTCTTTTTCATGCAAAAACCTATAACTTAACATAATAATTATGGATATATTCAAGGATTTTGATGTAAAGCTCGATGTCAACCTGAATCAGAATATATTTGAGGATCTCATCTTATAGCACGATTTTAACTTTGCTAAATATATAAAATGCCCCATGTCTTGGGAAATTCTAAAATTTTAAAAAAAAAGCTATAAAATAAATTAAGAAAATATATCAATGTATGAGTTGATACATTTGATCTTAAGAGAGTTTTAACATGTAACATTGATTTTATCTATGTATAGAAATCTAAAATGCCCCTATGTAATAGGAGAATTTTCAAAAATTTTTTTTTTCATCTTGAGTAGGTATATTTATTTAGGGATCTCGGCTTGAAGCACGATGTCAACCTAAACAAATATACTAAAAAAATGCCCACTATCTTGCACAGGGATTTCTATTGTACCTCGAGAATGTATTTATCATGTATAATACTTTTTCAGGTATCAACCATTAATTGACGACATTGATCTTTCGCCTTTTAGGTTAATGAGTTGGTATGCCCTCCTTGATACACTTTTCAATGATAAAAGGCCCTCCCAATTAGGCTCAAATTTGCCATAAATTTTGATTAAGAATAATTGGTCTTCTCAGACTTCTCTGGAATGTTTGATGCCATGCGTATGGTCAATATCCCAGACATCTTTGCTTGATAAATCTCCAAATTTTGATGAGCTTGCAATCTGACTTCATAAAGCATGTCGAGTTCTTTCATTCTCAAACTAGTGTTTTGATCTTCAGTTAGATTGTATTGGATGACTACTCGAAATGATGGTAACTCAACTTCAAGCAGAAGAACTTCTTCAGTTCCAAATACTAATGAATAGGGAGTGGCTTTAGTCGCATCTTGTAGGTAGTTCGATATGCTCATAAAGCCTCTATCAGTTTGGTATACCATTCTCTCTTCTTTTTAGTGAGGATCTTCTTGAGCTTAACTAATATCTTGTTGAAAGCTTCCCAAACCATTTTCATGGATTATATATTGAAGAATACCAATCAATTTTGTGTTGATCGCGAATCTATAAATCTTTATATTTTGAAAGTTGTGTCATTATCAAAATTATCGCGGAACTCAAATTTATAGACCATATTATGTGTAAAGAAGTTAATTACTCGATCTATAATAACTTCTTTAAATGGGGTAACTTCATCCACTTAGAGAAATAATCAGTCGCTACTAGGATGAAGCGAGGTTCAGCAGACAACGATGGCTCAATTGGTCCACACATGTACCCAACATTCAATGACCAAGATGCTATTGTTGGTGTAGTGGATTTGGATGTTGATGAATTATATTCTCATGTACTTGACATCATGACACCTCTTAGCATGATTGATACTCTCTCACCATGATGGCCAATAATCATCCTTTTGATCTTTATTGCCATCTTGGGACTTGACTGATGTGCACACAAAGTCTTTCATGAACTTCAACCATCACTTTGTTACCTTCATCTGTATTTAGGCATCGTAGCCACATTTGTTCAAAGGATCTCGATATAAAGTATTGTTGACGAAAGCATAGCCTAACATTCTCTTCTGATTTGAGCTAACAGTGATTTATTATTTGGTAATTTACCTTCTTTAAAGTAGTCAATGAAAGGTTGCCTCCAATCATATGGCTCTTTTACAATAAAGGCTTCACCGCTTTTCAAGATAATATCATGCTTATTTTCTATATATCTCCTTAATTTTGAGGAGAAGGGGGAGAAACTTGAGTCACATCCTGCTATGTTGAATTTAGTAATCCCTCTACCTGTGGAGATTGGTACTTTACCGGCTATAAAATTTGTCGAGTAAATACCCCAATCATGACATAATCACCATCCATACTTGTCATCTCCTTAGCTAATTTGGCTAAGCAATCTACTTGCTATTCTTATCGAGAGACTCGAGTTAGTGATATTTGGTATTTTCTTCATATGCTCGAGAACTCACTTATGGTAGAAAGCTAACTCAAGCTTATTGATTTTATAGATGTCGAGTACTTGATTTATAATAAACTGTGAATCATTGAAAATATGTAAGTTTTGAATGCCTATGAAAATAGCTTCTTTGAGACCTGCATCTAATACTTCATACTCGGCTTCATTATTAGTTCTTGACTCGATCAACCCATATGATCATCTCATTATCTCTCCTTCTAGTGTTATGAAAATGATGTCGACTCCTGCTCTTGCCTTGGGAGAGGGTTAGATTTGTTTGATGATGAGGCTCCATTAAAGTATATTTTCTAAATTTGTGATTTTCTTTCATGAATGAAAATTTGCTCATCTGCAAATCATCATTAAGAGAAGAGTCCAGTGGATGGGATGCACAAGAAAATCTGCTAAGACTTGTCCCTTCACTGCTTTCTGTGGAACGTATGTGATATCAAATTGTAAAACCAATACTACCCATCTTGCCAAGCGACCTGTCAACACTAGTCTTGTCATCAAGTACTTCAGCAGATCGATCCTTGAGATGAGAGTAATCTTGTGAGATAACATATAGTGACAGATCTTTTGGACTATAAAGATCAATGCCAAACAGTGCTTCTCTATCAGAGAGTATCTCACTTTTGCTCCTATCAATCTTCGACTGATATAATAAAGAGCATTCTTTCTGCTTTATTCATTCCATTGTGCTAATAATGCTCCAAGGGACTCCTCTAATGCGTTGTGAATAAAATGAGGGGCTTCCTAGGAGTAGGCATTGCAAGGATTGATGGATTTAATAGGTAGCTTTTAATGCTATTGAAGGCTTCTTAGCACTCCTTGTCCCATTTGAATGGGGCATCCTACTTCATCAACTTTGCAAATGGTTGATAGGATCCTGATAAGTTTGATATAAATCGACGATGAATGCAAGGTGTCCTGGTAAAGAATGGACAAAAACTCTTCTGGAGGCATCTCCATAATTACCTTGATTTTAGCAGTTGATTTCAATTCCTCATGCATAATGTACAGAAATTTTTAGAGGATACCCCAATGCACATTTTAGATGATTCATCTTGAGATCATATTTTCTAATTCTCCAATACAATTCTCAAATCTTCAAAATGATTTTCATGATTCAAGCTCTTCACCACCAAATCATCATAACATTCCACTTCTCGTGAATCAACTCATCAAAATATACATCATGGCTCTTTGGTATGTAGCTCCGTTTCTTCAACCGGGGCATGACTATGTAGCAATATATACCAATTAACATCCTAAATGATGTGTGCTTCTCATCTTCAGGATCTATCTTGATTTGATTATATCTCGATGATCCATCCATGAATGAGAACATGTCATAGTTGGAAGTATTATCCACTAGAAGTTCGAAAGCGAAAGTTATCTTTTTTGCACACTTATTTAGGTCCCGTAGCAAGAATATAGATTTGACTATTTTTCTTCCTAACTGGGATAATATTGACTATCCAATCTGCATACTTTTCCTCCTAGGTAAAGCCTGCTTTGATCAACTTCTTAGTTTCTGTAATTACCTATTCTTCAATCTCTAATCTCATTCACCTAGGAGCTTGCTTAACAAGCATTGCATCTGGTTTAATGACAAGTTTATGAGTTGTTACATTAGGGGATAAGCCTGACATTTCAAAATATGTCTAGGCAAAGCAATCCATGAATTCACAATGTAGCATTTTTAGTTCCTCAACTTTCTCATCATGTAGAAGGGCATTGAAAGTTGGATCATATCATCCTCTCCTATGTTGATTTCTTTGTTAATCCATAGTAGCTATTTTTTCACCATCTTTGAGTTCTTCAGGTGCAGGTGCAAGCTTTTACTTCTTCATCATCTATAAGAAGAATTTTGTGGAGATCGTCTTCTTTGTTACTATTAGTTTCAATCTGAGCTTCTATTATATTATAACAAACTTTATTTTGATGAGATTTGTGGATGAACCCAAGACCTTTAGTGACAAACTTATCACTTCTTCATGATATTTTGAAGACTTCTTTGATTCCACATCTTAAAGACTTGCTCTTAGTAATTTCAATATGAATTCCAAGCTTATACATCATCTTCGCAATTTATGTGTATAGTATATTGGTATTCTCATTGGCACTATCTCACCCAAATTTTCATGTTGAGTAAACCGATCAAAATTGTGAAGTTGAGACTCTTAGATTTGTAAAATAGTGTTCATGTTCCGCCACTCTCACTCAACGGTGACACATAGAATGTTATCAATTCTTCAATATTATGATCTCTAGTGGAGTGATTTCTTTGAAGTACTGCTGAGGGATGGGTATATTTTTAGTGATTCATCTGATTCTTCCAAGTGAGCTATTCTTCTTGATGCGACCATCTGAACTCTATTTCTATAAGTAAATTCAAAATCATAGTTTGAATCAGAATCACTTATTTCATACTTTATCTTTCTTGAAAGTTTATGAGTTCTCTTAGGTTTGACAGAAATTTTTTCTTCTTCTTGTGTGTCACTTCCCAAATGAGGGACTGATTTTCTTGATTTAGGTGTAGAATCAAGTGCTTTAGGGAGAGTCAGTATTGTCTTCTTTTTTTCTTTTTTCTTCTGCTCTTTCACCTTATGAAGTTGCTTTTTAGTTCCTGAAGTGGATGCTACCACTTCAAGAGGCATTGTAAGCTTAAGCTCTTTAGGGATGAAATATTTTGCATCTTCATAGATGTTTGCTTCATGGATGAGAATGGTTGTAGGTCGCAAGAATTCTGAACTCTTCTCCATCTTTTAGGTACTTCATACACTGATGCATAGTTGATGGGACCATGACATACTCATGCAACTATGGCTGGCCCAAGAGAGCTCTAAACGATGTATCAGTGTCGATTACATGAAACTTGGCTTCTGTATATAAATCCAGAAACTTAAGTGGGAGAATAAAGGAACCTAGGGTTTTCTGTCTTTTCTTATTGAAACCATGAACCATCAACTTATCTCTCTCAAGATGTTGGATATCAAGTAATAATCCTTTTAATGCTTTTAGACTCACAAGATTGATAGAATATCCTTGATCAATCAGTCTTCGATTAATTAAGGTGCCATCACTCTCTGCGGTAAAATATAGAGGACGTTTGTGATCCTTATTCCCAATAAAAGGTCTTCTTTAGAAAATATGATTACTAGGAGATCTTGAGTTACAATGATTCAGTCATACATTTTTCATCAAAGTAAGCTTCATAACTCTCTGGATATTTGAGAGCCTGTATCAAAGTTTCTTGGAGGTCTTTTGACATTAAGAGAACCTCGTACACACTCAATTGTGCAAGGATCTTTCTTAGACGTGATAGAATATTATAATCTATCTTTTCGCTTGATTTATGCTTCATTCTTAGATTTTTGGGAATGATATCTTCGTTGACTTCAATTTGTTTGCCATTACCTTTATTTATATTTCTCTTTTTGATGATAGTGATAAAACTTTACCATTTTCAACTGAACTTGAATCACCTTATCTTGCTCTGATTCTTCTGAAGAGATAGTTTCTTCAAATTCACTTCTTATTCTGGATGATTGACCAAAATGACTAGATTCATTTTTCAACTTCATACATTTCATACTTGATGATATCGATGAGTCTGACTCTTTTTCATCGAGGAAACATAAATCTTCATTTGAACTATTATCTATTTGTTGAGTCATTAAACAAAATTCAGATGTTAACTCCATAGACACTTCTTATTTTCTTGATAAGAATTTTGATGGGTTGGTCGAGTCTGTCCGACTACCCTTGTCATTTTGAAGTAAGTGATGTTGAAGAACATCTGATATCACATAAATGATTCAACATATCTCTACTGGACAAAATTCAACATTAACTTCTTCATCAGATTCAACAATATAAAGTTTAGGCATAAAGTCTGCAAGCATAAATGGTTGTCTTGTCACCGGTGATACTCCTCTAATTTGTTAATAAGTCTTCTTCTTCTTGATCTTCTTTTTCTTTTTCTTTGACTTTTGACTAGGTGCATTTAGTAGACTGCTCCTCATGCTGTGATAAAGTAGCCTTATCAAAATACTATTGAGAAGCCAAAATGCTTGATTTAAGCATTCTTTAAGTCCAATATAGGTTCAATTGGTGATTTTCACTTAACACTAAGGACACCTTTTAGCTGCTTCAACATTTTCACAGTCTTTTTAAAGACTACTGTTTCTCATTCTTCAATCTGAATTTATTTTCCTTTCTTTTTGTATTTAATGGATGATATAGAAGAGGACGTAATCATCCTTATAGACTCTCTTTTAGGGTCGACTAGAACACTATCGGATAATATAAATTCACCTTGTTGATATTTCCTTTCTAGCCAATCTTTAAGGATATAAAAATCTTCAATAGGATGGTTGATCATCCGATGATAGGGACAGTAATTTGGATTATTGACTTGATCAGCTTCTTCAGGACATTTAATCTTTGGTAATTGTAGACCAGCTTTGACTGCTTGTCGAAATAATTTAGCTAAACTGTCCCTTCTAAAGGAATATTGTTTGTTCATCTTTTCTTTAATAGATGACTGCATTCGCTCATCATCTATTGTTGCTTATTTTGGATGCTCTCCACCACCTAAAAAAGTCTGAGGTTTATCATTGCCTCCCAATACCAATTTTGGTTGTGGATTAGAATGGACAAGCTTCTTTTCCTTATCATCATTATGCATTAGCTATTTTTCTGTCTACATCATAGATTACCCGCTTTTCACCACTTCAGCTATAGGAAGTGGCATGAGTTTCATTTCTTCTTGAGTCTGAAAGCTTATTTTTCCTTGATTTATCTGCATAAATTTCATACTTAGGGTGATTCAGCTTTTCAAATTTGGCCAGTCTATCAAGCAAGTCTTGGAATGTGGCAATTGACACCATATATAAAAATGGTGCCATTTTATCATCCATATTGCCCATTAGTAATTGAATTGCATATTTTTCTTTCAATTGTTACTCACATTTCATACTTAGGTTACGCCAATGACTTATGAATTTTGACACTAACTCATCTTTTCTCTTTTTTAGGCGTAAATTAGCGATTGTTACCGCTCAAGTCTGTTATATATTTTGAATTTATCGCTTTGAAGTGGTAGTTGGTTAACTTCATTCCTCGCTTCAGGTGTAGCATGTACTATAGGAGCTTGAGGTACCAGAGCGATTGGTGGCATAGAAGTTTTATTATTAGCTACCAGTTGATTAGCAGATGAAATAGGTGCTACATTTAATGCGATTTTCTTTTGTAATATTTCCATCCCGATATTCAGTTGTGCCATCATTTCATTCATCTTGGCACCTAACTGTGAAATCTCCTTATCTTTCGCTTCCATTAGATGTTGCATTTGTCTTTGCTCTCTAACTAGCACCACGACGTCAACAAGTATAGTCTCTTCTTTTTTCTCTATTTCTTGTTGTTATTCTGTTCCTTGCTCATCTTCAAGAGAAGAACTTGACTGTCCTTCTTCTTGTGCATTTGTAGGGACAGTTGTTGTTTTGGTTGAATGACGATAATGATTATAAAAGCGTTTACCTGGTTGATCATTTCCTGGTTCAATCATATAAACAGCTTCAACACCCATGATCTCTTTCTTATTTTGATCTTCTTCTTCTTCCTCTTCATTAGAGATTGGCGATCCATCTTCTACTTGCTTCTATGAAGACTCTTCTTCATAAACATCAAATTCAGTTCAAGCTCGGATTCATGTTGTTGATGGTGCTAAGCGTAAAGTTCATCTATATCTTTGACCATATAGATGACTTCCATAGTGTCATCTTCATCGCCTTCTTTTGCACATAAATTTCGATTGAAGTTTCGATCTCGTTTAGTGTAATGGAACAAACACTTCTTCCATTAAAGGACTGCGATCAAAGTCAACCTTCTCTTGTGGGGTTGAATCTGATCGACGATGAGATCCATTAGAGGATTCTCCAAGGTGTCGACCATCGTATCTTTTATCAGTGATATCCCTTCTTTTAGTTATTCACTTCCAATAAGTTATTTTTCAGGTGAATTTTTAAATATGTGTATCAGATGTCACACCTCTTTCTTTCTTCCGAATTTCATCATGGGGCCTTGGCCTCCATATCTGCTTACCCTTTCACCGGGACCTTTCGATAGCAGATTCTTGGACACGTGGTCCAAGTGTCACCATCCGATGCTCACTGTGCGAAGCATACTTGGCTGGATGACTAGTTACCATAAGAGATGGCAACCTCCTTGGCATCGCTTCAATATTTTCAATCGTCAGCCTTTGAAATTTTCTTTTCATCAAGCCTCTTTCCTTGGCCACTTTAAGAACTTTATGTATTCAAGAGGACAGTATTTTATGATGTCTCCTCTGTGGTGGTAGAGTTTGACGTTGTTGAGTCTAGAAAAACTACTTCACCTCATTAGTAGAGCTATTCCTTTTTACCCATTTTACATATATTAAAGTTTAAATAATGTATTATAAATATAACTAAACAAATACTTTAATTTCTTCTTATATATTTAAAATATACAGATTTATTTCTAAAAAAACTTGAATTCATATATGTATAGTAAAAATGATTTGTAATATGAAAAAAATAAATTCAATTCATAAATAATTCAATACATGTTTTAATTTCATATATATATATATATATATATATATATATCTCTAATAAAATAGATATGCTATAAAAATTTTAATTTAAAATATAAATAAACATACATCTATTTAATTTTGTATGGCTTGCCGAAGATCTTGTCAACTTTGACAAAGAACAACGCTTTTACTCTAATGGGGCTTTGCTAGAGAGAACTCGTTGAGTCTGCAACCACTCATTAGGGTTATTCGTTTCAATACTGAAGGTTGCCGATTAGCACAAGCTTTTTGTCTTGACTTCTTTGTAACTGTAAACTCCTTTAGCAAGTTGGTACGTGGCTTCTCATGATCACCTCTCAGGTGCTTCAACCTCCAAGTTAGAGATTGGATTCATATATCTGTTCAAGCATTTGATTTTGGCTATATAGGCTATATGCCTCATGTTATAAGAGAAATATTTTTCTTACTCATTGAGTAGAATTTTCTATAGTACGCAAAATCTTGTAAACGAGAGAGTTAGAGGATAATTTTTATTATGATATTTCTTTTGTGCTATAATTTATGATAACAGGAGACTAGATCTTCTTAGAGTCTCTTTTGTGCAGCTATATTTTTTTACAATGATGATTGCAAAATTATTGTCAAGAAAGTAATATTTAAAAAATTACTATGAATAATATAAATATTTATTTCAAATTTTAAAATAATAACTTTCTTATATTCACTAAATTTTAATAAATTTGATTTTAAAAAAAAATTTTCATCTCAAAAATAGTTTTTCATCATAAAATATTTTGAAAAATAGCTAAAAAATAAGTGGCTAAATATAGCTAAAAAATAAGTAGCTAAATAAAATGATCTCCATCTACCTCATATTCTTTGTGAAGCCACATGTCCAAGTTTCCCTTCGGCATAAACTCAAAAATCAAAGCCTTAAAATCTTTGCCTTTCATATCAATGCTAGAGCATCAGGTTAAGATCTTAACAAGATTGCGATGACGTATGCTTCTTAAAGCAACACATTCAGATGTGAAACTTTTGAAAGCTCCATGAACCTCAAGGTTGAAAACTTTAATAGCCACTGTAGCTTGATAATCTTCTAGGGTACCTTTATAAATAGATACATATTTTCCATAACCTATTAGATAGGAAGTGGAGAAACCATTTGTAGCTTTGGCTAATTTTGCATAGGAAATTCTAGGAAATGGAATGCTTAAGGATAAGTCTGATGAATTTCTCCTTTGACCACTTCGCTTTCACATTTTATAGAGCCAAGTATAGCACAATAATTGAACTGATAGCACAATGAGCACACCAAAAATTGAGACCGAAACTTTAATTAAATGATCATATTTTCTTATTGATGATGATCTAGAAACACATGTTGACAAATTACATTTTGGAATTCCACCACATATTTTTTCGTTTCCAACGAGCGAAATTACTATGGAATTTGCAAAGATACCTTCATATGGTACCTCACCTTCAAAATTATTAAATGATAGATTCAAATACTAAAGCGAGGTGAGATTTTGTAGATATTGAGGAATATTCCCAAATAAATTATTATTTGAAAGGTCTAGTATTTGAAGAATTTTCATGTTGCTTAGAGAAGCAGGAATAGATCCATTAAAGAAATTATATTCCATATATAATTCCACCAATAACTCACAACTTCCAAGAGATTTTGGAAGTTTTGCTGTCAATTTATTATTTGAAAAATCGAGTGTGACGATATTTATTAGGTGGCCAACTTCTGATGGTAGAGTGCTAGTGAAAAAGCTAAAAGATAAGTCAAGAATATTTGAAAAGGCAGGGTTGAGAGACAGTTCTCTTGGAATTAAACCTGTCAGATTATTGTTGCTTAGATCCAAATTATTAAGAATCTAAAGATTTTGTAGGCTTGGAGCTATAAATCCTGTTAAGAAACTATATTCAAGCCATAACTCGCCAAGTCTTATGAGAGTGCTTAAGGAGTAAGGAATACTTCCTATAAGATGATTATCTTCAAAAGATAAATATTGTAGGCTTCCAAGCATTCCAATACTTTCGGGTATAAGACCTTCCAAGAGATTTTTGCCCATGGAAAGCGCAATCAAATTGGTATACCTACCGAGTTCAAATGGGAGGCATCCAGAAATATAATTAGACCCTATTACCATCTCTTGAAGCTCAATAGATAGATTCATGATTGATTTTGGAAGCGTTCCACCAAAGTTATTATGGTCAATGTCTAAGATTTCTAACTTCGTGCAATTAATTAATGAATCAAAAAACCTCCAATCTTTTACATCACTTGCTTCAAGGTCATTAGATCCAATGTTGAGGATTGTAAGGTTACTCATTTGTCCAAGATTTAGTGCCACCACTCCTACGAAATGATTTCTACTAAGGTCCAAACTCACAAGATTGGTAACATTTTGAAAAGCATGATTAAACGAACTAGTGAAATTATTTATGTCAATATAAAAGATTTCAAGGTATGGAAATTCTTTGGCTATGCCAACTGAAATCTTGCCACATAGGTTATTATTTGCTAATGAAATTTTGTGTAGAGATGATATGTTATAGAATGAAGAAGGAATGTTACCATAGAGATTATTCCCGAACTCAAGTATTTTAACTCATGAAAGCTACCAATCTCTAGTGGGATACTTCCCTCCAGATGATTTTAAAAGAGAAAGAGAGTATCCAAGATGGAGAGATTACCAATTGAAGGTGGTATGGTGCCACTGATGTGGTTTTTCTCAAGATTGAGGAAGTTTAGTAAATGGAGTTGATAACATGAGGGATTCTACCTGAGTTGGTTGTTGTTGAGGTCCAAAACATAGAGCATTGAGTTATTGGCCATGAGAATGGCTAGAAATTATCCATGAAATGAGGTAAAGCTCAAGTTGAGATATTGGAGATGCTGGAAGTGAGAAAATTTAGGAGAGACCTCACCGTAAAGACTGTTGTTGCTAATATCAAGCCATATGAGGAAGGTGAGATTAAATATGGAAGGAGGAAGAGAATCGACTAATCCACAGGACCTGAGATCCAAGGCTGCACTCTATCTGAGTGCTTTTGGCCACATGAGACGCCAATCCATGAGCAAAAATGCTTGTCAGTCTCCTTCCATGAGCTCATGAAAATATTACAAGTAGCAGTACTGCTCTGCTGCTTTGAGATCATTTGATGCTTGAAAGAAACGAGTCATTGGTAGTGTATATTATTATTGCCAATTGCTAACAGTTGTGTGACAATGAAGAAGAGAATAATAAGAAGCCTCATGATGACTCCGATTGATTTAAAAAATTTTTCCATTGAGTGAGGGTGATATGCTATGAAAATTAAGTAAAGGGCCTATTTAATAAGGAATATAGAGTTCGTTTAGACCACTAAATAAAAAAAATGCATTTGTGAAATTTGAAGACTATAATGACTTGACTTTAAATTGAAGAATTATAAATCGAAAGTGCCTCAACCATATGAGAATTGTTACGTTCGAAGTCTAGACGTTGCTTGACGTTCGAACTCCAATATTTTTACATCACTTGACTGTATACACATTATGTATACATAACATATATACTCAATTAAAATTATATATACATGATGTGTACACACAAGGTGGCGTAATACTATTGGAGTCCAGATATAGAGCTACGTATGAATTGAGCATAATAATTTTCCAACCATATATTTCGCATGTCTTGTATAACAACTTGCATCAATCACATCATCATAGAGAAGTTTCCTTAGTGTTTGGCTCTATCATACATTAATCATTGGCATATGATCATATAATTTTGCACAATTTTTGAATCTAAAATCATGTGAACAATAAACTTAGCAATTTTTTAAATTGAATTTGATCCTCCAAATTTTATTTTTAATAAATTTATTGTCAAAATAAATATTTCAATAAGACTAATCTAATTATTGATAACATATTGATACATGGGTTAAGATGGGCCTAAACTAAGCAACAAATATCATTAAGAACTTCATAATTTGAGATTTGGAGAGTTAGATATATATATATATATCAAAATATATACATTCTGAAAAAATTTTCTTCCACTTGCCTAAAATTAATATTGATGTCTCAATTTGAATTAAGTATATGGAGAGCGACTCCTCAATCGATTGTACAGAGAACCTTTCTTAGCGCATGTCACTGTTGTAGTGATCGAATTTACATTAATTATAATATTTTAAGAGAAAAATTGGCCTTCCTTATTTTGTTATATTTTTATATCTCATTTAATATAATCTTTTATGTAATTCACATTTAAATTTTTTTTAAAAAAACCTATCTTTTATATTATGTTGGGAAGAAAAAATGTTTCTTCATTTTCTTATTATTGGACAGCAATAAGTTTTAATTTAGAGCCACCAAACATTTGTAATAATTTTTTTCATTGAAATTAAGAAAGAAAAATATTTTTTGTGACACTCCAGAAGTTCTTTAAAGATTTCTTATACTTTAAATTATAAGCACTCTTCTCTACAATTATAAATGATGGGATTAAATTATTGGAGCATATGCCCATGATATTATGGCATAACAATCATCATGTAATAATGATTATGAAATGATGGTCGATAAATGACTAGATTGATATGTGGATGTTGTTAAGGAATAGTAGTTAAGCAATAATAATCAGATGATAGTATTTGAGTTATATTAATTAGACAATGATAGTTGATGATAATGATTGTTGACAAAGCTTTTAAGTTCTAACTTCTAAGCTCTCTCCAATTTCAAATATAGGTATCTTTCATGTGGAGAATAAAGATTCTTTTAAAGATCTATATTAATTATTTTGACAAAGTTTTACAATATTTCATTGGATGATCAATATTAATTTCTTTGATCACAAATTATTCTTTCATTATTAGATACTTTTAAAATTTTATAATTAAGAAATCTTGGGCTCATTAGATTTATTTTATCGAGATATTTAATTTTATTATAAACATGCAAAATTTGGAAATGAATTCAAATTTTCTCCTAAAAATTTTTAATTTAAATATTATAATAAAATTCATATTTAAAAATTTCTCGATCATATGGCTTTGTAATTGAAGAAATTTTAATTGGAGCAGCTTTCTTAAGAGATAAAAAAGGAAGTTTTTAAAACATATATAAACATATATATTATGTATTTTTTTTTAGAAAATCATGAAAACATGAATAGATTTTTAAATTTTCATGAAAACTAATTTCCATTCATGTTTTTTTAGTTTCTTATATATTTCTTTTAAATTTTTTATTAATATTTTTTTGATAAAACTATATTGAATAATATTAAATTTAAATGGTAAATTAAAACTAATCTATGATGTTTTATGAGTCTTAAAACAATTGATTGAAACTTTTTTATATTGATAATTAATATTATAAATATTTATATTTAGCATTTTAATATTAATTTATAGATAAGATTAATTAAAAATAATTATAATACAAATCTTATTTATTTTTTTATAACTTTTTAAAAAAGTATTAAATTATTTAAAAAATTAGTGGAATCAATGACATGAATCTAGTTAATAAAAAATATTAATGAAATTATCCTGGTTCAATATAAATAATATTATTTAAATAATAATTAACATTAATAAAATTTCTTAATATTGAAGTATTGTAGAATAATTTAGTGGCTGCATGAATCTTTATTTTATTCATAATTTAAATAAACATATATATATATATATATATATATAATGAAGTGATTGTATTTATTCCAATCATATATCTTGACATTATTTTGACCTAAACCCTCCAAAATATTTTTTTTAAATTAAATATCCAAATATTTTATTTAGTTGGTTAGGGTTTGTTCTAAAACAAAAAATATGTACAAAGATAGGCAAATGAGGTCCTCTATATTTTACAAATGAAATGTGAATATACATTTTAAGAAAAATTTATTTTAAGAAGGTCATGCCAAATTGATATACAATGACATTGTTAATTATATTAACAAAAAAAGAAAAAAGAAGAAATGACAACATGGCAAATAGACTTTTTTAATTTCACTTTATTAGAATATGCTTATAAAGTTATACTCACATTTAGAGAGATTATATTCTCCTACATGCACAATGTTCAATTTATTTTTGAGAAGGACATCTCCAACAATCACATATTCTTGGTGGAGCTATATGTCCAAATTTCCCTTTAGCATGAATTCAAATGTTAAAGCTTTGAAATCTCTGCCATGGTGATCAATGCTTGAGTAAGATTTAGGTTCATGCTATTGCATATGCGTTATGTGAGTTTGGCGATTAAATTCACTCAAATGTCCCCTTAAAAAAATAAGATTTTGATATTGTAAGTTTTTCAGTACATCGCAATAATATATGAAACTCTTAAAGGCTCCATGCACATTAGGGTTAAAACTTTAATAACCACAATTGGTTGATAGTCTCTTTAAGTGTCTTTATAAACATAATCATGAAGGAGAAATCATCTATAGCTTTGTCAAATTTGTATAAGAAATTCTTGGAAATAGAGTACTACTTAAAAGAGGAGTTTGCTAAATTTCTTCTTTGACCACTTTGTTTTTTGTTTTCTGAAAGTATGCCACATTAAAAGGACCAATACCATAACTAGCATGCAAAAAACTGGGACTAACATTTTGATTAAATAATGTCTATTTATTTTTCTTTCTTTGTTAATGATGATGTGATAATAGATTTTTGCAAATGAAGTTTTGAAATTCCTCCACATTTTTTTTTAATTTGTGGTGAGGGATATTGCTATGAAATTTGCAAAGACACTTTCCTATGGCAGCTTTCCTTTAAGATTATTAAATATTAGATTCTAATGCTTCAATAAGTTAAAATTTTATAGAAATGAGAAATATTTATGAAAAAGTTCACTTTTAAAATTGGTTTTTACATGCATAGTACACATTTCTTATATATTTACATATTTAACACCTAAAATTTAATATCTACATAAATAACACACAAATTTTTACTATTGAATAAAAAATAACACAATAGTTCATTTTTTTAAGTAAAATGAATCTTTTTAAATATATGAGAAATGTTATATTTAGAAATATCAAATGTTAGGTGGTAGATATGTAAATGTATAAAAATTGTGTATACACACTCACACACACACACGAACACAACACACACAATTCTTATGTATTTATATATCTCACATCTAAACTTTAATTTTTACATATATATAACACTCTAATCTTCAATATCACATCAAAAATAGCATCACCACTCCCTTTTTAAAAGTCAAATGCACCTTTTAAACATAAGAAAGTGTTAAAGAAGTAAATATCTAACTTTAGGTGTTTGATATGTAAATATAAAAAAATTGTGTGATATGAATATAAATCTTTCATATATGTATGTATATGCAATATATATACATGATAATATAGAAAATTAATTTAAAAATATTTACGATCTAATAGATTTGCACAAATTAACTCGAGAATCAACTAAATATTGTGTCTATACTGGCTCTACATGTCCAATTATCAATCAAAAGTTTCAATAGAACTAGAGTTTCATGAAGGTGGGGAACCAAAGACAATTAAAATTTTTTGCTTGCCACCCCCCTTAGGAGAACTCCCTGTTTCATGCAGATTTAAGGTAGGATGTCCTAATCATATGTAATTTTGTAACAACTTCCCTCATCTTAGGCCTTTCGTCTAGCAACGAAGTTGAGCATGAAACACCTACTTCTGCCAATGAAATAAAACAATTGATGATCCACTGCCAACTATTATAATCAGCCTGTCTTTAATCTTTTATGAACATTTTAGGATGTTTGATGCTATTGATTATATGTGGAAATGTCAACTTTACATGATTATATAGATTTAAGTTATCCTTGAAGATATCATCAGTGGGCCTTCATCCTGTAATTTTTTTCCAGTATTATTATTCCAAAACTATAAACATCTATAAAGGTAGATGGAAGAGCTCCTCCATCTTATTCTCGCAAATAAATGAAAAATATATATTTTAAGAAAATATATTAAATTAAAAAATAATTACAACTATAAGTGGAATCATCACATCACTTGGGAAATATAGCCTTGTTCCTTTAAATCTCACTTTAGAATGATCTTGGAGTGACATACCCAAAGCCTCAGAAAAGATTCTTTAAGAATACAAAAACTCGTATATGTGTAATCATTTTGTTATCAAGTAGGATGTTGCTTGGCTTTATGTCACAATGAATGATTGATGGTTCACAACTATGATGAAGATACTCCAAAGCATCTGCAATATCAAAGATAATGTTCAATATATTTTTAAGAGAAAGAGCATAATCTCCATCTACCTCGTATTCTTTGTGGAGCCACATGTCCAAGTTTCCCTTTAGCATAAACTAAAAAATCAAACCCTTAAAATCTTTTCCTTTGAGATCAATGCTAGAGCATGAGGTTAAGATCTCAACAAGATTGCAATGACATATGCTTCTTAAAGCATGACTTTCAGATGTGAAATTTTGGAAAGCTCCATGCACCTCAAGGTTGAAAACTTTAATAGCCACTATAGCTTGATAATCTCTTAGTATACCTCTATAAATAGATCCATATTTTTCCATATCCTATTAGATAGAAAGTGGAGAAACCATTTGTAGCTTTGGCTAATTTTGCATAGGAAATTATAGGAAATGGAGTGCTGAAGGATAAGTCTGATGAATTTCTCCTTTGACTGCTTAGCTTACACATTTTATAGAGCCAAATATAGCACACTAATTATACTGATAGCACAATGAGCACGCCAAAAATTGAGACCAAAATTTTAATTAAATGATCATCTTTTCTTATGGATGATGATCTAGACACACATTTTGGCAAATTAAGTTTTGGAATTCCACCACATATTTTGGGTGGATGTTATAAGATTTTAGTTTTTATAATTTCATCTATATTAGATTTACTATTATCTTATTATGCTATATATATAAACTTGGCTGGCCAAGATGTTTGAATTGAAATTTTTTTTAATTGCGTTGTTTAAAAATATTTAAAAATTAAAAAAAAAAAATACTTCATTGTTAAATTGGTGATGAAGTTTCACTAAACAGGATTAAGCCATCTTTATCCCGATGTGAATCTTCTCAACAGTTTTATAGCAAAAAAAATAGAGCTTAGAATAAAACTAAGCAAGTATTCATGATTGTAAATGCGCTTACTTGGAAAAGCAGTTTTTCCATTTTTACACAATGAACTAATACATGTTTGATGGGGGTGGGCATTATTTCTTTTGATGAGATTAAGAGAACGTGGGTATTGGAGGTGAAGAAAGAGGATATATTGGATAACTAGCGCTCCCACCAAGGATTGCCAAGGTTTGGCCACCAAGCTCTCAAACTACAAGAATAACTCAAAAATTTGTAATTGCCAAAAGATCTACTTTCTTCTAGTAAGAGGGGCTATTTATAGCCATTACAAGTATATTTCAAAAGAAAAGAATTCAAAATATGGAGGGAAATGTGGGTGGCCACATTAATGTGAAGCATTAAATTGCTTCATTATTTTATGCCATCCACCCATTTCACATGCTATTATTTTATGTGGATTCAACCACCTCACATGTCATGCTTTGAATTTTTAAATGCAATATTTCAAGCATGGAGTTTCTAGAAGAACATTAAAAATTACATAAATAAAAAAGATGAAATCATAAAATGGGCCTTAACAAGCTGATGGGCTAAGCCTTCTTCTTTCTTGAATTTTCTTGGGCTTTAGCTTGAGATCTTGTAAATGGACCTTGAGCTCTAATTTTGGATCCTCATGATGTTCTACATCAACTCCCACAGGCTCAATTGAACTCACTGTAGAGTTGAAATCTAAGAAGTATTCTCTACTAATTGTGGGGCTAAAGTCTCCAAATCAAGACGGTCAACCATGTGTCTTCAGCTGGTGGCTTATTCTTCCAACGAACTAGAAAATGGTGTTCAGAAGTTGGATTAATGGGTGCTTCCTCGGTGATAATATAGTCAACTTCAAAGGAAGAGGGCTTCTACAAGTACGGTGTTATATCTCCTACTAAAGAGTTAGACTGAACAAGTGGAGGTTTGCTAATTCCTTCATATGATTGAATATCTTCAATATTAATAACTGGATGAATGAGCATATCAGAAAGCAAATCAAGGTGATAAGCATTAGTTCCAATTTTCTTGAGAATTTTAAATGGACCACAAGCTCATGCATGTAATTTCTTATATCAGTGATAATGCTCAGCCGAATGTGAATCAATACATAATCACCTTCTTTATATTCTTTCTGAATTATGATTTGCCTTAGAAGCATATTATCATTACTTATAGTAATTTGCTTTCTTATATCTTCATGGAGGCTTTGAAAATCTTTAGCAAATGAGAATGTCGAAAAATACATGAGATGGTAGGTTTGCTACATCTATTATCGTCATGGTTTTGACCATAGATTATCTCAAATGGTGATTTTTTTGTAGTTCTAGATATAGTACTATTATAGGCAAATTCGGAGGTTGGTAAATGTAAATCCCAATTTCCTAAACTTTTACCTACCAAACATCTAAGCAAATTTCCTAAGGTACGATTAACTACTTCCTTGTCCATCGGGTGAAAGGCAAGAAAATTTTAATTTGGTACCTAATAATTTCCATAATGTTTTCCAAAATATGAGACAAACTTAACATCTCTGTCAGAAACAATGGTTAAAGGGAGACCATGGAGTCGCACTATTTCCTTAAAAAATAATTTAGCTATATAAGAAGCATCATTTGTTTTTGAACAAGGTAAGAAATGAGCCATTTTTGAGAACCTATCCACTACAACAAAAATACTATCATGTCCTCGAGTTATCCTAGGTAATCCTAGAATAAAATCCATTGATAGGTCTTCCCAAGGCTTATAAGGAACAGGTAAGGCAGTGTATTGTCCAGACCTTTGTTTGATAGTTTTAGCTGACAACAATTAAACATTGAGCCACTAATTTTGAACATCTCATTTTAATGAAGGCCAATAAAATCTATTTTCTAATAAACATATGGTCTTATCCTTTCCAAAATGACTACACCCCAGCATGTAGCTCAATGATAAGGAATTCTCTAAGAGAAGATCAAGGAATGCATAATTGTTTTCCTTTATATAAATATCCATTTGTTATCAAGAATGTCCCTTGTAAAGTTATTGGTTTATCTAGGTGTTTAAGATAAATTAGGTGAAAGTCGGGCACACAATATAATCATCTTTAATTCTATCAAATCTGGATTCTCAATTCTAAAGAAGAAATCATTACCCGGATAAAGCATCGATTTATTCTCAATTTGTGCTTATGCTTTAGAACAAAAGAGTAGTATTGTAAAAATTCAACCCATTTTGCATGCCTATGACTTAATTTTCATGAGTATTAATGAATTTTAAGGCATGATGATCAATTAAGTATAAATTCTCTATGTAAGAGTAGTGTCGCCAATGCCTTAAGGATTGAATTACGATAAAACTCTCTATCATAAGTGGAATATTGTTTGGCTTCATTTAACTTTTCACTAAAGAATGCTATAGGATGATTCTCTTGACTTAAAATTCTACCTATCCCAATTCTGAAGCATCACATGTCACTTCAAAGGCTTTAGAAAATCGGAAGCCTAAGGATTGCGGAAGTGATAAGAACTTTAATTTGCTCTCTAAGGCCTTTTGTGCATTAAGTCCAACAAAATTTATCTAATTTTAGTATATCGTTATCTGAGCAACAATGGTACTAAAATTCTTAATAAATCTCGATAAAAGTGGCTAAACCATGGAAGCTTCTAACTTCAAAAAACTTTTAGGTGATGGCCAATCTAAGATTGCTTTCACTTTAGAAGGATCGGTTTAAGTCCAGTAGTGGATATAATAAAGCCTAAAAAGATTACCTCAGCTTGCAAAAGAAATATTTTTTTTTAAATTAATGTATAATTTCTCTTGTCTAAGTAGTTCAAAGACTTTTGTAGGTGTTGTAGATGTTCATTTTCACTTGGACTAAAAAATCAAAATATCATCAAAATACACCACCAAAAAAATTTACCTATATATGGTTTAAGAACAAGATTCATTAGTCTCATAAATGTGCTAAGCATTTGAAAGTCCAAAGGGCATGACAAGCCATTCATAAAGTCCATCGTGGGTCTTAAAAGCTATCTTCCACTCATCTCCGATCTAATCAATTTGGATATCCACTTTTAGATCAATCTTTGAAAAAAATTTGCTCACGAGATTAAATCAAACATATCATCTAATCGGGAATAGAAACCTATATTTGATAGTAATTTTATTTATTATCAACACACATTCATGTTCCATCTTTCTTTGGAGTTAATAATGGGACGCAAGGGCTAAGACTCTCTTGAATAAAACCCTTTCTTAATAATTCCTCAACTTGTCTTTTAATCTCAACATGCTGGTAGGGTTCATCCTATAATGTGGAAGATTAGGAAGTTGAGAACTAAGAACTCAATAGCATGTTGAATGTCTCTTAGAGGAGGTAGCTCATCGTGCAATATCATTAAAATCGAAGAAGAGAAGAGACTACATGGTATGTGAGTCTCATTAGGGTTTAGTATGACTTCTTTTACATGTAATATGTGAAGAAGAAATGGATCAAAATTCTTTTCAGAAAGCTCCAAAACCTATTATTTCTATGGGGTCAAAGGAGGAAGAGTAGGTGTTTTAAAGTAAGGATAAATGATAGATAGTATAATAGTAGGATTTTCTATGATAATTAATTGAAGTTTGGCATTTTTCTTCAATAAAGGCTTAGGTTGCAAGTCAGAAGTTGTTTTGTGTGGTGTTATGGAGGGTGTTTTTTCTACTGGCTTTATTGGTAGGAGTTTAATAGTCTTATTATTATGTTTAAAAATATAAGTATTTTCCTACCATAGTGAATAACATTCATATCATATAGCCAAGGTCATCCTAAGAAAATATGAGCAATGTCCATAGGGAGAACATCACACCAAATTTGATCCTCATAGCTTCCTATTTTAATAAGAACTAAACACCAATTGGTGATGGGAAGAGATGTATGATTTACCCAACTAACATGAAATGGTTCAGGGTGAGGTTCAAAGGTTGGCACGAGTTAAGGTGTGTGTTGAAATGAAATTCATAGCGCTCCCTCCATCTATAACTAACCTACATCTCTTTTCATTACACAAAATATACATGCTAAAAATGTTCTTTCTCCTCCAATCTTCTACCTCATTTTTATTACAGAAGACATCTCATCACATTAACATGAGGGTCATCGCTAATTCCAATTCTTCATCGAGTAATGGGGTGTCATCATAAACTTCTTCTAGATTATCATCTATTGGATTTTCAATTTCTTCTAAAAATAAGATTTGAGCTTTACATTGATTTTGCATATGACCCTTTTATGACATTTAAAACATATTACTTTCCTAATGTTCTTAGAGCTTCCTTCAATTGAAGTTTTAGGCAAAGGGGATGGGCCATTTGGATGGTGGGTCTAATAGTAGATCTATGGGATGAAATGGAAGGTACTTGACTTTTAATTTTAGAGAGGGAGGCAGATTTCTTTTGTTGTTCAACCAATAATGCATAATGAAATGCTTCCTCTAAAGATTATGGGTCAAATAATTCAACTTCATTTCTAATGTCAGTCCTAAGTCCAATAACAAATTTATTGGCTAATTGCCAATCATTATCAGCACAATCAATTCTAGAAACTAGATCTTCAAAAGTATTCAAGTATTCAGCAAGATAATTACCTTGTCTCAAAGTTAATAATTGACTATGCAACTTCTTATCATGATGCCTGAGTACTTTGCTTTAACATTTCTTTCATTTCTATCCAAGTTTTCCTTCTTCTAATCTTTGTTCTTTAACTAAAGTATTTGTCCAATAAATTTTAGCATGCCCTATCAATTTCATTTTAGCAAAAGTAACCCTTTGGTAATCATCCATTTTATACCAATCAAAGAAGTCATCCATTTGAACTAACCAATCAAGAAATTTATTTGGGTCATGTATACCATCATAAGTTGGGCTTTACTTTAACTCTTGAGATGGATCATTAGAGTCTTCTATAGTCTTAAAATAATTTTCTCCCTTCCACCATTTCTAGCAATTGATGCTCTCTAAGTGGTTGATTTTCTCATGGTTTGGATATGAATCTTCTTCATCTATTCCTATTGGCATACCGAGGTATGGGAGGAGGAGTTGGTACTCTATGATTTTGTAGATGTGCTATAAGAGTTTGCATTTGTTGTTTAAGTTCTTGCATTTGATTCTTACTTTCTTCTAATATTTGTTGAGTTTTAATTCATTGTCTTGGATCCTAAGATCGCATCAACTAATCTAGTCAAATTTTCAACTTGATCTTGAGAGATAGATTTTGGTGCCATGAGATTATTTTTTAAAGGGAAAAAAAAGATAAAAAGAGATCAATGAAAAAATGAAAAAAATAAATAAGTATAATATAATTGTGCAATCAAAGTGAAAATTTAGGCTAAGAGAACTTCGGTGAGGAGGGGTACAAGACCACTTAAATCCCAAGCTCTCCGACAGTTTAGGTCTTTTGACAAAGTTCTATTTAGCTTCCAAAATCACCAAGTTTAACACACTTATATTATTATGCATACATTTTTTTAATTTTTTTAATGTAATGAAAAATGCTCAAATTTATCAAGCTTCTTTTTTTCTTCTTAAGAAAGCTGTTATCATAAGTTAATCAAAGAAACTTCTAAAATTAACCATAAACAATAACAAAGATAATAAAGCAAGTAATTAAATTTTGATTTGCACTAATGGCTATGTTGTTTTAGGTGAAGAACCACTACCAAGGTGCTCTCTTAATTTTTTTCTTGAAGGGAGGTGGTGCTCAAGCTCACAAAATTGGAAAATGGATAAAATATATAATGGAGCTTACTAATTAAAATTTTATGCTATCACCATAAACTTGCAAGCAATATATATCTTTCCAAGCTACTAATATGTATTTAAACTATCATATAAAAGAAAATTAATTAACCTCACAAGTCCAAGAAAAACTCACAAGTTTGAAGACAAGTCCAGCACTTGAGATGCTCCCTTTGTTGAAGCAAACTTTTGACCAAATTTCCTTCCGTGCTTCGGCTCGATACCAAATTTGATGGGGTGGGCTTCTTTCTTTTGATGAGATTGAGAGAATGTGGGAGGTGAAGGAAGAGGATATGTTGGATAACTAGCTCCCACCAAGGATTTTCAAGGTTTGGCCACCAAGCTCTCAAACCACAAGAATAACTCAAAATTTGTAATTGCCAAAAGATCCTTTCATTCTAGTAAGAGGGCTATTTATAGCCATTACAAGCATATTTCAAAAGAAAAGAATTCAAAACATGGAGGGAAATGGGTGGCCACATTAATGTGAAGCATTAAATTACCTCATTATTTTATGCCATCCACATTTCACATGCTATTATTTTATGTGGATTCAACCACCTCACATGTCATGCTTTGAATTTTTAAATGCAAGATTTCAAGCATGGAGTTTCTAGAAGAACATTAAAATTACATAAAAAAAGATGAAATCATAAAATGGGCCTTATAAGCTAATGGGCTGCCTTCTTCTTTCTTGAATTTTCTTGGGCTTTAGCTTGAGATCTTGTAAATGGACCTTGAGCTCTAATTTTGGATCCTCATGATGTTCTACATCAATGTTGCTTCAATTACTAGTTTTACTTCCTAATTATTAATCAAAAGTTGAGTAGAATTATTGAATACTTCATAAGTCTCAAATCCTCTAAGATCTTGTAGGTACTTAGATAAAATATTGGAGTCACCGAAGCTCTTCAAATGTTGTTGATACTTAAGAATAGTAAGTCCCAAAATCTTCATGATCTCTCAAGTCTTTAGATATGAAAATTTGGTAGAATCTTTTAGATTCTTCTAGAACAATATAGCTTTATTTGAAAATAATTTTACAAATCTTCTTGACCATACTTTCTTTAATATGCCTAATGAATTATGATTAACTATGTTGATCAACGTTGGAAAGTTATAATTTGCTTGGCTCCATCTTTCAACAATAACTCTCTATTGGCTAAATTTTCGATTATGTTTAGATAAAACTTTAATTAGTTAATTAAACATGAATAAATAAAAAAATAGGCCCGCCCCATTGAATGGGTGATTGGCGTGGATTCCACGTTAGTCCATCCGTTCAATAGGACTTCCCTCTTCTCAAATAAATCAGCCCTCCCGTTTGGAAGATTGAATATCCCAACCTTGCCCTACTCAACCCATGGCCCCAACTCCCAACCTCAGGCGCTCTTCTTCCTACAAACCCACCAATGCCTCCATCACTGCTTCATGGCTAGCACATGCTGCAACTTCACCCTTTTCTTATGAATTTAGGTTGATCCAGATGTTTTTGAGGTAATTTTGCAACCCTAATTTATTAAGTTATTTTATTTTTGATTGGTAAGTGATTAGTGTAAATGGTAAGTTTAAATGTGTGATTAGTAAATTTAAATGCTCGATCTATAAAGTTGGATGCTACATTTGAGATTTTGAGGAAAAGAATTTTGAAAGAAATCATGATTATTTGAATTTATGTATGTTTTAAAATCATGTGGATGCTACATTATGTGTGTTTATGTGTTTTAAAATTGGGTGGATGCTACATTGCTAAATCTATAAGGTTGGATGCTACATTTGAGATTATGTGTATTTAAAATCGTGGATGTTTTAGATAAATTATGTGTGTTTATGTGTATTTTATGTGTGTTTTAAATAAATTTATGTTAATTTTAAATAAATTAATACTACATTATGTGTTTTAAATAAATTTTCCAACCCTAATTTTCATTGAATATTTTAGATTGTGTGTTTACTTTTTTTTAGGATTAGGTGATGTTATCTATAATGTTTAGGGCTAACTTTAAGATCTCTGAATGTATTGTATATTTAATATCCTGATAGCATTTTTTTTCTATTTAAGGTTTAAAATTGCATGTAATGTTGGGATCCAAATAAGATGTAATATCTAAAAATATAAGTTTATCTCGAATTTGGTTATAGAGTAATTTTTTTTATGTGTAAATATATAGGTATGTGATTTCAGTATGAGTTTGTTTGATTTGAACATGTGTGATATTTAGAGCCTATGTCCAATACATATATTAAGATTGAAAAATGAGTTTGGATACAATTTGTTTAATTTTATATTATGGAACTCAATGTTTGTGACTTCTTTCCTACGCATACAGATATGTGTATGAAGTTGCTAATATCTGCCACTGGACAAGAGATTTGGCTAGGTACCTATCATCAATTAAAAAGAGTTGGTACCCGCGATCTTATGAGCTTGGTCTACCAGTTAGAGTTGATGTGCCGCTTATTGATCCTACCTTCAAGCGATTAGATGGTCGAGGGAAGGTGATGGGATGGCGGACTACCATCGGTATGTATCTCACGGAGAGGCCCATAATCTAATTGTTGCGAGATGATACAACACCTCCCATTAATCTTATATCACGACATGAGGTGGTATGGGCTTCTTCATATGTTAAAGGCACATTCCTCCTACCAGTTATTACCCCTGAACACCTGGAGAAAGACTTATGGTAAGTATAATAAAAATTTAGCTAAATTATACGTCTATATTGCATGATTACTAAAAACATTTTATTTTTCTACAATGCTAGTATATTTTGGACACATAGGATATTTTCAGCCTTGATTTGGGAGATATCAAGACAGTAGTTTCAAAGATTCAATAAACATGTACGAAGTTATAGGGAGCTAAAAAGAGTATGCACATTTCAGATGGGAGTATAGATGATGCCATTTGTTTTGATGCACCTTGTAGTCCCAAATACCAGGGGGTAGATGCAGTCCATCATCCATCTCGATGTCACCCTGTATAGTAACACAATTGCCAATCCGTGTCGACTCATATCAAGAAGCCATGTTGAGTCCATTTCGGTCATAATAAATAACAGCCTATCTATGTATGGTCATCCACCGCCTATAGCATATGATAGCAGATCCCCTGTCCCCTTATCACCACAAGCATCACTAGAGATACCCGAGGTTACACCCCTTGGTGATCCAGAGCAGATAACTTAACAGGCTAAAGATGAAGCACAGCAGCGATACCACCATCTCTGAGACCATCCTTGACAACCACATGTCCAGTTACTTGAGGGAGTAACGCACTTGCATCACGCAAACATCATCATCGATAGATGTTGTTACATGTCACTTTCTAAAGCTATTATATTTTTTGTTTTCACATTTGTGGACATTTTTTTACTACTCTATTGTATTTTGTTGTTGTTCAATGAATTCTAAATCTCCAAATTTTTTAATATAAGCATATCTATACTCCTTGGTATTGCATTGTAGTAACTTTGTATAATGGTATAATTGACTTGTTGATGTTGTGAATGGTTGATACTTTCCTTCTATTTTGGATGGTATTGTTATTTTTATAGTTCAACCATATATCGATTAATTATGACTAAATTATGGATTAGGTTTATGACTCATCCAAAATGAATTATTGCTACACGCTATGTATTTTGTGACGCTTTCACCATTGGTTATGTTTTATGTATTTATATTTCTTAGGGGATGATTATAATGTGCTAGAATTTTGAATGGTTGTATATATTTACATACTTTCAAAATGCAAATGGATAAATGAATGCACATATGCATAGATCCCATTCCTCTATTGTATACATGCCATCAATGGAAAAAGGTTATGTGCAGATCATCTCTATGAACATATAAGCTTTAAATTTATGAATTTTAGGCACCTATTAATATCATTTATTTAGTTTCAAAGTATACCTCTCCACTCCATAATCACAATTTTATCAACATGAAAGTCAGGAGAATTTCCTTATAGTTCCAAAATACTAAGCTCGCCGACTCATTAATCGAATGAGTTTGATATGGGAAAAATATTATGGTATCCCCAAAATTTTCAACTCTACACCTCCATTAAACCGTGACCGCAAAATTGCTAAAATGGCTACACCGCAGCTTTTGTCAACATGAAGGTCTTGGGAAATTTTTTTATGATTCCAATAATACCAAGCTCGTCAATTCTAAATGAACGATGAGTCGATATGAGCAAAATACGCACTAATTCCAAAATTTTCAACTGATCGCATTTTTTTGAAAGCATTTGCAAAACCATCTAAGTACTAGGCTACAATCTCAATTTTTTTTCAACATAAAAGTCATGTAAAATTTTTTTTTGATTCCAACGATACTAAGCTCACTCGATTCTCACCCAATGAGTGATAGGTAAAATAATCTGACGCCTAAAATTTTAATTGACACCGCATTTAGTATTTGAAAAATTGCTACATAGAATACAATTGTAGTTATTTATCAACATTAAAGTCATGGGGAATTTTGTTGCAATTCCAATGATACCAAGCTTGCTTGATTCTGATACTAGATGAGTCTGATATGAGCAAAATACTACGGCTCCCCCAAAATTTTCAACTCAGTACTGCAGTTTTTGTGAGCATTTGCAAAACCTACTGTGTATTGGGCCACAATCATAGGTTTTTGTCATCTTGAAAGTCATGAAAAATTTTAATATGTCTCCAATGATCTAACCTCACTCAATTCTAACACTGGATGATACAGCAAAATACTACAAAGAACCTTAAATTTTGTTTTTTAAAATTATATTTGAACAGTAACCGATGCTAACATGGATTCCACAAACCGCCTATTTAACAAATGACTAGTTTATTTTAAATTTTTTTTGTGTTTAATTAGCTAATTAAAGTTTTAATTAAACCTAATCTGAAAATTTAGCCCTCTCTATTTCGATTAATTTGAAAGTAGGAAGCTCTAAATGCATATAATTTACTACATCTCAAGGATAGCCTTTTCTCAGAATTGAGCAAGTATACCTACTCATGCCAAGGAAATCAAACATTTGTTGATTCTTTGGAAACTTTCAAAGTTAGCTCTTCCTTTTGAAAATGTTTTAAAATCTATGACATTGTTGATTCTATGAGAAAATACCCTTTTACATGGTTTTATTGATTTTATCCAAAAAATATCATCATAGACTTTCTTCTAGTAAGCATCTCTAATGTTATCATTCCAAAACTATAAACATCTCAAATATAATATTTCATCATAAAATAAAATATTTTGAAAAGTAGTTAAAAATCTAGTAGCCAAATACAACTATAATTATTTTATGAAAACAAAATAAAATCTTACAAGTTGGACATTGATATTACCACATGCATAAAACCCAATATGTTAGTATGTTTCTTCATATCCATTATAACTCGCTCAAATCTCACATTATGCTCATCATGTTGCATTATGAGTATGATTTTATATGGAACCAAACTAAAGCCTATGGGAGAGAGTAGTTAGTTCACTTCATAGTATGAGGGTTTTAATAAATTTTAATATTGTCTTAATTTTGTGGGCTCCAAAAATTCATCTCTGACCTCTCGATGAAGAGAGTTTGGATTTAATGTTGGTGTAAATTTCAGAAGGCGGGTGGAATAGTAGATAAGACACTACCTAGAGATTTTGCCCTTATTTTGTGAGGACTTTAGATTGGTTCAGTTTCATATAGCACAAGCACCTATAATTACCTTTCAATGATGAGAGAGAATTTTTGATTAAGCCTAGTTGTTAGATCACTAAATGCATAGTGTATAGTAGCAGCATGTGGAGTTTAGAAATTTCATTTAGAATTTATGAATTCATCACTGTTAGCTTAAAGAGGATGGCTGGGGTAATGATGACGTGCCCAATTTAGATCTCATAGTTCCATCATCCCGGACTGTCGTGGTCCCTAGTCTACTTAGTTAGAGGAGGTAGTCTAATTCAACCAAAAAGGATTCTTATCAAACACATGGGTTACATCCAAGAAATCTTTGTAGACCTCGGTGATGTTTATCTGGAGACAATCATAAGTCTACCTTAGATGAGGATTTTGCCCTATCAAGTACTCCATATTCATAACTCAAAGTGGGGGAGCTCCCGTGATCGTAATATATTGGTGCCTAGGCCAAACCACCGATCGAGGACTGGTCATAAATCATATGGAGTTATCTGGCCAAGCACAAGAGACACCACATCCTTACTAGCATGAGATTGATTGAGAGTGAACATAGTATAATACTTAATTTGATATTTGGCTCTTTTGTGAGCTAGAGTTTTCTTAATTTATCACCTTAAACAAATAATTATAAGGTAGATAGATTGAGTTTTACTTTAAGATGTTAATGATTGAATTTCATCTAAACAATTTTTAGATTGATGCTTAATTTTAGTTAATTTGATTTAAAGTTAGAATCACATTTTGATGGAAGTATCCCCTCTGGTTGAAATCATCATTCAACAGCCATCATGGATAATTGATTAGAAATATAGAACTTTAGATCAAACTCGTTAAACAAAGGATCGATCTATTGTCACATGACATAATTAGCTTCTCAGATATTTTAAAAGTTGAAATTCTTATAATAATTAGATTTTTAGGTTTTGTTAACATGAACTCGATCCTAAGACCAAACCGAAACAACTTAACATCCTGAACTAAGTTTAAGCATTCAACATAAGTAGCAAGTATTTAGTAATTTAGATAATTTAAGGTTTAAATTATGATATTAATTTTGTATTTTTATTTATTTCTACTCATAAAACTTTATACATTAAAATTGCACTTCAAATTACTATATCTGAGCACATGCCGAAATTTATAGTTTACATAATTTCATCTAATAGACATTTCGCATTTTAATTAATATAGTTCTTATTTGTTCTTTGTGAATTTTATTTGATTGCAATTTTTTATATAAGATCCAAATGATCCTTTTAAAGGCCACATTCATGATTTCTCATGAGTTTCATAATTGAATTTATGCTTGTAAGAAACCTACCAAATCACTTACACATTTTCATATCAATCTCGAATTGAACATTTGAATTTACCACCAATCATTTGTCCTTTGGTATTAAATTAAAATCCTTATTTCCTTTGACAAATATAATTATTATTCAAGTGTATTATTCATTGATTACTTGTTCATGAATTTAACACTTTGAATATCCAAAGAGAAGCCTTATTCATACAAAAAGACTTCAAATATATTTTGGATTTATCCTTGATTATGAAAAAGCCTTCTAATTGAATTTATATAAGTTTTAATAATCCTTCTAAAATGATACTTTACAACTCTTAGAACAAAAAAGCACAATTTAGAAAAATTAAAAGCTCACTTAAAAGATCGTCAAAAAAGGATTAACAAGCCTCTAGGAATTAATTTTCTTATAAATAGAATAGCCAATAAAATCATTGAACTTTAAAATCACTATGAGTATCGAATGTGAACTTTATATTCCCTTTTAATTTCCATAAATTAGAGGCTATAATGACTCTTATTGTCATTTCAATTCTTTCAAAAGCTTGCAAAACACTAATTATCCATAGAAAAAGTGAAGAAGATTGAGCCTCTAAATTATTTCAAATGTTCATTCAGTTTCATTCTTATAAGTCCTCCTCTTAAATTTAATATGTGCATGCGGGTGAAAATTTTTTATATAGACGCCTTCATCTGTGATGAAAAGAAAGAATATAAAAATTCATCTTTTAGATGCCACAGATCCTAGATGTGCTTATTCAGTGATCTATGTCATCAAGGAATAGTGTACTATCTCGGGAGATAGAATTCACTACCCTTTAATGGACCTAATCACCTCAATAAAGACTCCTAAGGATAATGGGTTTACATATGTACTAGAGATTCTTCCCCTACCTTACATGGAAAAGTAAAGCAGAGTTTATTTTAAATCGGGTTCATTAAGTTCCTTATAAGGGCAAGCCCCCATAGATAATTACATCCTAAGGGACTCTAGAATACTCATTAAGGTAAATGATTGTTCTTCAAAGATTTCAATAGGAAAGGACTATCAATTGATTAGTTCATTTTGAAGATCATAGGGATTGATCAAAGAGATGGAGTTATTATCGAAGCCAAAAGAAAGATAAGTAGGAGATGCTTAGAAACTAGCATCTCAAACTATCATATGGTTGGGTTTACATTTTTGAAGTTGATTTAATTTGTTTGAGTTGCATTTTCATTAAAAAATTTAGGACTTATGGATTCTATAACACAAGATTGAAATGTAAGAGGTGAGGATTTATTTTATGACCCAGGGGAAGCAACCTCAGAACCTAAATCTAGGGAGCTTGGTGAGGGCCGTAAGCACAACCTAAATCTAAGGCAAAAAATTTGTATTTGGTTTGCCTCCATAAGAGAGGACAAACCACCACTGCTTGGACATATAACTGCTTGGGGGTGGCCACCAACTAACTCCTCCTATGGTTTTAAATTCATGTAGGCAAGTCATATATTTTATATAAGATAGCTAGGCTGTTATTTAGAAAGAGACTAAGTCCTTAAACTCACTCTCAAAAGAGACTAGATAATGTAAGGACATACTTCAAATGACCTAAATCAAATGCAATTCAAATTTCATTTTATTTTTATTTTTGGACAATTATTTTGACTCATGATAATAGGATTCATATGCCTAATGCATGAGAACTAAAGTTATTTGCCAAAATTAATGAGAAGGTAGAAAGTGTGTTTCCACCATGGCTCTCAAAGGTCAAGCCAAGTTTCTTTGGCAAAGGTGGAAGCCCTTCAGTCAAGAGTGAAACAAGATGCATTTGTGCATGATGTTATAAAAGAAATACTCATCTAGCTAAGGGGTAGCTAATCATTTTATCTTGATTTTAAATTTATGCTTTAGGTGAGGTTATGAGTTCTTTATTTTTAGTTTTGAGTTGTTAAGTTTGGTAAAAGATTTATTTTTAAGAGCCTAATCCACATCCAGCCATACATAAAGCAAGAAGAAACTAGAAAAGATGTCACTTAATATACAAGCTAAATAAATCATCAATCAATTTATAAAGCTAATCACAAAAGAATAAGAGGCCATTCGTGCCACCGCACAAACTCAAAAAATAAATTGGGTAATGCTACCCTTATACAACCGGATTACAAATGAATTAAATACAATTAAGCAAGGAATTCATTGTTATGAGGGTCTTCAAGCTTCATTTCTTCATTCTTCTTTTCCTCTTTGGTTTCTTCTTTTGGATAGTTGGAAGGTGGATGCTCCAAGGGCTTCACATAGTGCAAAAGATAAGATCTTATGACCAATGCTCATCCTAATCCTCATAACAATCATTCCAAAATCCTATTTGCAAAATTTACATGAAAAAGAAAAGTAAATCTAGCTAACACCTGCAAGACAAAGGTTAGCTAAACAAATCACCAAATCCCAAGCATCTATATTGGACTTATCACCCCACACATGGGTGACTAAGTCCACCTGACCTATTAGATTATTCTTAGGGGTATAAGCACCTACATAGCAAAAGCATTTATTTTTTTATTTATCAAAGCACTAAGCACAATCTCAGAAAAAAATAATGGTTAGACTAAGATCTCCTTATCATTCATTCTACACATACATCCTAACATCCAATATAAAAATATATATCACAAAATAAAAAAGCGCATCAAAGCATGCACCTAACCTAAAGGCTAGAAGTGGTGACTTAGCCTAATGTGTGTGCTTTGGAGGTTTGTGTGGTATGCTTAGCTATGGCTTTAAGTTAGAATTTTCTAAGTGTGAAGCATGTTAAACCTAGAGGAGAGTTTCACTTAAGTGATTTAGTTGATTTGGGTTGATTTTATTTCATGTTTTGATTAGTTTCAAATGAATCCAACAATTAATTATTATAAAGAAGAGAGGGAAAGAGAAGAGAACTCTTTCCTTCCCTAACCTAAGTTTTCTAAAGTAGATTAATGTTTTGGTTTTCTTTTGGTAAATGTTTTGATTAAGTCTTTTAATTAATCCTAAGTTTAGATTAACTCTAAACAAACCCATTCAAAAAAGAAAGGCATTTTAAGATTAAATAAAATGAACCAAATTCACAAAACATACATTACTTCATTTCTTTCCCAATATGTTTAACCTGCATATGAATGAGTCCTAAGCATATCTATACACAAATGAGAATGTTTAATCACACTTTATGATGCATGCTAATTCATTTAAGGTAATTTGAAGTTCATGATGCATGATTTTCATTAAGTAGATAAGGATTTCTTATCCAATCTTTACATGCACACATGAAAGTAAGAAAGGCATAAGAGTATACCATTGTTAACCGAGGTGTAAGGTACAAGACCTACTTAGAGATACTTAAAGCCTCATAACCTCGGGTTTTCCAGGACTAATACCACTTTCCTTAAATATAAAACATGGGTATAAAAGAATAAATGGAAAATAAAGAATGCAAAAATTTGTATTAGTTGATTCATTTTGTTTATGCAATTTATGTGTAAGCATAGGTATCCTTCTTAAGTGATAATATAGGAATGAATAGGATATGAAATTAGACAAGTGTTAGTTTCTTTTTCAAATGAACCATACATCTTACCAAATCCTATTCAAAACTATACTAAAAGATAAGAGAAGGAAAACTATACTAAGCAATATCCTTAAATCTTACTCATAAGCTTATAATTAAAAAATATAAGTAGCACACTTTAATTTTAATAATTGATTCATATATTTTGAAAATAATTTGAATTTAATAGTGATAATAGCCACTCATATTTCTACTTTAACACATGCAAATTTGACATAAAGTAAACATTTTCATTTTAAATTTGAATTTTGAAAACATGGATGCATGAAGCCACGTGACACATATTTAACATGTTGGGGAAAGAACTAAAGCAATGAGAGCATGTAAACACATTCACTTCAACTAAATCCTAAAGATAATCTTATGAAATAAGAAAGCTTAAAGTAAATCAAAGTTTATTTAGTATGATTTTTGTTTGATTTTGAATTTGATTTAATTTTGAAAATGTGATTTGGGTTTGCTATTCCTAACCCATTCCCACATGTGTTTGACATTTTTGTTTAATTTTTAGATGATTAGATTCATTTTAGATTTAGATTAGGTTAAGGTATGAATTAAATAAGTTAATTAACCCTTACCTACAGCGCCTTAGCATAGTTAACCAAATAATTATGAGCTAATGAGATGACATAAAATATCACAAGGAATTTAAATTTGCATGCACCTAGGAAGAAAAGGGCCTAATGTAATTTGACTCATGATTAATGGTTAATTAAGCTAAGGGGTTTAACTTGAGCAATTTCAAAAACACCCCTCACACATGTGAGTTGAGTTTTGATTTCCTTAATTGAACTTAGGCTCTTGAACACCTAACCATCTACCCAAAGTAGATTAATTAAGTTTTGAAAAGTTTTAGAATTTTTAGAAACTAATTAAAATGGTAATTAATGAATTAACCCTTAATTAAGAGAGATTAAGGAAAGAGGGTTTAAAATACTTAGGGAAATACCCCAAAATTATTCCCTAAACCTCCTATTCACTAGATCAAACCTTAATCAACTTCAATAAGGGATTAAAACACTAATCAAACTCTTAATTATTCTTAATTACCTAAAGAGGGTAATTAGGAAATGTATTTGCAATTCCCCTAATTAAGCCTTCAATAAATCCCAAGAAAATTAGGGGAGATAGAAGTCATTGCCCAAAAATACCGAAGAAATTTTGGATTAATCAAAGGATTAATTAAGGAGTAATTAGAAAATTAATAATTCCATTAAAAGGCAAAATCTAGAGAAGGATACAATTCAAAATCTATTAAAACTAATTTTAGAATATTCTAGATTGAATTATCTTTCAATAAAAAATTTACCTCATATTTTTCTAATTTTTATTTAAGGAGATATGAATTTTTAAAGCTTAAGGGATTAATTAGAATTAATTAAAACCTAATTAAATCCCTTAGCCCCATGTTCGACATAATGCGGTAGACTTTTACATCGTCAGGAGAGCGTCACTTAAATGTCACAGCTACGTGGGTAAGCAGACGTATTATCATACCCGTCGTTCGATCAAGGATCAAACGGTCACGAATAACCCTGTGGTTTTAGAAGGATAAATCAATTAAAAAATGTGTGTTTAATCACGCCCATCAAATTATGCGATGGACGTCCGGATTATCCTTGTTCTTCCCTCGTGGAGATCATCCATGATCAGCCTTGATCCGAAGTTGATTGAGCTCGACAGGGATAAAATTTTGCACACGCCATCATACACTAATGGAAATCCTATCCAACTTGAATTTTCATGCCATGACACTTTCTTTCACAAAAAACACAAACACCCCTTAAGCTTGGTCAAAAAATGACATACCTCACTGATCACCGTGCTCGATTCCTGGAGGAGCTTTATCCGTTAAGATGAAGTGGTGAGAGAATTAGTTTTGGGTTGGGTAGTTGCTCTATGGACCAACCCCTTGCTTGTGAGCTCGATTTGATCTAGGTGAGCCTATACTTTTGGAGCTTGGGAAAGATGTTGAGTAAACTTGATCCTGGTTGAGTGTGCAAAGAGAATTGAAGTGGTTTTGAGTGAAGATGAAGTTTGAATTTTGATTTTCCTATTTTCACTATTAAAAATCGAGAATGGGAAAATGGCTAGAGCTCTGGGAGCCTGGGGATCACTTGATGGCTCATCACACTCTCTACTCAATCATAATGGGGATGTGAAGGAATTGAATTAGGGGAGTATATCCCCCAAGAATTGAAAGAAGCTATGGATATCATTTTGATCCAATAACTGGAAAGGGTTGTTTGGGCTATTTTGAAATTGACACATGGTCATTTGAGCTAAGTGGATTAGTAACCTCCCATGTGCTTCAAATTGAGAGGGAGGTTTTCAAATTGGCCAATTTGAGCTTGTCGATTTTGGCCTTCCATTCATTTGGCTAACTAAAACCCATTGGGTTGGGTTCACCACCTCCATAGGGTTCACTTGAACTATTAGGATGGTAAGTGATATGAAGAGGGCTTGATAAATTCATGGATTTGAAAAAAATTATTCTATGGCCTAGGGGTAGAATGGTCATTTGGTCAATTTTTGAATTTGAATGTGTTGGGTATGTTGAGAAAATGGGTTTGGCCAAGTTTCATTGGATTTGGAGTTCATTTGATATGATTTGGCTTTTGTTGACCTATTTAGGTAAAAATGGTTCAACTTGGGTCAAGTTAACCAATTGGTCAAATTGGGTCAAACCAAGGGTTGGATCAAGTTTATATGACCATTTGAAATATTTTGGTGGCTTTGATTTGGTTCACTTTGGTGTAGTTTTGAATTTTGGCTCAGACGACTTCATTTAAGTCAAATGGGTCAAGTTGATTAATTTGACCCATTTGACCTGTTTTAGCTAGGTCATGGGTAGGTTTAGGTTTGGTTAGTCATATGGAGTGGATTGATATCTTTGTTTCCAATCAATTTTGGTTAGGTTTGAATTTGGCTCAACATGACCCCTTTAGTCAAGTTGGGTTCAAGGTCAATAAGTTAGGTCTACCAATTGAGGCTTTGGTCAAATTCAACAAGTGATTTAGAATTAACTTGACCCATTAGTTTCAATAAATTTGGCTTAGATCAAGTTTTGACACATTTTGACTTTTAGGTCAAGTCAGTCAACTTGGGCAAGACAATCCAATTTCGGCTCAAATGTTGACTTAGTCAACCCTTAGGTTTGACTTGATTTGACCCAATTTGGTTGATTGATCATCCCATGATGATTGTTGATCATTATGAGAGGCATAGGTGAGTTTGATTCAATCTAATTTGGTTAGGATTAAATTTGGCTCATAAGGGTACTTTAGATCACTTTGGGTCAATTGAGCCTAAGTGGGTCACATGGCTTGATCAAAGCTTGATTTGAGTTTGATGAACTTGTATATGGACTTATGATTGAAATATAAATCCATTTGAAAGTGGTTTGAAGCCAAATAGGTTTTGATTCATTTGACAATTTCATATTCAAATGAAGAACATGAATGGATTTGGGGTTTGATTTTGAATTAGGTTTTGATTTAGATTGAATTTTGTATTTATAAATGGATTCATGATTGTAGGGTTGATTGAATCATAAGGAAAATCAAGAGTTTGGGTTGATTTGAAGTTGATTTGGCTAAGTTCAAGATTTTGACTTGAAAGGCTAAGGTTGGATTTTGAGTGGATCTGAGTTTGATTTTTGGAATTGGTTTTGATTGTTTGAATTTATATTTCATTTATACATGTGAATATAAATGATAATATAAATGGGCCATGAGAAAATTCCAAGGATTTGAAATGCTTTGATCATGATTTAGGCTAAGTCCAATAAAAAGAAATTTAAAGGACTTAGTTTTGGAGGATTTAAATTTTGAATTTGGTTTTATTGATTAATATTTATATTTAATTTATATATGTGAATATAAATTAGAATATAAATGAATTATGAGAAAATCCCATGAATTTGAAATGATTTGATCATGATTTTGGATAAGTCCTTAAGAAGGAAATTAAGGGACTTAGTAAATTTCAAGAATTGATTTTGAATTTTGGGTTTATTGATTGGTTTGAATTTATATTTCATTTATATATGTGAATATAAATGAGAATATAAATAAATTATGAGAAAATCTCAAGGATTTGATTGTTTTGATCATGATTTTGGCTAAGTCCTTAGAAGATTGACTTAAGAAAGATTTGGACTTAAGAATTTCATTCATGGATTTCAATTAAATGGAGTTGATTTGAATTTGGAGAAAATAAAATAAGATTGATTTGGAGTTTGACTTGAAGGAAGGAAGGTGATGAATGGTTCAAGCTAATGGTAGGCAAATTTCCCTAACATCCTTAAGGCTTAACCTATTCTTATGGCTAACTCTTCTAAGTCTGTCTAGGTTGAGTTTCCACCCAATCACTAGATGTGTCTTAAGACTAAGGAACTAAAGTCTAAGAGAAATTATGCCTAAGATGAAGGGGTTGAGTTGATCCTTAAAATGAGGTCAATATTTATATTTATTTTATACCTTTATAACTTCACATGGTTATGATCAAAATTTTAATTTATGTCTTTTATTTAATTCCATTTAAATTTTGATTATCTCTTTTTTCTTTTCTTTTTCTTTATTTTCTAAGTTCAAAACCATCAAAATTTTGGCAGATTTTGGCATCTAGCAACATCTAACAATTTTGAGGCTTCTGACTACGATGAGCATGACGGTTGGTGAAACACCTCGCCATTTTTATCTCATCGCTCTTGATGAGTATGTCGATTTAACCTACAAAGAGACACATAGTATATATATACACACATTCCACATTTATTCCTACACATCAAACTCATTTTTTTTTGTAATAATGTGCATGATCAACAAGCATAGGAAAGTAGAATGAATGACTAAAATGATTAGAGGAAGCAAGGAGGTATACCAAAAGGAATCTGACGATGGAGTTGCTTCACTATTGTAAAAGGTCTGAAGGATGAATTTACAAAGAGAAATGTGGAAGGAGGAAAGGATTTTCTGAAAAGAAATGAGGGAAATTGAGAGATTTTTGGCCAAGAATGAGAAGGAGGAAAATTGGAAATGAGAAAGCTTACTCTTTTCCTGGCTCAATTTTAATCGGGATGAGGAGAAATTGACAGAGGGTTTCAATTGAGGGAATCATTTGGTTTTGAAGGTGGAGGAAGGCGGAAGAGGGAGGAACGCAGAGGAGAAGGCATGATCGACTGGGAGGACAAATGCGGGAGGAGGACTTACATGCATGGAAGAGGGAGATCCAAGCAGAATTGAGCTCTATTTGTAGAGAATCAACGAGAGCCCCAAAGCATGTGAGATAAAAAAATTGAGCAAATGGACTAGAGTTGAAGCTAATGGTAGATTAGATCTGCTAGATAAGATTAGGATTTTATTAAATTTTAAATTTCTAATCATTTAATGTAAATTTCACAGATAAAATCACATAATTATATATACATCCATCTTAGATTATCGATATTTTGATGCAATGACGATTTTATGATGGCCATTTGGTTCAAGTCATCAAATCGTGTAGATTTAATTTAAAATGTGCACCGCTTTCACGCTTGAAATTCATGTAGATTTGTCCAAATCGTAAAGAGCTCATTTGATAATTTCAATATTTTGAAGCTAACGACATAGCCAATTTTATGAATGGAGGTCATTTGAATATCATTGTAGCCTCTCAACTTTACATACTTTGGCACATTGACAACTTGATTGATTAATCATTGATTATTAAATATTTATATTCTAAAAATTTTGATGTTCAAACATGATGGAGAAGTTTGTTCATCGACGAGGTCATTTGGGCATCATCGCAGCCTTTTAACTCGATATATGTAATCATATTGTTTCATCGCAATCGATAGATTGTGCAATATTTATATTCTGACTAGTTTTGATGTTATGAATGCAATGGTGAAGTCCTCACCAATCAAATATCATTTACTTTTGGCAATGTATAGTGTATTTTAGCATCAATTTGTGCCACTTCTCCGATCATTCAACATTTATGACTCTGAATGATTGGTGGCCCTCATTTAGTAGTTTTATTTTGAAGCTAACGGCAATCAATTTTATAAATGGAGGTCGTTTGGACATCATCGTATTTTCAACAAAGACGATCACCGACGGTTGATCATTAAATTCGGATATATATTCTAAACCAATTTTGATATTAAACACAATGGTGAAGTTTATTCATCGATCGATGTCATTGATTGATTTTGATGATTTTGTGCATCTCACGATTTGTGCTCAAGCCAAAGTCAATTTAATTCATCTCTAAGTTGAACTCATCGTATATGAAGGTCAATAAATGCACCTAATAAATGTGATTCGTGCATGAGTGATGATTTGTTGAAAATCATGGCCCTTGAGTGACTACAAAACTTGGATCATTTCAAGATTTATCATTAGGATGTTTTATTTTGGACATGCTAAATGACAGATTGATCGATTTGTCAATCAACTTGTTGCTAGATAAGAGTTCTTGCACCATCTATCTGCTTCAATGATTTTGTTGAAGATCTCTTTCTTTTATGCCATTACAGATTTGAGTTTCCATCCCTAGCTTCATTCTTGGTCGTTTAGAATTCTTTCTATCTAGCTTTAAGCTTGATGGACTTGATGAAGGACCATCTAATTTGTCTATTTTGACTTTGAGGTGTATGACAATCCATCGCTTGGCTTTTAAGGAAGAAGTTGATGACCCAGCCTTGCTCATATTATGTCAATGTTGAGTTATCAACCTAGCAATGTACGCTTTAAATCAATAACCACAAAATTCTTTTTCACCATCACTTGTAAGAACTATGAAATTATTTCCTTGGTGCTTTCTACTGACAAACTTGGTGAGGAGATTGGCATCTATGATTTGTGCTTGATAGATCATTTGAGAATATATAGGAATCTAGGCAATATAAAGATGTCATGAGACTTTTGATCTTTCATTATCTTGGTCTATCGATTAAGTAGAAAGATCTCTGACTCTTCAAGCTAGATCATTTGAGATTAAACATCATCATCATCAATATATGAGCTCATCATGGCCTTTCTGTGGAGAGAGTGCAACTTGGCCATCTTTGGACTCCTTGGGAATCTACCAGTCTTAGACTTAAGATATGATTGATGATTTGGTCATCGAACGAATGGGGCTATTTAAATGTAGCATTTTCTTGTTTAAGTGAGGGAGCATCAACAACTCAATCATTTTGGGCTTATTGAGTTCAACCTTAGAACCCATTTATGTCCTAGACTTTGAGATGTAGATGTTGATATTTCTCCAACTTAATTGATTGAAGCTTCAGAAATTAAAAGTTCTTCTGACTTGATCTTCGACATTTGATGAATCTCAGAGATAAACTTTGATATTTAGAGCTATCTTTTCATGCTCGAAATAGATTCTTTTATTCTTGCAAGAACCTCAAGCTTAACAATAATAATTATGGATATATTTAAGGATTTCTTCTTAAAGCTTAATGTCAACTTGAATCAAAATATATTCAAGGATATCATTTTATAACATGATTTCAACTTAAATATATAAAATGTCCTCTTATAGGGAAATTTTAAAGCTCTTTAAAAGCTCAAAATAATTTAAGAAAATATATCAATGTATGAGTTGTACATTTGATATTAAGAGGGTTTTAACATGCAACATTGATTTCATCTATGTATAGAAATCTAAAAGTGCTCTATAGAAAAATTTTCGTAAAATTTTTTAATTTGGTATAATTTAGGGATCTGGAAGCATTGTTGACCTAAATAGGTATACTAACAAAATTCCCCTTGCGGCATTTCATTATCTCAATGTATCATGTAATTTTCTCATTATTAATTATGATTATCTCTCCTTGATATTGATATAAAATGAATATTTTGGTTCACTAGATTAGAATAATTGATCTTTCTAGACTAAATGTTTATGACATCAGAGGACATCTTCATAAACTTCCAAATTTTGATGAGCTTGTAATCAACTTCATCAAGTGTGTCTAGTTTTTCCATTCTCAAATGAGCATTTTGATCTTGAGGTTGTATTGGATCGCTATCATGATAGTAACTCACTTCAAGGAAGAACTTCCTGCCCAAACACCAATGAATAGGGAGTGACTTAGTCTTGTAGGTAGTTTGATACACCCATGTGCTCTATTAGTTCAAGATGTTATTCTCTCTTATTTTTAGTGAGGATCTTCTTGAGAAGCTTGACTAATGTCTTGAAGGCCTATGCCAAACCATTTGCTCTTGGATTGTAGAAGAGTATCGCCAATCAATTTTGTGTATCGAGAATCTATAGATCTTTATTTTTTGAAAGCTATGCCATTATCAAAATTATTCAATGCGACCCAAATATATACCAAATTATGCAAAGAAGTTAATCACTCAATCAGATTTCTTTAAATGGAGTAAATTCCACTTGAGAAATAGTCACGCTAGGATGAAGTGGTGACGATTAATGGATCAATTGGTCCAATATGTACCAACATTCTAATGGCAGGATGCTATTGGGTTTAGTGGATTTAGAGGTTGATGGATTATATTCTCATGTACTTGATTCATGACATTGCTAGATGATTGATATCTCTAACCATAGGACCAATAATAGCCATCCTTTTGATTTTTTCCAATTTGGGACATGACCATAAAAGTTTGTTCATGAACTTCAACCATCACTTTGGTACCTTCATCAGATTAGCATCGTACCACATTTGTTCAAAGGATCTATGATATAAAGTGTTGTTAACAAAAGCATATCAACATTCTCTTCTTAATTTGAGTTAGTGATTTATTATTTGGTAATTTTCCTTCTTTAAAGTAAATGAAGGGTTGCCTCAAATCACGTGGCTCTTCTACAATAAAAAGCTTGACACTACTTTTAAGGCAATATTATTCTTACTTTTTTAGGTATAATTTCATGTTGATTTTAGGAGTATGAAGAGAAACAATCACATCTGTATGTCAAATTGATAACCTCTCAGTTGTTGAGATTGGTACTTTATTGGCTCTAGAATTCATAAATATCGATCATGACAAAATCACCATTCATACTTGCAACGAGATTCGATTTTATGATGCCAAGTACTTGATTTATAATAAGTTAGAATTTCCAAAAATATGCAAGTTTTGAATGCCTATGAATATATTCTTACCATAACTAATGCTTCATACCCGCTTCATTATTAGTTATTGGCTCGATTTACTCATATGATCATCTCATTATTTATCCCACTAGTGTTATGAAGATGATGTCCATTCTGCTCTTGCCCTTAGATTTGGAGGTTGGATTTGTTTGATCAATGAGGCTCCAAAAGTACATTTCCCAAATTTGTCTTTTTTTTTTCTTTCATGAATGAGCATAATTTGCTCAAAAAAATTTTCATTAAGAGAAGAGTCCAGGATTGGATGCGGAGAAAATTTGCTAGACTTATCCATTTACCGCTTTATGGAATGTATGTGATATAAAATTATAAATTAATACTACCCATCTTACTAAGGACTTAACGTAGTCTTCATCAGTACTTCAATAATCGATCCTTGAGATGAGGGTAATCTTATGAGATAACATATAATGAAGCTTTTGAATAAAGATCAATGCCAAACAATCCTTCTTTATCTAAGAGCATTTCATTGCCTCCTATCAACCTCAACATATAATAAAAAATATTCTTTTTTTACTTTCATTTGTTATGCCAAATTGAGCCCTAAGACCCAATATGACTCATATGACCCAAATTGAGCAATCAAAACCAAGCCATGACCCATTGGGGTTGATCAAACCAGCCCAAAACCATTTGGGAACAACCCAAAATCAACCCAACCTAAAATCTCTCATGGATCCTCCTTCATAAGATTCCACCCAACTTCATTTAATTCTCCCATCACAGACATTTAACTACACCCATCATCATGGCATTCAATGGAGCTGATCATATGGCAGCAAGAGAGAACTTTGGAGTAAAAATCCAAAGTCCTCAATCAATTCATCATCCATCACAACCATCCCAAGCAAAATGACAACACTTTGGAGCCAAAAATTCAAAAAAGAGGATTTTTGGCCACTATTAAAGGAGGGGGAAATGAGCCTTCATTCCTCTTCCTCATACCACCCAAGGCTCTTCAAAGAAACCACCACCACTTACCCACCTCTTGAGCCAAAACATCAAAACTTAGTGGATTCAGGAAACGGCACCAAAAATACATCATACCTAAGTGAAGGAGAAGGCTACACTCATTCCAAAGCTTTATTGCACCTAGCTCACTTGGATCTTCACCATGAAAACCATCCCACGAGATAAATTTATCCAAATCATGCCTCTGATTTTATATTTTATATCATCTAATTAGAAAATAAAATTTTCAATGGAATCAAATGAAAACAAGTCCATTTGGATAAGTTTTCATCTAGAATTTCATTTTTCCCAAAATACCTCAATTATGTTCAAGCCAATGCGAAAATCAATCCGAGCTTATGGATCGTGTGATGTCACCACGCGATAGCCTTCAAATCAGCTGGTGCATTTTGGACTATTTGATCCCGTGGTTCGCATGATTGGATGACTCAGATCATGCATCGATCACATGATCCTGGCTTCTAGATCAGCGGATGTGAATTGGACCATCCGATCTTTGATCAGATGGTTTAGAGCAAACCGCACATCATGGTCACTAATTGATCATTCTCAAACGCCGACGCAACAGCATGAAAATTATGTCAATGGCACCCACCGCCATGCGACATCTCGTTGCCACATGATCGTCGCTCAACACTATAAAGTGAAAAAATCAGATTTTATGATTTTTAAAAAGAACTTAAATTACCTGAAACTTCAAAAATTCATAAAAAATAAAATACTTAATAAAAAATTGCAAATAAAGGCTCATTGGATTTGTCTTTCTAAGAGGAGTCCAACATACCCAAAATCTCCAAATTTTATTAAATATTTTGCTTAAGTTTTAGTAATTAAATTTTATTAATTACTCTAAAATACAAGTCTAAATCAATTGAAATTTTCAGATTTAAATAAGAGTTAAAACACACTACCATTAAAAATTCTAAGTGAAAAGAGTTCTAGATTAAGAGAAATTAAATTTTGAAATTCATATTATCCATTATAATAAAATAAATCAAATAAAAATTTAGAAATTTATAAAAATCTTCAAAATGGCTTAAATCACTTGAGTTAACATCTAAAATCCTAAAATAATAATAATAATATGATATCAAGCTTAATGAACCTACAAATATTTAGGTTAAAATTTAACAAATTAAGGAATTAATTAAAAATAATAATCTAAATAATAAATTAAAATAAAAATGAAATAATACTTAAGCAATCATTAATCAAACCTCAAACTAGAAAATTATCATATAATCCTCAGAGGAAATTAAATTAAATATGATTAAATATATTTAAGTTAATAAAACTCAATTAAATGATTAAATCTTAAATCAAACTTTAAACAAATCTTGGAAACTTTAACATGGGTGAAACTAGTATAACTAAACCTTCACTAAGCATGGAATCTTATTCATATGAAACTCCTAATGAATATAAATAAACTGAAACTAATTAATTATTAAGTAAACTAAAAAGATAAATTAATTATAAATCCAATACATCATAATCGCTTAATATTAATCAAACCATACCAAACCAAATGAAGATAAAGTGAACTTAATTAATTTAATTAATCCATTTGGAATAAGAGAGTTACTTAACCATTAAATATTTCAGCCTAATAACTAAATCAAACATGTTAATGAAATTAAATAAACATAATAAATGAATCAAATCAAATAAAACTCTAACATTAATAATCAAACTTAATTGAAATAAAACTAATTCACTAATAACAATAATCCTTTAATCAAATCAAACTTAAGTAAAATACTTAACTAAATCAAATCATTACATATGGGAAATTAAGTCATTAATTAAAAATCTTTAATTAATGAAATTCAAAATTCAATTATCCTTAATCAAACATTAATTAAACATCTAATTAATGCAAAATTAATGAATTAATCCATCATTTTAGTGAACCAAATCGATTTAAATAAATCACATTAAAATTAATGCTTAAATCAAACTCAAATTAAATCTTTAATTACTACATTAATTTAATCACATCTTAAAATAGACCAATTAAGTTAATTAAATTAATCACATTAAACCTAAGCTTAATCAAACATAAATGCAATCAAATACTAATCAAATCCTAAATTAAACATAAATCATTATGTCATTAATTACATCATTAATCTAAATAAATATAAAATCAAATTAAAAAAATAAATCTTCATTTAATTTAATAATTAACTTAAACACACTAATTAATTAAACTAATTACTCTTAAGCTAATCCAATTGAATAAACACCTAATTAATGTAAACCTATTGAATTAATCCATCATCTTAATGAACCAAATTAACTTTTTAAATCAAATTCAAATCAAACACTTAATTAATCTAATTAATTTGATCACCCATCTTAAATTAATTAAGTTAATCAAATTAATCATATTAAACTTAAACTTAATCAAACATAAATGCAATTAAATACTAATCAAAACCTAAACTAACATCATTAATATAAATAAATATGAAATCAAATTAAAAATTAAAAAAATCTTTATAATTAACCTAAACACATTTCATAATTAAACTAATAATCAAATTGAACCTAAGCAAATCCATAGACTAATAAAGCTAATCAAATTAAATTAAATTAAATTAAGAAAGTCTCTCATCAATTTAATATGTAATCAAATCAAATCTCATTCAACCTACTTAAAAAAAAAAGATAAACAAATTAACTTTCCAATGTACGAAATAAAAATACAAACCAAACTTTGGTAAACATGATAAATGGATGAGTTTAAAAATAAAATCATAATTACAAAGAATCAAAATCAATTAAAAATCAAAATAAATTCTCAATTAATCTAAGCCAATCAAACTACAAATAAATGAACCATAATCAAATCAAATAAACATAAAATTATGTCACATAACCATAATCAAAGAAAAGAAAGATATTAATTTAAAAGGATATTGAATTATCAAGATTTAATTAAACCAAAAACATCTAATCTAAAATTAATCAATAAAAACGCATGGATTTAAACAAACTTAAACTTCATTAGATATTAAGGATATTGAATTATCAAGATTTAATTAAACCAAAATGTCAAATCTAAAATTAATCAATCAAAAACACATGGATTTAAACAAACTTAAACTTCATTAGAGATTAAGGATATTGAATTATCAAGATTTAATTAAATCAAAACATCTAATTTAAAATTAATCAATCAAAAACACATGAATTTAAATAAACTTAAACTTCATTAGATATTAATGATGTTGAATTATTAAGATTTAATTAAACCAAAATATCTAATCCAAAATCAATCAATCAAATCCGTAGACAAACTAAAATTCTAAATGTTAAATCAAATCAAATAAATCAAATCAAATGAATTGCATAAATTCAAATGGGCTAATTAAGATACTTAAGGACCTTAGTTAGACTCTTTAGGAGTTAGGATGTAGAATAGGTGAGTTGTCTACAAAATGGAATTCATTCTACTCTTCATCCTTGAAAACCTAAACATCATTTTAACCAAATAAAATGAAATAAAATGAAAAAAATTATTAAATTATTTAAATTAAATTCACCAAAGGTAAAATTTAAACAAATTCAAACTCCAAATTGAAACATAAACTAAAGAAGCCTAGTAAAGTCTTGCCACACAAGCCTTAAGCACACACATTAAAATACTAAGTCACCACTTATAGTGCTAAGTTAGGGCATTGTATGTATGATGTTATGTTTTGTTTTGTGATGTAATATGTTAGACTGGATGTTAGGTATATACCTCAGAGATGGATCAGGACGGATTAGCTAATCATATTTTCAGGGGTTGTGCTTAAGATTATATAATAAAAAAATATATAAATACTTTCTGGTTGTTTAGCCCTAAGCATAATGCATGTTATGACTTTACCCATGTGTGTAGTGTTAAGTCCAAATTATTCATATAACTGCTTGGATTGTATTGTGTGTTTAGCTAACGTTTATTTTGCAGGTGTAGCTAAATTTACTTTTTCTTTTTTTAAAATGTAATTTTTCATTAAGAAATAGGATTAGTGTTATGGGGGATTAGGATGAGCAATGGCCAGAAGGCTTAGTCCCTAGGGTGTCCTATGATGCCTTTGGAGCAAATCAAGTCAAAAGAAAAAGGAGAAAGAAATGAAGAAAAGAAGACCCCCATAGCATGTATTATTTTTGTAATCCAAGTTGTATAAGGGTAGAGCTCGACTGCCCATCTTTTTTCTTTTTTAGGGTGTATGAACCCAACCACACTAGCCTTTTATTCTCTTATGGTAGTCTATAAAATTGTTTGATGTTATTTTTAGATTGTACACTAAAATTGCATGCTTTTTCTAGTTTCTTTATGTTTGATGTTTGAATGTGTGGCCTGGATGTGGTAGGCTCTTAGGTTGAAATTAATTTTTACCCCATAATTAACTTATAATTAAAATTTTAAAATAATTCATAATCATATAAAATCTTAGGAATTAAATTAAGATAATAAAATATTTAGCAACCCCTTAGCTGGATGATTGTATGTATAACATCATGCATGCCATATTCTTTCACTCTTGTTAAGAGAAGGCTTCCATCTATAACCTTTGATGGAAGAACACCCATTTCTCTCTTGATTTAGCCCATAATCAAGTTTTCATGCATTTAGGCATACAAAATCCCATAGTCTATGTCAAAATAAAGAATCCAAAAGAATCAAATCAATCTATTAAAATTTACATTAGATTAAGTCATGAATTCATACCACTCATGCTCTAGTCTATTAGGAAGTGAGTTTAAGGACTTAGTTTTCTCTCTAAAGAAACAACAACCTAGCCACCTTGCAAAGCACATGACTTGCCTACATAGATTTAAAGCGTAGGAGGAGTTAGCTGATTGCCACTCTAGGTAGTAATAAGTCCAGCAGTCAAGTGGTTTATTCTCTCATGTGGAGGTAAACCATATACCCATTTTTTGGCTTAGATTTTGGTCGTATTTTGGTCCTCGTCAAAGCTCCCGAGATTCATGGTCTGAGGTTATAGTTTTCCTTTGGGCTACAAGCATAAATTGTCACATCTTATGTATTTCCACAATCTTATGTTGTGGGATTATATGTCCTAGTATTATAATAAAATGTCAACTCAAACAAATAAATCTCTTCAATTTTAAATATATAAAGCCCAATTATAGGATAGATTGGAATGCTCACTAGGCTTCTTAGTATCATGAGCATTTCTACTTTCTCCCTTTGGATTCTAAAATAAGTCTTCTCCTTGATCTATCTCATGATTTTCTAAAATAAATCCTTTGATAGTCTTAACCTTGAAATCTTTGGAGACTCTAATTGTCTACTTTAATTGAGAGTATTGTTAAAGAATTCCTATTCCTTAAGATGTTATTAACTATGGGGGCTTGCCTCCATAAGGATCTTAACGAACCTGGCATAAAATAAATCCTACTTTACTTTTCCATGTAAAGTAGGAAAAAGATCTCTAGTATATTCGAAGACCCATCATGCCATAGGAGTCCTTATTAGGTAATTAGGTCTATAATAGGGTGGTGATTTCTATCTTTAAGATAGTACATCATTCCTTAATTTTATACACCACTTCAATAAGTACCCCTAAGATCCATGGTGTCTCACATCTCAAAATTAATACCGCACTCAGGGAGTAATTTTTTGAAGTATTGCTAAGGGATGGGTATATTTTTGAAGGAGTCCTCTAACATTGCCAAATGTGCTATCCTTCTTGATGCGACCATCTGAACTCTATTTTTATAAGTATATTCAAAGTCATAGTCTGAATCAGAATCACTTATTTCATACTTGTCTTTCTTGAAAGTTTATAAGTTCTCTTAAGTTTGACAAAAATATTTTCTTCTTTTTGTGTGTCACTTCCTAAGTGAGGAATTGATCTTCTTGATTTAGATGTAGAATTGAGTGCTTTAGGGAGAGTCAATATTGTCTTATTTCTTCCTCTTTGCTTCTGCTCTTTCACCTTATGAAATTACTTTTTAGTTTATGAAGTAGATGCTATCTCTTCAAGAGGCTCTATTGGCTTAAGCTCTTTAGGAATAAACTACTTTGCATCTTCATAAATCTTTGCTTCATGAATGGAGAATGGTTGTAGATTGCTAGAAATTATGAACTCTTCTCCCTCTTATTGGTACTTCATACACTGATGCATAGTTGATGGGACCATTTCACTCATACCATCCGACCCAAGAGAGCTCTAAATATATCGACATCGATTACATGAAAGTTGGCTCTATATATAGATCCCAAAACTTGAGTGAGAGAATAAAAGAACACATGGTTTTCTGCCCTTTCTCATTGAAACCATGAACCATCAACTTATCTCTTCCAAGATCTTGAAAATCAAGTGATAATCCTCTTAATGCTTTTAGACTCATATGATTGATAGAAGAACCTGGATCAATCAATATTAGATTAAGATGCCATCACTCTCAAGAATATAGAGGATGATCCATGTTCCCAACATAAGATCTTCTTAAAATGTGATTTCTAGGAGATCTTGAGTTTGCAATGATGTAGTCATGCATTTTTTGACAAAGTATGCTTCATAACTCTCCGGATCTTTGAGAGCCTGTATCAAATTTTCTTAGAGATCTTTTGACATCAAAAGAGCCTCATACACATTCAGTTTTGCAAGGATCTTTCTGAGATATGATTGAATATTATAATCTATCTTTACACTTGATTTAGGTTTTATTTTAGAATTTTTGGGAATGATACCTTCGTTGACTTTAATTTATTTTCCTTTGTCTTTATTTGCATTTCCTCTCTTTGATGAAGGTGGTAAGACTTTACCACTTCTCAATTGAACTTGAATCACCTTATGTTGCTCAGATTCCTCTAAAGAGGTAGTTTCTTCAAATTCACTTCTTATTCTGGAGGATTGACCAAAAGGGATAGACTCATTTTTCAACTTCATTCATTTTACATGTGATGATATGGATGAGTCTGACTCTTCTTCGTCGAGAAATTATAAATCTTCATCTGAACTGTTATCTTCTTATTGAGTCATTAGACAAAATTCAGATGTGAACTCCTAAGGCTCTTCTTGCTTTCCTGATAAGAATTTTGATGAGTTGGTCGAGTCTATTTTACTACCCTTTCATTTTAGAGTAACATATTGAAGAATATCGATGTCACATAAATGATTCGACATGTCTCTACTGGACAAGATTCGCCATTATCTTCTTCATTTGATTCAACAATATGAAGTTCAGGCAAAAAGTCTACAAGCCTAAAGGGTTGTCTTGTCGGCTTGTGAAACTACTCTAAATTATTAATAATATTTCGAGTTGTAGTTCTCTTCTTGATATTCTATTTCTTTGTCGACTTCTTTGATTTATGCATTTAGTAGACCTCGTCTTAGAAAGTAGTCTTATCAGAATGCCACTGAGGAGTCTAAATACTTGATTTAGGCATCTCTTTTAAGTCCAATATAGGTTTAAGTAGTAATTTTCACTTAACACTAGGGACACCTTTTAGCTGCTTCAACATTTTCATGATCTTTTTAAAGACTACTATTTTTCATTCTTCAATCTGAATTGATGTTTCTATCTTTTTGTCTTTAATGGATGATACAGAAGAGGATGCAATCATCCTTGTAGATCCTTTTTTTGGGTTGATTAGAATACTGTGAGATAATGTAAATTCACCTCACTGATACTTCCTTTCTAGCCAATCTTTCAAGACATAACAATCCTCAATAAAATGACTGATCATCCGATAATAGGGACAGTAATTTGGATTACAGACTTGATCAACTTCTTTAGGCCTTTTAATTTCTGGTAATTATAGACCAGCTTTGACTGCTTGCTGAAATAATTTAGTCACACTATCCCTTCTAAAGGAATACTCTTTGCTCATCTTTTCATTAAAAGATGGTCGCATTCACTCATCATCTCTTATTTCTTGTTGTGGATGCTCTCCGCCACTTGGAAAAGTCTGAGGTTTATCATTGCCTCCCAATACCAATTTTGGCTGTGGATTAGACTAGACAAGCTTCTTTCCCTTATCATCATTGTATATTGGTTTCTTTCCTTTATCCACATTATATATTACGCACTTTTCACCATTTGAGCTACAGGAAGTGGCGTGAGTTTTGTTTCTTCTTGAGTCTTAAGGTTTGTTTATGTTTGTTTTATCTGTATAGATTTTAGACTTAGGACGATTCATCTTTTCAAATTTGGCCACCCATAAAAATAGTGTCATTTTATCATCCATATAACCCATTAGTAACTAGATCGCATGTTCTTCTTCTAATTATCGCTCACACTTCATAATTAGGTAACACCAATGACTTATGAATTTTATCAGACTCATATTTTCTCCTTTTAGAAGGAAAAGTCTATTATTATTTTTCGATTACAATAACCTCTTCATCATTCCTCCTATGTTACCACAAGTAGTCTTAAATTATGGTAGATGTTTCTTTGGTTACCAAGCCCACCGAAAAGCATTAAATTTAAATCGAGTAATCTTTTGGGTATGACACTTGATCATATTTAGCTCGTAAGTGACCATTACTCACCTACTTTTTAGCTTGCTCTGAAGCTATAACTACCTTTATCTTTCATTAATTATTATTTCTAGCTAAGCAGCTATTATCATTCTAGGTGTGATAGCAATATTTTGAATTATCCATTGAAGAGGTAGTTGGTTAACTTCATTCCACGCTTCAGGTGTAGCATGCATTGTAGGAAGCTGGGGTACTAGAGCGATTGATGGTATAGAGGTTGTATTATTACCTACCTATTGATTAGCAGACAAAACAGGTGCTATTGTTGATGTGATACTCTTCTGCAACATATCAATCATGATATTTATTTGTACCATCATATCATTCATCTTGGTATCAAGCTGTGTAATTTTCTTATCTTTGACTTCCATTTGATACTGCCTTTGTCTTTACTCTCTAGCTAGCGCCATGGTGTAAACAAGTACAGGCTCTTCTTCGTCCTTTATTTCTTATTGTTGTTCCACTCCCTACTCATTTTCAGGGGAAGAAATTGATTGTCCTTCTCCTTATGCATTTGAAGGGACACTTGTTGCTTAGACAACGATGTCGATTATAAAAGCGTACCGCCGATCATTTCTGGTTCAACCATATAAAGCTTCAACACCCATGATCTCTTTCTCATTTTAAATCTTCTTCTTCTTCCTCTTAGTAGAGATTGAAGATCCATCTTCTACTTACTGAAGACTCTTCTTCATAAACGCCAAATTGTTCAGTTCCTGGATCCATGTTTCACGATGGTGCCGAGTGGAAAGTTTATCTATATCTCGACCATATAAATGACTTCTAGTTCCATAATGTCCTCTTCATCACCTTCTTTTTGCACATGAATTTTTGATCGATCTTTCAAGTGGATCTCTGGTTCAATGTACGGAATAAACACTTCTTACATTAAAGGACTGCGATCAAAGTCAACTTTCTCTTGTCGAGGTGAATCTGATCGACAATGGGATCCCCTAGAGGATTCTCCAGGGTGTCGACCATTATGTCTTTCATCCATATCCCTTCTTAGGTATCCACTTCTGATAAGTTGTTTTTGAGGTGGATTTCTGAATGCGTGCATCAGATGTCATATCTCTTTCTTTCTTTGGAATTTCATTACAAGGTCTTTGCCTCCATACCAGCTTATCCTTTCACTGGGACCTTTTGGTAGTGGATTCTTAGACACATGGTCCAAGTGTCACGCTCTGTTGCTCATTATGTGAAGCATACTTGGCTTGATGACTAGTTACCATAAGAGATAGAAACCTCCTTGGCATGGGCTTCAGTATTTTCAATCATCACAGGCATTTAAAATTTTCTTTTCATTAAGCCTCTTTCATTAGCTACTTTGAGAACTTTATGTATTATAGAGGACAGTGTTTTATGTTGTCTCCTTTGTGTTGGTAGAGCTTGATATTGTTGAGTCCAGAAAGATTGCTTCACCTCGCCAATAGAGCTATTTCTTTTCACCCATTTTAGATTATAAAGTTATTATGGGTAGGAATACTCACTTCTGGTGGCAATATTGTTTGTTTACTAGGTCGTTCAAATGGGATCTGCTGAGCTCTCAGCTCAACATTTTTCTTCTTCTTTGCCTTCTGGTTAATTTGCTTGCTGATGAGGAAGCTTCATGATCATGCTTTCCTGGTACTAAATGTTCAATCAAGAGTTGTACCATGAGGAATCAAAGATACAGTTTTCCCATTGATGACTCTTTTCATCACGACGACTTCAGGTTGACCCAATCTTTTAAAAATTGAAGTTCTCTGTTGAGAGAACTTCTTAATAGTCGTTGGTGGTTAAACTAGTTGGTGAGCATGACGAGTAAGTTTCAAGAACTGAGGCCTTCCAAAGGCCTCCTGACTAGCACCACGATGGGTGCTTCAAGAGTTGCTAATGGAAATTCAAGCTACCAAATTGAATGGTCTCAACATCTCTTATGTTGATAATGGAATTGGCAAAGTAGATGTTCACACTACGCCCTAGCTGCACAGTGAAAGTAGTGCTATGTAGATCCATTCTACAAAAGTGAAAGATGGGGATTAGTAATTAATATTTATTATTTCACCCCATACTTTTAAAATGCAGATGCACAATGGAACAAAATAATAGTGTAATAAAGATATACTCTGTAGAATAATTCATTCGACGTAGAGCCTCATACGCTAGTAATTTGAATTTATTACACATTTAAATCACTATTTATTATTTTAAAATTTTCAAATATTTTGTTGCTACTATAACATGTATATGACTAGCCAAAGATGGAAAAAGAAACATATCCCCAGTAGAGTCACTAGAAATCTGTGGGCTCTGAAAATTCATCGCCGACCTCTCGATGAAGAGAGTTTGGATTTAATGTCGGTGTAATCTTCAAAAGCCAGATGGAATAGTAGATAAAACACTACCCAAAGATTTTGCCCTTATTTTGTAAGGACTTTAGATCTAGTTCTAGGTTTTCTATAGGCACAAGCACCTATAGTTAATTAACCCTCTCAATGCTGAGAGAAAACTTTCGATTAAGACTAGTTATTAGATTGCTAAATGCATGTGGAGTTTTGAAATTTTATTTAGAATTTATGAAATTCATCATCATTAGCTTAAAGCGGATGGTTGGGGGAATGATGACATGCCCAATCTAGGTCCCATGGTTCCATCATCCCTGGCCGTCGTGTCCCTAGTCTACTTAGTCAGAGGAGGTAATTCAACCCGACCAAGGATCTTATCGATCACATGGGTTATGTCATCCAAGAAATCTTTGTAGACCTGGGGTGGCATTTTTCTAAGGAGACAGGCTTTAAGTCTACCTTAGCTGACAGAGGGATTCTTGCCCTATCAAGTATACATTATGATTCATAACTCAAAGGGCGAGCCATTGAGAGCATAGCTACCATGATATAATATAATGGAGTCACCGCCAAACCACCGATCGAAAACGCGGGTAATGCACATATGAGCCTACTAGCCGCCATGTAGTCGAGGACACGCCAAGTCCTTGTAGCTTGAGATTGATTGAGAGTGAATATAGTAACACTTGATTTGATATTAGCACTTTGTGAGCTAGAGTTTTCTTAATTTGTCACTTGAACAAATAATTGTGGAAGGTAGATAGATTGAGTTTTACTTTAAGCTTTTAATGATTGAATTTCATCTAAGCAATTTTTAGATTGATAGTTAATTTGAGTTAATTTGATTTAAAATTAGAATAACATTTTGATGGAAGTATCCTTCAATTGAAATCACCATTCAACACACCATCATCAGTAGTTAATTAATTGAATATAATATATTTGAGAACTTTAGATCATGTCAACTCTATTTAGCTCCTAATAGAAATCAGATCTACTATCACATGACAGAATTAGCTTTTTTAGATATTTTAAAAGTTAAAATTCTTATAATAATTGGATTTTTATGTTAACTGACCCAGCCCCAAGACCAAACCGAGAAAACACATACATCATCCTCGATACTAAGTTTAAGCATTCAACATAGTGTAGCCCATGCGTATTTAGTAATTTAGATAATTTTATGTTTAAATTATGAAATTTATTTTGTATTTTCATTTATATTCAACTTAGCCTGCGTAGCCTTTTTAGACATTAAAATTTGCACTTCAAATCTCTATGTCCGAGCACATGCAAGAATTTATAGCTTAGATAATTTCATCTAATAGACATTTCAGTACATGAATTTAATATATTACTCTTACTTATTCTTTCTAAATTTTATTTGATTACCATTAATTTTGACTTCAAATACAAGATCCAAATGATCCTTTTAAAGACCACATTCATGATTGCTCATGAGTTGCCTAATTGAATTTGTGCTTATAAGAAAGTTACTAAATCACTTACACATTTTCATTTTCAATCTGGAATTGAACATTTGAATTTACCAACAATCATTTGTCCTTTGGTATTCAATTGAAATCCTTATTCCTTTTGACATCAAATGTGATTATTCAAGTGTATTATTCACATTGATTACTTGTTCATGAATTTAACACTTTGAATATCCAAAGAGAAGCTTTGTTCATACAAAAAGACTTCGAATCAAATATGAATTTATCCCTGCTTCCACATTAAGTTTCATGTTTATTTAAAAGAAGCTAACGTCAGATTTATCATTAGTCTCTCATGATTTTATTATTAACCTCCTCAGGCTTCACTTGCATTTAATTTGAATATCTTTGTTTATTTCAACATATAAAGCAATAGGCTCAAACATTCATTTGTTGGTAAACTAAATAAATGAATTCACTTTTAGCTGCTTGATGCTCTCTTTATTGAAGTTAGAGAATTATATATTTAAGCTTCCGTATAGACGTTCTTGTTTATCATGTCAAGTGTATGATTTTACCAATGTTTAGTTCATAGAGGAGAAAGCTTTATATAAGTTTTACTAGGCCTTCTAAAAATGATACTTTGCAACTCTTAGAATTGAAAGCACAATTTAGAAATATTAAGAGCTCACTTAAAAGTTCAAAAAAAAGGATTAACTAGCCTCGTGAATTAATTTTCTTATAAATAGAATAGCCAATGAAATCATTGAACTTTAAAATCACTATTTTGGATGTGAACTTTATATTCCCTTTTCATTTCCATAAATTAGAGGCTATATGACTCTTATTAGCATTTGAATTCTTTCAAAAGCTTGTGAAACTCTAATTGTCCATAGAAGAAGTGAAGAAAATTGAGCCTCCAAATTGTTTCAAATGTTCATTCTGTTTCATTCTTATAAGTCCTCCACTCAAATTTAACATATGCACTTATATTTATTTTATGCCTTTATAACTTCACATCTATTATGATCAAAATTTTGATTTAGATCTTCTATTTAATTCCATTTAAATTCTTTGACTATCACTTTTTTTCTTTTTTTCTTTTAAAGTCCAAAAATTTGACAAAATTTCGGCAGCATTTCGGCATACAGAAGCAACATCTAACAATTTTGGAGGCCTTCCCATCACACCATGATGAGCATGATGGTTGGTGTTTTGTAACACCTCAGCCAATTTTCATCTTGTCACACCCTGATGAGCATGACGAGGCCTTCAAACCTGCAAAGAGACACATAGTATATATACATACACACATTCCACACATTTATTCCTACACATCCAAACTCATTTCTTTTTGTAATGAATAGAACATCGATCAACAAGCATAGGAAAGTGGAAGGAATGATGTAAATGCTGAAAACCTAGAGAAGAACCTGCCTGATGATGGTGTTCCTCCGATGACAAAATAGGTCAAAATAATTCGATCGTGACAGAACTTGAGCGATAGTGTTCTCTACCCCTCAAAAAAAAATGTCACTAAGGATGAATGAAAGAGAAATGTGGAAGGAGGAAGGGATTTTTAGATAAGATGAATTAAGAAAAATTAGAGAGGGTTTTCAATCAAGATGAATGAGGGAAGGAGGAAAAGTGGAAAGGGATTTTCAGCCAAGGGAAATTAAGGGAAATGGGAAGGGATTTTTGGCCAAGAAAAATGAGGGAAGGAGGAAAAATGGAAAGGGATTTTTGGACAAGGGAAATTGAGGGAAATGGGAAGGATTTTGGCCAAGAAGAATGAGGGAAGGAGGAAAAATGGAAAGGGATTTTTGGCAAAGGGAAATTGAGGGAAATGAGAAGGGATTTTCGACCAAGAAGAATGAGGGAAGGAGGAAAAATGGAAAGGGGAAAGCTTACTCTTTCTATGTTTGCTCATTCAACGATGAGGAGAAAAATGAGCAAGAGGGCACCAAGGAACCATATTTTGAAGGAGGAGAAAGGTGGATCAGTTAGAATGGTCGAGAAGAGAGGGTGAGATCTGAGGAGGAAAGAATGAAGGAGGAGGACTATGCGGCTATGCAAAGAGAGAGATCCAGCAATGAAACCGAAGCTCAATTTGTAGGGAATCAAACGAGAGCCCTTGTGTGTGTGAGAGGAAAAATTGAGCGAATGGACTGAAGCCAGAATAGTGGAGTTAGGATCATTAGGGATGGGTTATTAGGCTTTTTTATTAATTTTTTAAATGTCTAATCAATCTTAAAGTAAATTTTATGTTGACAAAATAATATAGTTAATATATACATCAATCTAGTTATTATGATATCCGATGCAATGCATTATTTCACTATCTGAGGTGATTTGTTCAAGTCACATCAAATCGGGTAGATTTTAGCTTAAAAATGCACGTCGTTGCTTCCAATCACTTGACATTCAGTAGATTTGTCCAAATCATGTGCGAATAGTCTCATTTGATAGATTTTGATGTTTTGAAGCAACCAATCAATTTTATGAATGAAAATCGTTGGTCGCGTAGCCTCGACTGATATGCTTGGCACATCACTGACCGCTTGATCGTTGAGATTGTACAATATTTATATTCTAATACCAATGTTATGAATGCGAAAAGTCGCCATCATAGGTTATTTGGGCATCGTCGTAGGCTTTTGACTCTAATATACGCGTCAACATATTGGGAGCTCGATCGCTTGATCATTTGATCGTTAGATTGTGCAATATTTATATTCTTACCTGGTTTCATAATAATGGATAAATTCGCTGCCAATCAGATCATTTTGACCGATTTTTGGCAATAATGTATTTCACCACCATGCATGGCATGATCATTTATGCAAGATGTACTCGTCCTAATGCGTGGACGCCTCATTTGTAGTTTGACATTTTGAAGCTAATGACACAATCAATTTTGATGAACAGGATTTGGATATCATCGTGAAGATTATGATTTACATAATTCAACATATTTCTTATAATGAAGACTTAAAGATAAGAATTTTTATTAAAGAATTATTTTGATATCTATGTATTATTAATTATCTGAAAATACATTTATTTTGATTTATTACTTGTATAAATTTTGAAAATTGATGATTATATCTAGATTATAAGATTATTCTCAGAATTTAAATTTTCTTAACTTAAGAATGCATTTATCTCTCATAAATTACCATGTGCTTTGATACAAATCTGTGTCATGAGCTCTCAAGCAAGCTTATTTGAGTTTTCAAAGTGAGTCAGCAATAGATATTAACAAGACCATTTGCCATTTATCAGAACTTATTGAGCATTAATGTTTAGTATTGTGCCTCCTCTTCAATGGATTTTTCTGAGCCATTGAGCCTCATATAGTCTAACAATTTTATGATCAACATACAAATGAGCAAACAAAAGTTCGAATTTCAAGATCATTATTTCATTATTACCAAAATTGAGGTAATTGGTGTGACATAAAAATGAGAAAGGTTATGAATAAGATCAGAGCCAAGCCAATCGATTGGATTTATAGAAAGGATGAAGACCAACCAAGCCATTGGCTAAGATCTAAGGTTGCAATCTATTACGCTCTACATGTGACTTTTCAAAGTGATGGTAAAGAAAATTTGCTTATGTTTAGAAATGATTTATAATCCATCATATTGTTGATTTTGATGGATGATTATGTGAAAAAGAGAGTGTTTGTGAGCACTATAAAGAGAGGGGTGAATCAAAAATTTTTCAACTTAAATCTTAAAGTTTCTTAGAAAATTAATTGATTTTATAATGACAAAGATACAATTCAAAGAAAATAAAAAGTACAAGAAAGTAAAGAGAGATAATACACAATTTTAATGGTCTACCAAACCCCAAACCCCTATCCACGCCTACCACCTTGGCTAGAATCCACTAAATGCAAAATAGCTTACAAATAGTACTCTCCTATAACGAGAGTACAACCCCTACAATAATATGTACTCTCCTACAAAGAGGCGAGTACAACCCCAATATAAATTTTACATCAAGAAAAAATACAAAAATAAATTTTGATAAAATAAATCTCTCACAAATATACCAAGCTATCCAATTCAAAAAATGATCTCACAACTTATAAATGATCACTTAAAATATTTTGGCAAGATAAAATGCTCACTTAATATTGATAAGAAATAATAAAATAAATATCTTAAAGTGATTTTACTAAGATGTTTATGTTATTACAATTTGTAGACTAATATAAAAATTATTTCAAAATAAATTCACAATATTCTTTGCACAATAAAATAAATTTCAGCAAGGAATAATTTGTTTATTTTAACCAAAAGATTCTTTCAATTAAAGCTAATGATCATTAAATGAGTATATGATAGATCAAGTAGGCTAGTAAGCTTTTGATTAAAAAGAGAGCTCTAGCAAATATGAAAATAATTTCAGCATAATAATTTAATTTAAAATGCTTAAAATATACTTCTAAAATAGATCTAAGAATAAATGATCTTTCAAAATAAGATTAATGAAAAATATTTCAAGAAACTAAAAGAAATTT
>CM038219.1:152165290-152251415 GCA_021442155.1 Cymbidium sinense | reverse complement strand
TGAAGTTGATTTGGCTAAGTTCAAGATTTTGACTTGAAAGGCTAAGGTTGGATTTTGAGTGATCCGAAGTTTGATTTTGGAATTGGTTTGATTGTTTGAATTTATATTTCATTTATACATGTGAATATAAATGATAATATAAATGGGCCATGAGAAAATTCCAAGGATTTAAAATGCTTTGATCATGATTTAGGCTAAGTCCAATAAAAAGAAATTTAAAGGACTTAGGAAATTTTGGACTAGGGATTTAAATTTTTGAATTTGGTTTGATTGATTTATATTTATATTTAATTTATATATGTGAATATAAATTAGAATATAAATGAATTATGAGAAAATCCCATGAATTTGAAATGATTTGATCATGATTTTGGATAAGTCCTTAAGAAGGAAATTAATGGACTTAGTAAATTTCAAGAATTGATTTTGAATTTTGGGTTTAGCTTAATTGGTTTGAATTTATATTTCATTTATATATGTGAATATAAATGATAATATAAATAAATTATGAGAAAATCTCAAGGATTTGATTTGGTTTTGATCATGATTTTGGCTAAGTCCTTCAGAGAAGATTAAGGACTTAAGAAAGATTTGGACTTAAGAATTTCATTCATGGATTTCAATTAAACGGAGTTGATTTGAATTTGGAGAAAATAAAATAAGATTGATTTGGAGTTTGACTTGAAGGAAGGAAGGTGATGAATGGTTCAAGCTAAGGGTAGGCAAATTTCCCTAACATCCTTAAGGCCAAACATATTCCAATGGCTAACTCTTCTAAGTCTCTAGGGCTAGGTTGAATTTCCACCTAATCACTAGATGTATCTTAAGACTAAGGAACTATTAAAGTCTAAGAGAAATCCTATGCCTAAGATGGAGGGGTTGAGATCTGATCCTAAAAATAAGGTCAATAGTGCACTTATATTTATTTTATACCTTTATAACTTCACATCTGTTATGATCAAAATTTTGATTTATGCCTTTTATTTAATTCCATTTAAATTTTTTGATTATCTCTTTTTTTTTCTTTTTCTTTTTCTTTATTTCTAAGTCCAAAAATTTGTCAAAATTTTGGCAGCATTTTGACATACTGGAGCAACATCTAACAATTTTGGAGGCCTTCACTGATGAGCATGATGGTTGGTGTTTTGAAACACCTCTGATTTTATCTCATCGCCTTTGATGAGTATATATATACACACATTCCACACATTTATTCCTACACATCTAAACTCATTTCTTTTTTGTAATGAACAATGATCAACAAGCTTAGGAAAGTAGAAGGAATGACGAAAATGATTAGAGGAGAAAGCGAGGAGGTATACCAAAAGGAATCCGCCTGATGATGGAGTTGCTTCTCGACTACCCTCGCTTGTAAAAAATAAAGGCCGGCTAAGGATGAATTCGACAAAGAGAAATGTGGGAAGGAGGAAAGGATTTTCGGATAAAAAGAAATGAGGGAAATTGGAAGAGATTTTTGGCCAAGAAGAATAAGGGAAGGAGGAAAATTGGAAAAGAAAGCTTACTCTTTTCCTACAGTTCACTTCAATCGGGGATGAGGAGAGAATTGAGCGAGAGGGCTTCGATTGAGGGAACCATTTGGTTTTTTAGGTGGAGGAAGGCGGGATCAGTAGAGGGAGGAACGATTGAGAGGAGGGGAGGCATGATCGATTGAGGGAGGACAAACGAAGGGATGAGGACTTACATGCATGCGCATGAAGAGGGAGATCCAAGAGAACGAAATCAAGCACTCGATTTGTAGAGAATCGAACGAGAGCCCCAGTGCATGTGAGATAAAAATTGAGCAAATGGACTAGAGTCGAAGCTATGAATAGTGGAGTTAGGATCGGTTAGGGCTAGATAAGGTTATTAGGGATTTTTATTAAATTTTTAAATGTCTAATCAGCCTTAATGTAAATTTCACACAGATAAAATCACATAGTTAATATATACATCCATCTTAGGTTATTTTGATATTTCGGATGCAATGACACAGTCCATTTGATCAGAATTATTTGGTTCAAGTAGCATCAAATCGATTTCAAAATTTAAAAAATGTGCACACGCCGCTTTCAATCGCTTGAAATTCATGTAGATTTGTCCAAATCAGGTGCGAACAGTCTCATTTGATAGATTTCAATATTTCGAAGCTAACGACATAGTCAATTTTATGAATGGAGGTCGTTTGAATATCATTGTAGCCTCTCGACTTTGACATGCATGTTGGCACATTGATAGCTTGATTGATTGATCATTAGATTATTCAATATTTATATTCTAAAAAATTATGATGTTCTAAACATGATGGAGAAGTTTGTTCATCGATCGGAGGTCATTTGGGCATCATCGTAGCCTTTTAACTCGATAATATCAACATATCGACATGACGCTTGATCAGTTGATCGTTAGATTATGCAATATTTATATTCTGACTAGTTTTGAAGTTATGAATGCAATGGTGAAGTCCAGTCACCAATCAAATATCATTTCGACTACTTTTGGCAATGTATAGTGTATTTTAGCCTCAATTTGTGCACTGTCACTTCTGATCATTCAACATTTATACAGACTCGTCTGAATTGAGCATGGACAGTCTCATTTAGTAGTTTTCAACATTTTGAAGCTAACGGGATAATCAATTTTATAAATGGAGGCTGTTTGGACATCATCAGCTTCTTCAGACGATCACCGACGGTTGATCATTAAATTGTGCAATATTGATATTCTGACCAATTTTTACATTATGAACACAATGGTGAAGTTTATTCATCGATCAGATGTCATTTGGACTGATTTTGATAATTTTTGGTGCATCTCAGCTCTGATTTGTGCTCTGAAGCATTCGAATTTAATCGAAATCATCTCATAAGCCCGATTCAACTCATGAGGTATATATGAAGGTCAACAAATGCCCCCTAATAAATGTAATTCATGCATGATGAATTTGTTGAAAATCGGCCCTTTGAGTGACTACAAAACTTGGATCATTTCAAGATTTGTCATTAGTATGATGTTTATTTTAGACATGCTAAATGACGGGATTGACCGAGTTGTCAGAATCAACTTGTTGGATAGATAAGAGTTCTTGCACCATCTACTCTCCGCTCAATGGTTTTATTGAAGATCTCTTTCTTTTATGCCATTACAGATTTGAGTTTCCTCATCCCTAGCTTCATTCTTGGTTGGGTTTAGAATTCTTTCTATCCTAGCTTTAAGCTTGACGGACTTGATGAAGGACTGACCTAATTTGTCTATTTTGACTTGTCAGGAAGTGTATGTATGACCTGAATCCTGTGCTTACTACTTTAATGGATTCGTTAAAGGGTGTGTACAGATGACCTAGCCTTCCGGCTCATATTAGGTCAATGTTGAGTTATCAACCTAGCAATGTGCACTTTAACAAACTGAATAACCACAAAATTCTTTTAGTTCGGCCATCGGCCTTGTAAGAACTATGAAATTATTTCCTTGGTCCCGTGCTTTCTACTTTGATAGACTTGGTGAGGAGATTGGCTTTGATCTACGCTTTGTGCTTGATTAGATCATTTGAGAATATATTGGAATACTCTGCAGGCAATATAAAGATTGGCTTGAGACAGCTCTGACTTGAGAGTTTCCTCAGATTATCTTGGTCTATCGATTAAGTAGAAAGATCTCTTAGATTCTGATTGCTTGTAATCACTAAGCTAGATCTGATTTGAGATTGAACAACTATCATCATTGGACCGATGTGGCTCTTTCACTGTGGCCTTTCTTATGGCTTGTTGAGTGCCATTTGTGGGCTTGTTGAGCCCAACCTTTAGAACCTACTCGAGTCTTAGACTTAAGCTATGATGGGTTGATGATTTGGCCATCAGACTAACGAATGGGGGCTATTTAAATGTAGCCTTTTCTTGTTTCTGAGTGAGAGAGCATCAACAACTCAGCCATTTTTGAGCTTATTGAGTTCGACCTTTAGAACCCATTTGTGTCCTAGACTTTGAGATGTAGATGTTGATATTTTTCCAACTTAATTGATTGAAGCTTCAGAAATTGAAAGTTCTTCTGACTTGATCTTTGACATTTGACGAATCTAGGAGATAAAGTTTGATATTTAGAGCTATCTTTTCATGCTCAGAAATAGATTCTTTTTATTCTTGCAAGAACCTGCAACTTAACAATAACAATTATGGATATATTTAAGGATTTCTTCTTAAAGCTTGATGTCAACTTGAATAAAAATATATTCAAGGATCTCATTTTATAACACGATTTCAACTTGGCTAAATATATAAAAATGCCCTCTATCTTATAAGGGAAATTTTAAAGCTCTAAAATAATTTAAGAAAATATATCAATGTATGAGTTGGTACATTTGATCTTAAGAGGGTTTTAACATGCAACATTGATTTCATCTATGTATAGAAATCTAAAAGTGCCCTCTATGTAACAGGAAAATTTTCAGGTAAAATTTTTTTATCGACTTGAGTATGTATAATTATTTAGGGATCTCGGCATGAAGCAGATTGTTCCACATAGGTATACTAACAAAATGCCCTCTTGCGGCATTTCTATTATACTGTATTTATCATGTATATTACTTTTTCATGTAACGACCATTAATTGGTGTCATTGGTCTTTAACCCTTTAGGTCAATGAGTTGGTATTCCTCTCCTTGATACACTTTTTCAATGACAAAAGGGTCCTCATAATTTGGTTCAAATTTTCCACCAAATTTTTGATTAGGAATAATTGATCTTCTTAGCACCAAGACCAATTCCCCTTTTTGGAATGTTCGATGTCACACTGTATGGTCAAAAGCCTTGGACATCTTTGCTCGATAACCTTCCAAATTTTGATGAGCTTGTAATCTAACTTTATCAATTGTGTCGAGTTCTTCCATTCTCAAATGAGCATTTTGATCTTCAGTTAGGTTGTATTGGATCGCTACTCGAAGTGATGGTAACTCTACTTCAAGCAAAAGAACTGCCTCGGTTCCAAACATCAATGAATAGGGAGTGGCTTTAGTCGGCATCTTGTAGGTAGTTCGATACACCCATAGCAGCTATATTAGTTCAGTATGTTATTCTCTCTTATTTTTAGTGAGGATCTTCTTGAGAAGCTTGACTAATGTCTTATTAAAGGTCTATGCCAAACCATTTGCTCTTGGATTGTATATTGAAGAGTATCGCCAATCAATTTTGTGTCGATCGATGAATCTATAGATCTTTGTATTTTTGAAAGCTATGCCATTATCAGAAATTATTCAATGCGGCACGCCAAATATATAGACCAAATTATGCGTAAAGAAGTTAATCACTTGATCAGCAGTAATTTCTTTAAATAGAGTAGCTTCAGTCCACTTAGAGAAATAGTCAGTCGTTGCTAGGATGAAGTGGTGTTCAGCTGACGACGGTGGATCAATTGGTCCAATTACATCTGTACCCCAACATTTGAATGGCCAGGATACTATTGTTGGGTTTAGTGGATTTGGAGGTTGATGGATTATATTCTCATGTACTTGATATTCATGACATTGCTTAGCATGATTGATACAGTCTCTAACCATAGAAGACCAATAATAGCCCATCCTTTTGATCTTTACTGCTATTTTGGGACCTAACTGATGTGTACCATAAAGTCATTCATGAACTTCAACCATCACTTTGGTACCTTCATCGATTTAGGCATCGTATACATTTGTTCAAAGGATCTATGATATAAAGTGTTGTTAAAAAAAGCATAGCGCAACATTCTCTTAATTTGAGTTACCAATGATTTATTATGGTAATTTTCCTTCTTTAAAGTAGTCAATGAAGGGTTGCCTCCAATCATGTGGCTCTTCTATAACAAATGCTTGACACTGCTTTTCTGAGGCAATATTATTCTTAGCTCTTTCGGGTATAATTTCATGTTGATTTTTAGGAGTATGAGGAGCAACCTGAATCACATCCTGTTATATCAAATTTGATAACCTCTCTAGTTGCAGAGATTGGTACTTTGCTGGCTCTAGAATCCGTCGAGCAAATATCCTGATCATGACAAAATCACCATTCATACTTGCAATCGAAAGACTCAAGTTAATGTGATGTTTGGTATTTGTTTCATAAGCTTGAGAACTCGCTTGTAATAGAAAGCTAACTCAAGATTATTGATTTTATAGATGCCAAGTACTTGATTTATAATAAGCTAGGAATTTCCAAAATATGCAAGTTTTGAATGCCTATGAAAATAGCTTCGAGACCTACCACTAATGCTTCATACCGCTTCATTATTAGTTCTTGGCTCGGTTAACTCATATGATCATCTCATTATTTATCCCTCTAGTATTATGAAGATGATGTCGATTCCTGCTCTTGCCCTTGGGAGATTTGGAGGTTGGATTTGTTTGATCGATAGGCTCCATCAAAGTACATTTCCTAAATTTGTATTTTTTTCTTTCATGAATGAGCATAATTTGCTCATCGGGCAAATTGTCATTAAGAGAAGAGTCCACAGGGATTGGATGTGCAGGAGAAAATTTGCTAGACTTATCCATTTACTACTTTTTATGGAACGTATGTCATATAAAATTATAAAATCAATACTACCCATCTTACTAAGGGACCTGTCAACGTTGGTCTTGTCATCAAGTACTTCAGCGAATCGATCCTTGAGATGAGGGTAATCTTATGAGATAACATATAATGACCAAACTTTTGAACTGCAAAGATCAATGCCAAATAATGCTTCTTTATCTAAGAGTATTTCATCGCCCTATCAACCTGATATAATAAAAAAATATTCTTTTTTGCTTTCTTCATTGTGTTGTGCCAATAATGCTCAAGAGACTTTCTAATGCAGTTGTATATAGAATGAGGGGCTTCCTAGGAGTTGGTGCTGCAATGATTGCTGGATTTAACAAGTAACTTTTAATGCTATTGAATGATTCTTGGCACTCCTTGTCCCATTTGAATGGAGCATCTTTCTTCATCAACTTTGTAAATGGCTGATAGCATCCTGATAGGTTTGATATAAATCGATGGATGAATGCAAGCTATCCTTGTAAAGAACGGAGCTGATGCAAATTCTTCAGTGGAGGCATCTCTATAATTGCCTTGATTTTAGTAGGATCAATTTCAATTCATCTGTGATGTACAAAATACCTAAGGAATTTTAAATGATACAATGCACATTTTAGAGGATTCATCATGAGATCATATTTTTGATTCTCCACAATTCTCAAGCTCTTCACCACTAAATTGTCAACATAACATTCCACCTTCTAGTGAATCAACTCATCAAAAATATGCCATGGCTTTTGGTAAATCAAACATTTTAATCAAGGGCATGACTATAAATAGATGCCAATATGTTCAATGATGTATGTCTTTCATCTTCAGGTGTCATCTTGATTTGATTATATCCAGATGATCTATCCATGAATGAGAACATGTCATAGTTTGAAGTATTATCCACTTAGTTCCGATATCAAAAAGTCATCTTTGGGCACACTATTTGTCGAGTCAATGCATATAGATTTGAGCTTCTTCTTCCTACCTAGGATAATGTTGGCTATCCAATCTGCATACTTCTCCTCCAGAATGAAGCCTACTTCAATCAGCTTCTTAGTTTCTGCAATCACCTGTTCTTCAATCTCCAATCTCATTCACCTAGGAGCGTGCTTAAAAGTTGTTGCATCTAGTTTAATGGAAAGTTTATCATCTGTTACATCAGGGGATAAGCCTAGCATTTCAGAATATGTCTAGGCAAAGCAATCCCTGAATTCACAAAGTAGCATTTTTAGCTCTTCAACTTTTTTATCAAGTAGAATGGCACTAACGAAAGTTGGACGGGGATCATCCTCAGCTCCCACGTTAATTTCTTTATCTTCATCTATAGTAGCTGTTTGTCCACCATCTTCGAGTTCTTCAGGTGCAGGCTTGGCTTATAGTTCTTCATCATTTGTAAGAAGAATTTCATGGAGATCATCTTCTTCGTCACTATTAGTTTCAATCTCAGCTTCTATTATATTATAACAAACTTTATTTTGATGAGATTTGGGAATGAACCCAAGACCTTTAATGATAAACTTATCACTTCTTCATGATTCTTGAGGACTTCTTTGGTTCCACATCATGTTAAAGATTTGAGTTCTCTGCTTAGCAGTTTCAATATGAATTCCAAGCTTATGTATTATTCTTTATAATTTCTATGGATAGTATATTGGTATTCTTGTTGGAACTATCTCATCAAAATTTTATGTTGAGTAGGCTGATCAAAATTGTGAGGCTGAGACTCTTTAGATTTGTAAAGTAGAGTTCCTATTCCGCCACTCTCACTTAACGACGACACATAGAATGCTATCAATTCTTCAATGTTATGAACCTCCATGTTGACCTCACTTAGTGAGCTCTAAGCCTCTTCAGACTTAGGACACTTCACAAAAACTTTAGTCATAAGACACTATTAGAGAACACTTAACCTAAGTTAAGACTTAGAAGGGTTAATCATGATTAGGCCATGCCTTGACTTAAAAATCACCTATCTTATAGCCTAAACCCAATCTAGATACACTTTCTCAAATCAAACTCAGATTAAAATCTCAAATCAAACCTCAAATTCAAATTCAAATTCTAAATCTAATTCTAATTTTGACTCCAAATGATCAAAACCCAAAATCAAGTCAAATCAAAATCCTTCCTAAGCCTTATAATTTATCTTATGAATTTAGCCTTAGCTAAATCCAAATCAATCCAAATTCAATTGATTTTCTCAAAGATTAATTCAACCCCTCGATCAATTTATCAAATTCAAACTCAAAGTCAACTTCAAACCATGATCCAAATAAATCTAAACCCATTGCCAATTTCATAGACTAAAAATCCTATCCAAATCAACTAAAACTAATGATTCTTGAATCAATCATCCATTCAATTATCTACCCAAATATAAATTAAACCTATAATCATCAAATAAGCCAACCCAAGTCAAGCTTAATTTTAACTTAAAAAAATTTCAAATGAGCCAAAATCTTAGACTCCAAATTTATTATCATTGAATTTATATTTCAAATGAATATAAGTTCAACGAAATAATCAAACCAAACTAAACCAATTGATCCACTTAGGTCAAATCCAAAGTGACATAATGACCATTTGAGCCAATTCAATCAAAATTGATTGAACCAAGCTAAAAAAACCTTCACATGATATTGATCACCCTAATGATCAATATACTAATTGGTCAACCATGAACTTAGTCATTTCAAGAATATTTAAACCAAAAAAACTTGCCAAAACTAATATATCAAATTGATTAAACCAATGATTAATCAACCCAAAATCAATATTTAAATATGACTTGACCACCATAAACTAAGCCCAATTGATTCAATCTAAGTTGAGCCAAATCACCTAAAGGACCAAATTGGGTCAAATCATGATCTAATCAAATTGATTGCAACCAATGGCTCAAGTTCATTCCAAATTTTATCAATCGAGCCTAATTGAGCCATTTAACTTAAATTAGCCTAAGGTCAATTTGGCCTAAACCTAAATTAAATCCAAATTGATTCAAACTAAAGACTACATTCATCTTCAATTAGCTAATTGAACATGAATCAACCCATAACCTAAGCCAATTTTTTTGGCCAAATTGGTCAACTTACCTATTTGACCCAATAATTCCAAATGAGCAAAATCAATCTAAGCAAATTAAATCAAATTGTTCAAAAACACTTCAAATTATTATTTAAATAACCTAATTTTTGGTTTGACCCACTACCAATTGGACAATCCCCTATTTGACCAATATGACTCATATGACCTAAATTGAGTCAATTTGAAACCAATTAAATTTATCAAATAACCCAAACCATTTGGGATCAAAAATCAACCCAACCTAATTAAATCCTCATGGATCCTCCTTCACATGGATTAAACTTCATTTAATCCCATCAAATATTTAATCCATGGCATTTAATGAGATCATAAATAAAAGAAACTTATAAAAAATCAAAGTCTCAATCAATCATCATCCATCAAACCATTAAAAATAACACTTTAGCCAAAAAATTCAAAAAAAATTTTTCAATTAAAACAAAATGAGCCTCATTCCTCTTTAAAATATTAAAAGCTCTAAATTAAATTAAATTAATCCACCTCTTGAGCTAAAAAAATATCAAAACTTAATTAAAATAACAAAAAATACATCATAATAATAAAAACTCATTAAAGCTTATTGCATAAGCTCACTGATCTAAAAAAACCATCATACAAATAAATTTATCAAATCATATCTTAACTTAATCCTTCATTAGTAATTGTTTGCATAAATTTAAATTTATCATAATCTTGCATTTTATATTTAATCATCCTAATTAGAAAATAAAAATTTTCTAAATCGACATGAAAACAAGTCCATTTAAAGTTTTCATCTAAATTTCTCATTTTCCAAAATACCATTTTTTACTATTCATAAACAAAAAATAAATATATTAAATAATAATTAAATTTTAAATCTTCATTTTGGCTATTATCATTATTAATCTAATAATAAATACAAATCTAGACTTAATATTAATCATCTAATCATGGTTTAAATAAAAAGCACTTATTATCATTCCTCTCAAACATTAAATTAAATATTTACAACATCGCTTTAATCACAAATCCGACTAAAGTGAGAAAACCAATTTTATGATTTTAAAAGAACTTAAATTAAAACTTCAAAAATTCATAAAAAAATAAAATAATTTATTAAAAAAAATTGCAAACAAACTTGTTGATTTGCCTTTTAAGAATCAAATCAAAATCCTCAAATTTTATTAAATATTTTGAGCTTAATTTGAGTTTTATTAAAAATCAAATTTCATTAATTACTCTAAAAATACAAGTCTAATTGAATTGAAATTTTCATATATTTAAATAAGAATTAAAACACACCTACCATTAAAATTCTAAGTGAAAAAGACTTCTAGATTAAGAGAAATTAAATTTTGAAATTCATATTGTCCATTATAATAAAATAAATCAAATAAAAATTTAGAAATTTATAAAAAAATCTTCAAAATGGCTTAAATCATTGAGTTAACATCTAAAATCAAAAAATAATAATAATATGATTTTCAGTTTAATGAACACAATAAATATTTGGGTTAAAATTTAACAAATTAAAGAATTAATTAAAAATGAAATAATAATCTAAATAATAAATTAAAATAAGAAATGATGCTGAATTAATAAGATTTAATTAAACCAAAATATCTAATCCAAAATTAATCAATCAAATACTTAGACAAACTCAAATTCTAAATGTTAAATCAAATCAAATGAATTGCATAAATTCAAATGGGCTAATTAAGATACTTAAGGACCTTAGTTAGACTCTTTAGGAGTTAGGATGTAGAATAGGGTGAGTTTTGTCTACAAATGGAATTCATTCTTTCATCCTTGAAAACCTAAACATCATTTTAACCAAATAAAAATGAAATAAAAATGAAAATAAATCATTAAATTATTTAAATTAAATTCACCCAAAGGTAAAATTTAAACAAATTCAAACTCCAAATTGAAACATAACCTAAAGAAGCCTAGTAAAGTCTTGCCATACAAGCCTTAAGCACACACATTAAAATACTAAGTCACCACTTATAGTGCTAAGTTAGGGCATTGTATGTATGATGTTATGTTTTGTTTTGTGATATAATATGTTATACAAGATGTTAGGTGTATTCCTCGTAGACTGGATCGTAGGCCGTGATTAGCCTAATCATATTTTTTACAGAGGGTTGTGCTTAAGGGGTGTTATAATAAAAAAAAATATAAATGCTTTTGTCGGGTTGTTTAGCCCCTAAGCATAACCCATGTTTATGACGGCTTACCCATGTGTGTGTTAAGTCCAAATTATTCATATAATTACTTGATTGTATGGTGTGTTTAGCTAACATTTATCGTGTATAGCTAATTTACTTTTCTTTTTTTTTAAAATGTAATTTTCATTAAGAAATAGGATTAGTGTTATGGGGATTAGGATGAGCAATGGCCAGAAGGCTTAGTCCCTTGGGTGTCCTGTGATGCCTTTGGAGCAAATCAAGTCAAAAGAAAAAGAAGGAAGAAATGAAGAAAATAAGACCCCCATAGCATGTATTATTTTTGTAATCCAGGTTATATAAGGGTAGAGCTCAACTACCCAATTTTTTTCCTTTTTGGGGTGTATGGCAGAACCCAACCGCACTGGCCTTTTATTCTCTTATGGTAGTCTATAAAATTGTTTGATGTTATTTTTAGATTATGCACTAGAATTGCATGCTTTTTCTTGTTTCTTCATGTTTGATGTTTGAATGTGTGGCCTGGATGTGGTAGGCTCTTAGGTTGAAATTAATTTTTTACCCCAATTAACAACTTATAATTAAAATTTTAAAATAATTCATAATCTCATATAAAGCTTAGGAATTAAATTAAGATAATAAAATATTTAGCAACCCCTTAGCTGGATGATTGTATGTATAACATCATGCATGCCATATTATTCCACTCTTGTTAAGAGAAGGCTTCCATCTATAGCCTTTGATGGAAGAACACCCATTTCTCTCTTGATTTGGCCCATAAACAAGTTCTCATGCATTTAGGCATACAAAATCCCATAGTCTATGTCAAAACAAAGAATCCAAAAGAATCAAATAAATCCATTAAAATTTACATTAGATTAAGTCATGAATTCATACCACTCATGCTCTAGTCTATTAGGAAGTGAGTTTAAGGACTTAGTTATTTCTCTAAATAAACAACAACCTAGCCACCTTGCAAAGCACATGACTTTCCTACATAGATTTAAAGCGTAGGAGGAGTTAGCTGACTATCACTCTAGCCAGTAATAAGTCCAGCAGTCAAGTGATTTATTCTCTCTTGTGGAGGTAAACCATAAACCCATTTTTTGGTATAGATTTAGGTCATGCTTTGGTCCTTGTCAAAGCTCCCAAGATTCAGGATCTGAGGTTATAGTTTCCCTTCGGGCTACAAGAATAAATTGTCACATCTTATGCATTTCCACAATCTTATGTTGTGAGATTATATGTCCTAGTATTATAATAAAATGTCAACTCAAACAAATAAATCTCTTCAATTTTAAATATATAAAGCCCAATTATAGGATAGATTGGAATGCTCACTAGGCTTCTTAGTATCATGAGCATTTCCTACTTTCTCCTGGATTCTAAAAATAAGTCTTCTCCTTGATCTATCTCATATGATTTTCTAAAATAGTCAATCCTTTGATAGTCTTAACCTTGAAATCTTTGGAGACTCTAATTGTCTACTTTAATCGAGAGTATTGTTAAAGAATTCCTATTCTTTAAGATGTAATTAACTATGGGGGCTTGCCTCCATAAGGATCTTAACGAACCTGGCTAAAAATAAATCCTACTTTACTTTTCCATGTAAAGTAGGAAAAAGATCTCTAGTATATTTGAAGACCCATCATGCCTTAGGAGTCCTTATTAGGTAATTAGGTCTATTATAGGGTGGTGATTTCTATCTTTTAAGATAGTACATCATTCCTTAATTTTATACCCGACCACTTCAATAAGTACCCCCTAAGATCAGTGTGGTGTCTCACATCTCAAAAATTAATACCGCACTCCAATGGAGTAATTTTTTTGAAGTATTGCTAAGGGATGGGTATATTTTTGAAGGAGTCCTCTAACATTGTCAAATGTGCTATCCTTCTTGATGTGACCATCTGAACTCTATTTTTATAAGTAGATTCAAAGTCATAGTCTGAATCAGAATCACTTATTTCATACTTGTCTTTCTTGAAAGTTTATAAGTTTTCTTAAGTTTGACAAAAATATTTTCTTCTTTCTGTGTGTCACTTCCTAAGTGAGGAATTGATCTTCTTGATTTAGATGTAGAATCGAGTGCTTTAGGGAGAGTCGATATTGCCTTATTTCTTCCTCTTTGCTTCTGCTCTTTCGCCTTGTGAAATTACTTTTTAGTTTCTAAAGTAGATGCTACAGCTTCAAGAGGCTCTGTTGGCTTAAGCTCTTTGGGAATAAACTACTTTGCATCTTCATAAATCTTTGCTTCATGAATGGAGAATGGTTGTAGATTGTTAGGAATTATGAACTCTTCTCCCTCTTATTGGTACTTCATACACTGATGCATAGTTGATGGGACCATTTCATACTCATACAGCCACGGTCGACCCAAGAGAGCTCTAAATAATATATCGACATCGATTACATGAAAGTTGGCTTCTATATATAGATCCCAAAACTTGAGCGAGAGAATAAAAGAACACATGGTTTTCTGCCCTTTCTCATTGAAACCATGAACCATCAACTTATCTCTTCCAAGATCTTGAAAATCAAGTGATAATCCTCTTAATGCTTTTAGACTCATATGATTGATAGAAGAACCTGGATCAATCAATATTCAGTTGATTAAGATGCCATCACTCTCTTCAGTAACATATAGAGGACGATTGTGATCCACTGTTCCCAACATAAGATCTTCTTCAGAAAATGTGATTAGGAGATCTTGAGTTTGCAATGATGTAGTCATGCATTTTTTGACAAAGTAAGCTTCATAACTCTCTGGATCTTTGAGAGCCTATATCAAATTTTCTTAGAGATCTTTTGACATCAAGAGAGCCTCGTACACACTCAGTTGTGCAAGGATCTTTCTAAGATATGATTGAATATTATAATCTATTTTTTCACTTGATTTAGGCTTTATTTTAGAATTTTTGGGAATGATACCTTCGTTGACTTTAATTTATTTTCCTTTGTCTTTATTTGGATTTCCTCTCTTTGATGAAGGTGGTAAGACTTTACCACTTCTCAATTGAACTTGAATCACCTTATGTTGCTCAGATTCCTTTAAAGAGGTAGTTTCTTCAAATTCACTTCTTATTCTGGAGGATTGACCAAAAGGGATAGACTCATTTTTCAACTTCATACATTTTACACGTGATGATATGGATGAGTCCGACTCTTCTTCGTCGGGAAAGTATAAATCTTCATCCGAATCTATCTTCTTTGAGTCATTAGACAAAATTCATATGTTAACTCCTAAGGCTCTTCTTGCTTTCCTGATAAGAATTTTGATGAGTTGGTCGAGTCTATTTTACTACCCTATCATTTTAGAGTAACTATTGAAGAATATCTGATGTCACATAAATGATTCGACATGTCTCTACTGGACAAGATTTGCCATTATCTTCTTCATTTGATTCAACAATACGAAGTTTAGGAAAACAGTCTACAAGCCTAAAGGGTTGTCTTGTCAGCTCATGAAACTACTCTAAATTATTAATAATCTTTCGAGTTGTAGTTCTCTTCTTGATATTCTTTTTCATTGTCGACTTCTTTGATTTATCAGGCCTGCGTTTAGTAGACTGCTCTTCATGCTGTGATAAAGTAGTCTTATCAGAATGCAACTGAGGAGTCCAAATACTTGATTTAGGCATCTCTTTTAAGTCCAATATAGGTTTAAGTAGTGATTTTCACTTAACACTAGGGACACCTTTTAGCTGCTTCAACATTTTCATGGTCTTTTTAGAGACTACTATTTTTCATTCTTCAATCTGAACTGATTTTTTCTTCTTTTTGTCTTTAATGGATGATACAGAAGAGGACGTAATCATCCTTGTAGACTCTTTTTTTGGGTTGATTAGAATACTGTGAGATAATGTAAATTCACCTCACTGATATTTCCTTTCTAGCAAATCTATCAAGACATAACAATCCTCAATAAAATGACTGATCATCCGATAATAGGGATGAATTTGGATTACGACTTGATGCCTTCTTTAGCCTTTTAATGTAATTAGTAATTGCCTTTGATCGCAAAAATAATTTAGTCACACTATTCGTTCTAAAGGAATACTCTTTGCTCATCTTTTCCTTAAAAGATGGCCGCATTCACTCATCATCTCTTATTTTTTTGTTGTGGATGCTTTCGACCACTTAGAAAAGTCTGAGGTTTATCATTGCCTCCCAATATCAATTTTGGTTGTGGATTAGACTAGACAAGCATCTTTCTCTTATCATTATTGTATATTGGCTGCTTTCCTTTATCCACATTATATATTACCCAGTTTTTACCATTTGAGCTACAAAAAGTGGCGTGAGTTTTGTTTCTTCTTGAAAGGTTTGTTTATGTTTGTTTTATCTCAGATAGATTTTACTTGGGGACGATTCATCTTTTCAAATTTGGCCACCCATAAAATTGTGTCATTTTATCATCCATATTACCCATTAGTAACTAGATCGCATGTTCCTCTTCTAATTATTGCTCACACTTCATAATTAGGTAACACCAATGACTTATGAATTTTATCACTGACTCATATTTTCTCCTTTTCAGCAAGGAAAAGTCAACAATTATTATTTTTTCGATTACACTAGCGAACCTCTTCATCATTCCCTCCTATGTTACCACAAGTAGTCTTAAATTATGGTAGATGTTTCTTTGGGTTACCAAGCCCACTGAAAGCATTAAATTTGGCACTCAGTAACCTTTTGGGTATGACACTTGATCATATATAGCTCGGTAAGGGTGACCCTTACTCACCAACTTTTTAGCTTGCTCTGAAGCTATAACTACCTTTATCTTTCATTAATTATTATTTCTAGCTGAGCAGCTATTATCATTCCAGGTGTGATAGCCACATTTTGAATTATCCATTGAAGAGGTAGTTGGTTAACTTCATTCCACGCATGCATGTAAAGTCAGTACTAGAGCATGATGGTATAGAGGTTGTATTATTAGCTATCTATTAATTAGCAGAAAAAATAGGTGCTATAGTTGATGTGATACTCTTCTGCAAAATATCAATCATGATATTTATTTGTACCATCATATCATTCATCTTGGTATCAAGCTGTGTAATTTTCTTATCTTTGACTTCCATTTGACGCTGCATTTGTCTTTACTTTCTAGCTAGTGCTACGGTGTCAACATGTACAGGCTCTTCTTCATCCTCTATTTCTTATTGTTGTTCCACTCCCTGCTCATCTTCCGGGGAAGAACTGGACTGTCCTTCTCCTTGTGCATTTGAAGGGACACTTGTTTTGCTAACAACGATGCTTGATTATAAAAGCGTATTGATCTCGGTTCAACCATATAAATAGCTTCAACACCCATGATCTATTTCTCATTTTAATCTTCTTCTTCTTCCTCTTCAGTAGAGATTGAAGATCTATCTTCTACTTGCTTCTGTGAAGACTCTTCTTCATAAACATTGAATTCAGGTTCCCTGGATCCATGTTGCTGCTGATGGTGCTGAGTGGAAAGTTTATCTATATCTCTAACCATATAAATGACTTCTAGTTCCATAATGTCCTCTTCATCACCTTCTTTTTGCACATGAATTTTTGATCGATCTTTCAAGTGGATCTCTAGTTCAGTGTACGGAATAAACACTTCTTACATTAAAGGACTATGATCAAAGTCAACTTTCTTTTGTCGGGGTGAATCTGATCGACAATGGGATCCCCTAGAGGATTCTCCAGGGTGTCAACCATTATGTCTTTCATCCGTGATATCCCTTCTCTTAGGTATCCACTTCTGATAAGTTATTTTTGAGGTGGATTTCTGAATGCTTGCATCAGATGTCATATCTCTTTCTTTCTTTGGAATTTCATTACAAGGCCTTCGCCTCCATACTAGCTTATCCTTTCACCGGGTCCTTTTGGCAGCGGATTCTTAGACACATGGTCCAAGTGTCACGCTCTATTGCTCATTATACGAAGCACACTTGGATCGATGACTAGTTACCATAAGAGATAGAAACCTCCTTGGCATGGGCTTCAGTATTTTCAATCGTCACAGGCATTTAAAATTTTCTTTTCATCAAGCCTCTTTCCTTGGCTACTTTGAGAACTTTATGTATTCTAGAGGATAGTGTTTTATGTTGTCTCCTTTGTGTTGGTAGAGCTTGATATTGTTGAGTCCAGAAAGATTGCTTCACCTCACCAGTAGAGCTATTTCTTTTCACCCATTTTAGATTAACAAAGTTATTGTGTAGGAATACTCGCTTCTGGTGGCAATATTGTTTGTTTATTAGGTTGTTCAAATGGGATCTACTGAGCTATCAGCTCAACATTTTTCTTCTTCTTTTCCTTCTGGTTAATTTTCTTGCTGATGAGGAAGCTTCATGATCATGCTTTCCTGGTACTAAATGTTCAATCGATAGAGTTGTTGTACCATGAGGTATCAAAGATATAGTTTTCCCATTGATGACTCTTTTCATCACGACGACTTCAGGTTGATCCAAGCTTTTAAAAATTGAAGTTCTCTATTGAGAGAACTTTAATAGCTAACTAGTTGGTGAGCATGACGTATGAGCCAAGAACTGAGGCCTTCCATGGCCTGACGTGCACCACCAATGGGTGCTTCAAGAGTTACAACTAAAATGGGAAATTCAAGCTACCAAATTGAATGGTCACTCTAACATCTCTTATGTTGATAATGGAATTGGCAAAGTAGATGTTCGTACCATGCCCTAGCTGCACAGTGAAAGGAGTGCTCTGTAGATCCATTCTACAAAAGTGAAAGATGGGGATTAGTAATTAGTATTTATTATTTCACCCCATACTTTTAAAATGCATATGCACTACAGAACAAAATAATAGTGTAATAAAGATATACTATGTAGAATAATTCATTCGACGTAGAGCCTCATATGCTAGTAATTTGAATTTATTACACATTTAAATCACCATTTATTGTTTTAAAATTTTCAAATATTTTGTTGCTACTATAATATGTATATGACTAGCCAAAGATGGAAAAAGAAACATATCCCCAGTAGAGTCGCTAGAAATCTATGGGCTCTGAAAATTCATCACCGACCTCTCGATGAAGAGAGTTTGGATTTATGTCGGTGTAATTTTCAGAAGGCAGATGGAATAGTAGATAAAATAATACCCAAAGATTTCACCCTCATTTTGTAAGGACTTTAGATCTAGTTCTAAGTTTTCTATAGGCCCAAGCACCTATAGTTAATTAACCCTCTCAATGCTGAGAGAAAACTTTCGATTAAGACTAGTCATTAGATTGATAAATGCATGTGGAGTTTTGAAATTTTATTTAGAATTTATGAAATTCATCATCATTAGCTTAAAGCGGATGGTTGGGGGAATGATGACGTGCCCGATCTAGATCCCATGGTTCCATCATCCCTGGTCGTCGTGTCCCTAGTCTACTTAGTCAGAGGAGGTAGTTGACCCAACCTGACTGAAGGATTCTTACCAGCAACACATGGGTTATGTCATCCAAGAAATCCTTGTAGACCTGGGGTGGTGTTTATCTAAGGAGATAGGCTTTAAGTCTACCTTAGCTGACAGAGGGCTTCTTGCCCTATCAAGTATACCTTATGATTCATAACTCAAAGGGAGAGCCATTGGAGAGCATATGAGCTATGGTCATGATTGTAACATAATGGAGCCTACTGGCCAAACCACCCGATCAAAACTATGGTCGTAACTGCATCACATGTAGAGCCTACTAGCCAAGCCATGCAGAGGACACGGCCAAGTCCTTGTTAGCTTGAGATTGATTGAGAGTGAATATAGTAGAACACTTGATTTGACATTAGCACTTTGTGAGCTAGAGTTTTCTTAATTTGTCACCTTGAACAAATAATTGTGGAAGGTAGATAGATTGAGTTTTACTTTAAGCTTTTAATAATTGAATTTCATCTAAGCAATTTTTAGATTGATAGTTAATTTGAGTTAATTTGATTTAAAATTAGAATCACATTTTGATGGAAGTATTCCCTTCAATTGAAATCACCATTCAACACAGCCATCATCAGGGTAGTTAATTGATTGAATAGAATATATTTGAGAACTTTAGATCATGCCAACTCTATTTAGCTCCTAATAGAAAATCATATATACTATCACATGACAGAATTAGCTTTTTTAGATATTTTAAAAGTTAAAATTCTTATAATAATTGGATTTTTATGTTTTGTTAACTCGGACCCAGTCCTAAGATCAAACTGAGAAACAACCCATACAACATCCTCAGATACTAAGTTTAAGCATTCAACATAGTGTTGGGGCCCATGCGGGTATTTAGTAATTTAGATAATTTTATGTTTAAATTGTGAAATTGATTTTGTATTTTCATTTATATTCAACTTAGCCTGCGTAGCCTTTTTAGACATTAAAATTTGCACTTCAAATCTCTATGTCCGAGCACATGCAAGAATTTATAGCTTAGATAATTTCATCTAATAGACATTTCGCATTACGAATTTAATATATTACTTTACTTGTTCTTTCTAATTTTATTTGATTAATTAATTTTGACTTCAAATACAAGATCCAAATGATCCTTTTAAAGACCACATTCATGATTGCTCATGAGTTGCCTAATTGAATTTGTGCTTGTAAGAAAGCTACTAAATCACTTACATTTTCATTTTCAACTGAATTGAACATTTGAATTTACCAACAATCATTTGTCCTTTGGTATTCAATTGAAATCCTTATTTCCTTTTGACATCAAATGCGATTATTCAAGTGTATTATTCACATTGATTACTTGTTCATGAATTTAACACTTTGAATATCCAAAGAGAAGCTTTGTTCATACAAAAAGACTTCGAATCTAATATGAATTTTTCTCTGATTCCACATTAAGTTTTGTGTTTATTTAAAAGAAGCTAACGTCAGATTTATCATTAGTCTCTCATGATTTTATTATTAACCTCCACAGGCTTCACTTGCATTTAATTTGAATATCTTTGTTTATTCAACATATAAAGCATTAGGCTCAAACATTCATTTGGTGGTAAACTAAATGACTGAATTCACTTTTAGCTGCTTGATGCTCTCTTTTGTTGAAGTTAGAGAATTATATATTTAAGCTTCCGTATAGACATTCTTGTTTATCATGTTAAGTGTATGATTTTACCAATGTTTAGTTCATAGAGGAGAAAGCTTTATATAAGTTTTACTAGGCCTTCTAAAAATGATACTTTGCGACTCTTAGAACTGAAAGCATGATTTAGAAAAATTAAGAGCTCACTTAAAAGTTCACTCAAAAAAAGGATTAACTAGCCTCCAGGAATTAATTTTCTTATAAATAGAATAGCCAATGAAATCATTGAACTTTAAAATCACTGTGGGTACCGGATGTGAACTTTATATTCCCTTTTCATTTCCATAAATTAGAGGCTATAATGACTCTTATTAGCATTTGAATTCTTTCAAAAGCTTGCAAAACTCTAATTGTCCATAGAAGAAGTGAAGAAAATTGAGCCTCCAAATTGTTTCAAATGTTCATTATGTTTCATTCTTATAAGTCCTCCTCTCAAATTTAACATGCACTTATATTTATTTTATGCCTTTATAACTTCACATCTATGATCAAAATTTTGATTTTGATCTTATTTAATTCCATTTAAATTCTTTGACTATCACTTTTTTTCTTTTTTTCTTTTAAAGTCCAAAAATTTGAAAAATTTGGCAAAGATTTCGATACAAGCAACATCTAACAATTTTGGAGGCCTTCCCATCACACCATGATGAGCATGATGGTTGGTGTTTTGTAACACCAATTTTGATCACACACCGATGAGTAGAGAGGCCTTCAAACCCGAAAAGAGACATATAGTATATATACATACACACATTGCACACATTTATTTCTACACATCCAAACTCATTTCTTTTTGTAACGAATAGCACAGCGATCAACAAGCACAAGAAAGTGGAAGGAATGATGTAAATGCTAAAAACCTAGAGAAGAACCCGCCTGATGATGGTATTCCTCTCCGACTGTGAAAAAATTGAGGTCAAAAAAATAATTCAGTGACTGTTCCCTCAATTAGAGAAGGAAGCGAGGAGGTATACCGAGAGGAACCTACCTGATGACAGAGTTGCCTCTCAGCTACCCTCGCTTGTAAAAAAAATGCTGGCTAAGGATGAATTCGGTAAAGAGAAATGTGGGAAGGAGGAAGGGATTTTTGGATAAGATGAAATGAGAGATATTAGAGAGGGTATTTCAATCAAGACGAATGAGGGAAGGAGGGAAAGTGGAAATGGATTTTCAGCCAAGGGAAATTAAGGGAAATGGGAAGGATTTTGCCAAGAAAATGAGGAAGGAGGAAAAATGGAAAGGGATTTTTGGCCAAGGGAAATTGAGGGAAATGGGAATGGATTTTTGGCCAAGAAGAATGAGGGAAGGAGGAAAAATAGAAAGGGATTTTTGGCCAAGGGAAATTGAGGGAAATGAGAAGGGATTTTTGACCAAGAAGAATGATGGAAGGAGGAAAAATGGAAAGGGGAAAGCTTACTCTTTTCTTGCGGTTCGCTTCAGTCAGGGATGAGGAGAAAAATGAGCAAGAGGGCTTCAGTTGAGGGAACCATTCAGTTTTGAAGGAGGAGGAAGGTGGGATCGGTTAAGAGAGGAATGGTTGAGAAGAGAGGGGGTGAGATCGGTCGAGGGAGGAACGAATGAAGGGAGGAGGACTTGCGTGCGTGCGCGTAAAGAGAGAGATCCAAGCAAATGAAACCAAGCTCTCAGTTTGTAGGGAATCAAACGAGAGACCCTTGTGTGAGAGAGGAAAAATTGAGCGAATGGACTAGAGTCGAAGCCATGAATAGTGGAGTTAGGATTGGTTAGGGCTAGATAGGGTTATTAGGGCTTTTTTTATTAATTTTTTAAATGTCTAATCAATCTTAATGTAAATTTTATGTTGACAAAATAATATAGTTAATATATACATCAATATTAAGTTATTATGATATTCCGGATGCAACGGTGTAGTCCATTTCACTATCGGAGGTGATTTGGTTCAAGTCGGCATCAAATCGGGTAGATTTTAGCTTAAAAATGCACGTCGTTGCTTCCAATCACTTGACATTCAAGTAGATTTGTCCAAATCATGTGCGGATAGTCTCATTTGATAGATTTTGATGTTTTTAAGCTAACGATGCAATCAATTTTATGAATGAAAATCGTTTGAATATTGTCGTAGCCTCTCGACTTTGATATGCGTGTTGGCACATTAACAGCTCGATTGCTTGATCGTTAGATTGTATAATATTTATATTCTAATCAATTTCAATGTTATGAATGCGATGTCAAAGTTTGTTCATTGATCAGAGGTAATTTGGGCATCGTCGTAGGCTTTTGACTCTAATATACGCGTCAATATATTGGGAGCTCGATCGCTTGATCATTTGATCGGACAGTAATATTTATATTCTTACCGCTTGACATGTTTTGAATGCAATGGATAATTGCTTCACAATCGAGATCATTTTGACTGATTTTGGCTACGTACAATGTATTTCAGCCTCGATTCATGCACTGTCACTTCCGATCATTTGACATTAGCATAGACTCGTCCGGATTGAGCGTGGACAGTCTCATTTGGTAGTTTTTTGAATTTAATGACACAATCAATTTTATGAACAGAGGCCATTTGGACATCATCGTAGTTTCTCTTTCTCAATATATATGTCGACACATTGACAGCTCGATCGCCTGATCAGTTGATCATTAAATTATGCAATATTTATATTCTGACCAATGTGGACATTCTGAATATAATGTCGAAGTCCGTTCATCGATCAAAGGTCATTTGGGCTAATTTTGATGATGTTTAGTGCATCTCAGCTCTGAAGCATCCGAAGTCGATCGAATTCATCTCATAAGCTCGATTCGACTCATGTGGTATATATGAAGGTCAACAAATTTCTTGAAAAAAATTGTAGGGATTCTATGTTGCGATAGTATTTTGATTTTTATTTTAGAGAATTTAGGGACGGTCTTTGCTTATCATGTAGTGGTGTTATATATTAATTATAAAATATATTATCTTTAATACTCTCTCTCTCTCTCTCTATGTATATCACTAGAGAGATGATTATCTGACATTGAAATAACAATTAGAAATGATTGATTATAGAATGAAAAAAGAATTATATCTAGAAGATTATAAGATTATTCTCAGCAACTTTAAATTTTCTTAACTTAAGAATGCCACTTATCTCTCATGGGATAACCCTAGGGGTGTAAATGAGCTAAGTCGGCTCACGAGCAAACTCGAGCTTGGCTTGTTAATTAGCTCACGAAAGCTAAGCTTATTGAGTCACTAGCTTGAGCTTGAGCTCATAATCAAGCTTGAAAAAAATCTTTGAGCCAGAGTTTGAGTGTAGTTTGACTTGGCTCAGTAGCTTATTGAGTCGGCTCGTTTATTTAATGGCGAATTGCATTATATCATGTATCACATTATTAGTTCAAATTTAGTTGTTGATGTTTTTGCCATGCAAAAGCTTGGTCCAGATTCAAATCCTCTCACTCATAGATTTTTCATATTATTGCTTTTCGAGCCATTTTGAGGTTATATAAGTCATTTTGAACAATTTGAGCCATTTTGAACACGATGAATATGAACATAATAATTTTCAAATGAGCAAATACAAACAAAAGTTCGACTCCCTCAAGCTCGGCTCGTTTACACTCTTAATTATTACCAAAATTGAGGTAATTGAGGTGTGACATGGAGTTCATAAAATGAGGGATTTTGCCTATGAGACCAAGATTATGAGGGATCTCTCCATTGAGCCAAGCCAATTGAGGCTAAGATCAAGCTTTCTAAGGAAAGTGAGGTTGGCTATAGAAGAAGGATGAAGACCAACCAAGCCATTGGAGCTAAGATCTAAGGTTGTGACTCTATTTTGATGCTTGTGGCTACATGTGACTTCTTCCGACGAGCAAAAGTGATTAGTGTCATTTCATGAGTTGAAAATGGTAGAAACACAATTGCTTTGCTTTAGGAAATGATTTATAATCCATCATATTGTTGACACTTGAGAATGATTGGATGGATGATAAACAAAAAATGAAAAAGAGAATAATTAAGAGCTTGATGGTGTGAGGCACTATAGCACCCAAGAGGGGGTGAATTGGGCGATATTAAAAATTTTTCAACTTAAATATTGAATTTTAAGTTTTAGTAGAAAATTAATTTTTGATTTTATAATGACAAGATACAATTCTTAATGCAGCAAAAATAAAAGTATATTAAAGTAAAGATAGACAATAATAATTTTATGTGGTTCGCCAAACCCAATACCGCCTATTATCCACGCTAGCCACCCTTGGCTAGGAATCCACTAAATGCTAAAATAGCTTACAAATAGTACTCTCCTATAACGAGGCGAGTACAACCCCTACAATAATATATACTCTCCTACAAAGGGGCGAGTACAATCCCAATATAAACTTTACATCATGAAAAGAAAAATACAAAATAAATTTTGATAAAATAAATCTCTCACAAATATACCAAGCTATCCAATTCAAAAAATGATCTCACAACTTATAAATGATCACTTAAAATATTTTGGCTAGATAAAATGCTCACTTAATATTGATAAGAAATAATAAAATAAATATCTTAAAGTGATTTTACTAAGATGTTTATGTTATTACAATTTGTAGACTAATATAAAAATTATTTCAAAATAAATTCACAATATTCTTTAGCACAATAAAATAAATTTCAGCAAGGAATAATTTGTTTTATTTTAACTGAAAAGATTCTTTCAATTAAAGCTAATGATCACTAAATGAGTATATGATAGATCTAAGTAGTAAGTTTTTAATTAAAAAGAGATATCTAGCAAATATGAAAATAATTTCAGCATAATAATTTTATTTAAAATGCTTAAATATACTTCTAAAATAGATCTAAGAATAAATAATCTTTCAAAATAAGATTAATGAAGAAATATTTCAAGAAACCAAAAGAAATTTGTAGGAAGTTTTCAACAAGTTGAAATAGATCCTACAAACTATCACAAGAGTGTTCACAAAAGATGATTGAGAAACTTTGATGTGAAAAAAAATGTCCAAAGACTAATCCACCAAAAGTATAAATTGGAAAGAATAAATAGATGGTGAAAATAGCATGAACAAAAAAGGATTAAGATCAAGAAAACAAACTCAAGTAATTTGAAAAGCTTGCTTAGTTGAAGATGTTGAACCTTCCAAACCAAGGATTTGATCTTGCAATATTTGGAGAACACAAGAAAATCTAAGAAATTTTCTAGAGATTTTGAATTTTGAATGAGGAATACTTTCATGAAGAGAATGAGCTATTTATAGTAAGAAGGTCATTTTGAATTATTTCAAAAAAATATATTATTCTAACCTCATGCTATCATGTGATAATTTAATATTCAATAAAAATATAATTATATTAAATAAATATTAAATTAAAGCATCCAAATTTGCTATTCACTTGGGCAAGTAAAAAATAATCAAATATTCTTAATATATTCAAAGCATGTAGCATGCATTCATTATTAAAATCTAATATTTGAAAAGTCATAATAAATTCAATTTTAATCAAACGTGGGTCATGTGACTTATCAAATTAAAGGAAAAAAAAATCCATGTAATCCATTAGAGATGAAATCAGATATAAATTCCTTGATTATAAAATGACTTTGGCTAAAATATAAAATTTCATATATATATTTATTAATTTTGACATATGACATTTAAATATTATGATATAATTTATATATAATCATACATATGTTAGTTATCATATAACCATCAAATTAAATTAAAATATTTAATTATATTAAGTTAATAAAATAATTACACTTAATAGTCATTATCATTTATTACTTTGACAATTCAAATGCTATGTATGAAACATATAATTGAATGTTAATTCGATAAAGATTTATATAAATTAACCTCATTAAAATAATATGTTAACTTGTGAGCAAATTGATTCATGGCAATGAATAAATGCATATAACCTAAAATATTATATTTTGACTACATTATCCAATTTAATCTATCTTTCATTCTTTCTCCTCTTGAAATTTCCTCAAACATATTATGAGATGTATTTGATATGTAATTAAGAATTGATATATCCAAATATATAAAATATCATTAATTTAAGATTCGTTTGTTATTATCAAAATTGATTTGACAACACGATTAAGCCAACAGATGGTACTAATTAAAATGTCTTCATTGAATAAGAGTAATATGCTAGGAAATTATTAATCAACAAAGGAAGGGAAAGGGAGTTGTTTAGAACACCCATGAATTTCATAACAAAAACTCATTGAATCATCAAACTATTGAATTTATTTTAAAATGCTTATAATGAATAAATCATTAATCAAAATATATTTTACATGTATCTAAGTATATCAAATGATTTTAAGAATAAAAAAAATTCTAAATTTTTTATTTAAAATATTTTTTTTCAAAGCATTTGAATAATTGCCTTAATTTAATGCATATGAGGACTTCATTTTGACTATGAATGTGCATCGACTGTTCAAGCAACCCTGTTTTTAATGCATCAATGGAGTCCAAATCAACAAATGATTTGACTTTAAATTTATTATGAACACTAAACTTGCATATCATCATAGTGGTCATCTCACAAAGACATGCAAGTCTCTAAAAAAGTGTGGTATCGAAATTAATCGCTTATTTATAAAAAAATTTTATCATAAATCTTACACAATTTCTAGATTTAAAATCATTGAATGTTCGAAACAAATTTTTTAAATTAAATTTAAAATTATTGAAATTTTATTTTCAAGAAGTTTGAGATATAAAAATATTTTTATAGGACATGCTTTACTTAGATCTCCAGCCTAGACGACACATCAAATTCAAATTCAAAATATTATTAAAAATTTCTCGAGTGTTTTTGTTCGGCAAGTAATGGCTTTATAATTGAACAAATTTTAATTGGAGCAGCTTTCTTAAGAGATTTAAAAAAAAAAGCTTTTTTTTTTTAAATTGGAGCAGCTTTCATGAAAACTAAATACTATTCATGTTTTTTTTAGTTTCTTATAGTTTTAAAAAAAAATTTAATAATATTTTTTGAAAAAACTATATTGAATAATATTAAATTTAAATGGTAATTTAAAAATAATCAATGATGTTTTATGAGTCTTAAAACAATTAATTACAATTTTTCAATATCAATAATTAATATTATAAATATATTAATTCATATTTAGCATTATTAATATTTAATTTATAAATAAGATTAATTAAAAATAATTATAATACAAATCTTAATTTTAATTTTTTTAATAATTTTTTAAAAAATTATTAAATTATTAAAAAAAAGTATTGGAATCAATGACATGAATCTAATTAATAAAAAATATTAATGAAATTATGGTAGTTCAATATAAATAAAATTATTTAAATAATACTTAACATTAAGAAAAAGATTTTAATATTAAAGTATTGTAGAATAATTGAGTGGCTGCATGAATCTTTATTTTATTCATAGTTTTCAATAAAAATTATATATAATTTTATAAAAAATGAAAAATATTTATGAAAAAAGCTCTCAATTTAAAATTCGGGCATTTACATGCATGGTACACAATTCTTATATATCTACATATTTAACACCTAAATTTAATATCTAAGTAAATAACACCCAAATTTTAACTTCGGCATTAAAAATAACACAATAGTTCATTTTTTAAAGTGAAATGAATCTTTTCAAATATATGAGAAATGCTATATTTATAAATATCAAATGTTAGGTGGTAGATATGTAAATGTATAAAAATTATGTGATACACACAAACACACCCCACAATTCTTATGTATTTATATATCTAACATATCAACTTAATTTTACATGCATACAACACTCCAATCTTCAATATCACATGAAAAATATCATCATCACATACTTTTTAAAAATGAAATGCACCTTTCTAAACATGACAAAGTGTTAAAAATGTAAACATCTAACTTTAGGTGTTAGATATGTAAATATATGAAAATTGTGTGATATGAATGTAAAATTTTCATATATATATATATATATATATATATACATATATATATAAAATTTCCACAAAAGATGTCACAACTCGAAGTGATTCTTTAAAGACTCTTCCATATTGATGACTTTAGCTTGACTTTGAATATGCAAAGACTCTTTAGTCAATAGACTTTGTGCAATTGTGGACTTCCAATCAAAACTAACTTGACTTCAAATTGATTATTAACACGAAAGAAGCTTCCTTCCTCGACGCAAGTGCCCAATGAAGTGATGTAATTTTCATTAATTATAATATTTTTATAAAATATTATTTAATATATAATTTTAAATGAACATATATACATGATAATCAAGAAATTTAATTTAAATTATTTATAATCTAATAGATTTACACAAATTAACTCGAGAATCAACTGAAAATTGCCTGTCTATACTAGCTTTACATGTCCAATTATCAATCAAAAGTTTCAATAGAACCAGAGTTTCATGAAGGTGGGCGACCTAAGACAATTAAAATTTTTTGCTTGCCTCCCCCTTAGGAGAACTCTCTGTTTCATGCAAATTTAAGGTAGGATGTCCTAATCATATGTAATTTTGTAACAACTTCTCTCAACATCAGCCTTTCGTATGGCAATGAAGTTGAGCATGAAAGACCTACTTCTGCCAATGAAATCAAACATTTGTTGATCCGTTGCCAACTATTATAATCAGCCTCTCTTTAATCTTTTGTGAACATTTTAGGATCTTTGATGCTATTGATTCTATGTGGAATTGTCATTTTAACATGATCATATAGATTTAAGTTATCCTTGAAGATATCATCAATGGGCCTTCTTCCTGTAATTATTTCCAGTATTATTATTCCAAAACTATAAACATCTATAGAGGCAGATGGAAGAGCTCCTCCACCATATTCTGCAAATAAAATGAAGAAATATATTTTAAGAAAAGATATTAAATTAAAAAATAATTACAAATATAAGTGAAATCATCACATCACCTGGGGCAATATAGCCAATTGTTCCTTTAATCTCACTTTTGTCAGAATGATCTTGAAGTGACATACTCAAAGCCTCAGAAAAGATTCTTGAGAGTCCAAAATCTCTTATATGCGCAATCATGTTGTTATCAAGTAGGATGTTGCTTGGCTTTATGTCACAATGAATTATTCACAACTATGATGAAGATACTAAAGCATCTGCAATATTGATGATAATGTTCAATCTTTCTTCAAGAGAAAGAGCATCATCTCCATCTACCTCGTATTCTTTGTGGAGCCACATGTCCAAGTTTCCCTTTGGCATAAATTCAAAAATCAAAGCCTTGAAATCTTTGCCTTTGAGCTCAATGCTAGAGCATGAGGCTTAAACAAGATATGTGACGTATGCTTCTTAAAGCATCACATAGATGTGAAACTTTGAAAGCTGCACCTTGGGTTGAAAACTTTAATAGCCACTGCAGCTTGATAATCTCTTAGGGTGCCTCTATAAACATATCCATACTTTCCATATCCTATTAGATAGGAAGTGGAGAAACCATTTGTAGCTTTGGCTAATTTTGCATAGGAAATTCTAGGAAATGGAGTGCTTAAGGATATGTCTGATGAATTTCTCCTTTGACCACTTTTCTTTCGCATTTTATAGAGCCAAGTATAGCATAATAATTGAACTGATAGCACAATAAGCACTCCAAAAATTGAGACCAAAACTTTAATTAAATGATCATCTTTTCTTATTGAAGATGATCTAGAAACACATTTTGGCAAATTAAGTTTTGGAATTCCACCACATATTTTTCCATTTCCGACAAGCGAAATTGCTGTGGAGTTTGCAAAGATACCTTCATATGGTACCTCACCTTCAAAATTATTAAATGATAGATTCAAATACTCAACCGAGGTGAGAATTTGTAGAGATTGAGGAATATTCCCAGATAAATTATTATGTGAAAGGTCTAGTATTTGAAGATTTTTCATGTTGCTTAGAGAAGTAGGAACGGATCCATCAAAGAAATTATATTCCATATGTAATTCGACCAATAACTGACAACTTCCAAGAGATTCTGGAAGTTTTTCTATCAATTTATTATTTGAAAAATCGAGTATGATGATATTTATTAGGTGGCCAACTTCTAATGGTAGAGCGCCTGTGAAAAAGTTAAAAGATAAGTCAAGAATATTTGAAAAGGCGGAGTTCAGAAACAGTTCTCTTGGAATTAAATATGTTAGATTATTATTGTTGAGGTCCAAATTATTGAGAATTCGAAGGTTTTGTAGGCTTGAAGGTATATTTCCTGTTATGTAATTATATCCCAGCCATAAGTCACCAAGTCTTGTGAGATTGCTTAAGGAGTAAGGAATACTTCCTATAAGATTATTATCTCCAAAAGATAAATATTGTAGGCTTCCAAGCATTCCAATACTTTCGGGTATAACACCATCCAAGAGATTTCTATCCATGGCAAGTGCAATCAAATTGGTATACCTGTTGAGTTCAAATGGGAGGCATCCTGAAATATAATTAGCCATTAATACCATCTCTTGAAGCTTAATAGATAGATTCCTAATTGTTTTTGGAAGCATTCCGCCAAAGTTATTATGGCCAATGTTTAAAATTTCTAACTTGGTGCAATTAATTAATGAATCAAAAAACTGCCAATCTTTTACATCACTTGCTTCAAGTTCATTAAATCCAATATTGAGGATTGTAAGGTTACTCATTTGTCCAAGATTTGGTGGCACCACTCCTACGAAATGATTTCCACTGAGGTCCAAACGAACAAGACTGGTAACATTTTGAAAAGCATGATTAAACGAACCAGTGAAATTATTTGTGCCAATATAAAAGATTTCGAGGTATGGAAATGCTTTGGCTATGTCAACCTGCCACACAAGTTATTAAAGCTAATGAAATTACGTAGAGATGATATGTTATAGAATGAAGAAGGAATGTTACCAGAGAGATTATTCAGAACTCAAGTATTTTAACTCATGAAGCCTACCAATCTCTAGTGGGATACTTCCCTCCAGATGATTTTCAAGGAGAAAGAGAGTATCCAAGAAGAAGAGATTTTAAATTGAAGGTGGTATGGTGCCACTGATGTGGTTTTGCTCAAGACTGAGGATGTTCAGCTTTGAAATGGAGTTGATAGTATGAGGGATTGTACCTGTGAGTTGGTTGTTGCTGAGGTATAGAACATAGAGCATTGAGTTATTGGTCAAGAGAATGGCTGGAAAGTCTCCATGAAATGAGTTAAAGCTCAGTTGAGATATTGCAGACGCAAGTGAGAAAATTTAGGAGAGACCTCACCGTAAAGATTGTTGCTACTAAGATCAAGCCATCTGAGGAAGGTGAGATTAAATATGGAAGGAGGAAGAAGACCGACTAATCCACAGGACCTGAGAACCAAGGCCGTCACTCTATCTGAGTTCTTTTGGCCGCATGAGACGCCAACCCATGAGCAAAATTTCTTATCAGCCTCCTTCCATGAGCTCATGAAAATTTTAGAAGCAGCAGTACTGTTCTACCGCTTCGAGATCAGTTGATGCTTGAAAGAAACGAGTGATTGATAATCTGTATTAATTGCTGCAGTTGTGAAAATGAAGAAGAGAATAAAAAGAAGCCTCATGATGACTCCGATTAACATAAAAAATTGCTCCATTGAGCGAGGGTGATATGCCATGAAAATTAAGTAAAGGGCTTATTTAATAAGAAAGGAATAGAGAGTTCATTCAGATCACCAAATAAAAAAAATGCATTTGTGAAATTCAAAGATTAATATTGACTTGACTTTAAATTGAAGAATTATAAACCCAAAGTGCCTCAACCATATGAGAAATTATTATGTGCAGAGTCCGAGCATGGCTTAACATTCAAACTTCAATAGTATTGCATCACCTGATTGTATAAACATTATGTATACATAATACGTAATATATATACACAATTCAAAGTATATATACATCCTGTGTACACACCAAGTGGTGCAATACTATTAGAGTCCAGTTGTAGAACAACATCAAAATTGCACAGGTAATAATTTCTCCAACCACATATTTTGCAAGCCTTGTTTAACAACTTGCATCCATCACATCATCATAGAGAAGTTTCTCTTGTATTTATCTCTATCATACATTAATTATTGACATATCATCATATAATTTGGCACAATTTTTGAATATAAAATCATCTCAACAATAAATTCAGCAATTTTTTTTTAAAATTGAATTTGACCTCCAAATTTTATTTTTAATAAATTTATTATCAAAATAATTATTTCAATAAGACTAATCTAAGAATATTGATAACATATTGATACATACGAGTTAAGATGAACCTAAACTAAGCATCATAAATATTATTAAGAACTTCATAATTTGAGATTTGGAAAGTGCAGTTATATATATATATATATACGTGTGTGTGTGTGTGTGTGTGTCACATTGATATTTTGTTTTCCTTTCTAGATTTTATTTCCAAGTCAAACACAAGTCATCATAAAAGGGATGTTGTTCATAATTCACTAACATTGCTTGTAGCATTTAACCCTTCTAGTTCGATATATATATACATTTTGAAATTTTATTCTTCCACATGCCTAAAATTTATATTTGTTGCGTGCATGAAGATTCAGGTCAGTAGAGTAAGAGAAGTCAATGTCTTAATGTTGCACGAAAACTTCATATACACAACAAAAAACATTGAGCGACATGGTGATTTTTATGTGGAAAACCCTAGAAGGGAAAAACCATAGTGCCTAGTCCACTTAAAAATAATTTCACTATATTTATATTTGTTATAAATATCATCCTATCTCCAAAAGTTGGAGAATGATAGCTTACAAGAGTAGGTTTTGCAAGAAGCTCCACTAGATCAGCGACGAAGGCTTCGCTTGAGGTGGTAGTCTGATAATCCGATGATAACGATCGAGCTATGGCCGGGTTGCGTTTGGTAGCACCTAGTGATGGTGATCGGTGGTAGTGACTAATAGTGGTGGCTACCGTGATCTGATGATGGTCGGGCAATAGCTAGATGGTGACCATAAAGGACCCTGATTTAGATGGTGACCGGTACGTGGTGTGAACAGCGCGGTGGTGGTGATCCCAGTGATGATGTGACAAGCGGGAAGCGGTGGTGGTCCAATGACTACGGGCGGACAACGAACAATGGTGACTAGCGGTGGCGGCCAATGGTGGTCGAGTGGTGGTAATCGGTGGCGGTGATTGGAGGAGACCAATAGTGGTGGCCCAATTATGCTTTGAGATTATTCAAATATCAGAGCTCTCTCTCCTCTTTAGCTTGGACCTCTCCATGTAAAGAATGAGGGACTATTAAATAATTATGGGAGTGGCATTTCTATAAATACACAAAATTCAAACCACTCCATCAAACGGCTCAAATTGATCCATTTGATCATCTAATGTATTTTAAGTATTTGAATGATCAAATAAATTAGAATTAAGATATTTTAGGCTTATTGTAAAGCACATAGCAATGCAACTGAACGTTATAAATATTCCATATTTAGAAGCTATTTAAGGATTTGATTGATATCCCAAACCTTTCAATTATATTTTAAGTGCTTGATCTGGGCTAGTCTGGACTGAGAACCAGGTTGCTTTCGATCTAATCAAGTTGTCTTATATCAGCTCTATGATGATCAATAGAGAGTTTGAAAGATTAAGATTTTGATTCTAAATAATGTTCATTAAGATTCATGCTTCAACTAGAAGATTTTTCAATGACATATCAGTTGTCCCCTATTTTTGGATGATATCATCTCTATCATCCAAAAATATATGTCAAGTCAATGAATAATTTTTTGATAGTTGATTATAATTTTAAGAAAATGGAGAAGGTAATAACTTCCTCAATGTTAATGAAATTTGTGGATTCATTAACATTTGTGTTAGATACAGTTTGAGAGAATAAATCTTTATCGGTGTGCAAGGTTATGTCCACGAGGGGTGCAAAGGCTAGTCACGGCATTGAGGCCACGACGCGTGGAAGCGGCGGATCGAGCTAAGCAACCTAGTCGAGCACAATCACAATGCTGGGGATGTGAGTGTGTGGGTGCAACTTCGCATACACATGAGGATGGGGATCAGCATCTGATCTTAGGTGGGCATCGTGGCGTGGGGGCGGGCATGTAAGTATCGCAGAGGCTGTGAGCACGTGGTTCGGCCGTAGGTGCAGTTACATAAGGCCTGCAGGGACCAGGCGTGTGGCCGCACAAAGCTACAAGTGCATGCAGGGCTATAGGCATGCCGGTGTGGGATTGCAGGCGTAGGGATCTCTGCAGAGCGTGAGCGGCAGTGAGTGGGCATACAAGGCAGCAGCTGCGCAATGCCTCAGCTTCTAGGCCGTCGTGTGCCAGCGCCGCGTAATTTACACTCAATATGTCGTGTGAGCTAATAGTGAAAATTTGTAATTTTTTTATATTTCATCCTTATTGATTTTCTTTCATTTTTCACTTTTTTAGAAAAAAAATATATTTGGGGGCAGAAATTTTGAAATTTATCTAAATATTTTTAAATCTTATAAAATATTTCTCTTCATTTTGCCCCTATTGTGGATTTATAAATACCCTCCATAGAGTTAAGAAATGGGACAAAAGTTTTTCCCATATACTCTAGCGTTCTCTTGCATTGGCTGAGAAATTACTTAGCATGAGTTTAGGGGCTAAGGGTGATAAAAAAATTTTTTTCTTTTGTCAGCAAGACTCTAACTTTCTTATAGAAAGAAGTTATTTTCTTTGATGATTTATACCCATAGTTCATATGGCGAGGCTCAGATATTTCCTCGAAAGAGGTGTCAACTGTCATTTTTGGACCGACCGAGTTTGGATGCGATCATGCCCATACTTCATACAGCGAGGCTCCAGTTTTCCCTAGAAAGAGGCGTTAACTGTCCTCATCAGATCGACCAAATTTGAAGGCGATCAGGCCCATAGTTCATATGGTGAGGCTCCAATTTTCTCTCGAAAGAGGCATCAACTATCATTGTCGAATCGACCGGGTTTAGAGGCAATCAAGCCTATAGTTCATACGATGAAGCTCTAGTTTTTCCTCAAAAGAGGTGTCAAATGTCCTCGTTAGACCGACGGGGTTTGGAGGTGATCAAGGCCCATAGTTCATACAGTAAGGCTCCAATTTTTCCTCAAAAGAGTTGTCAACTTTCCTCATCAGACCGATAGGGTTTAGAGGCATTCAAGCTCATAGTTCATACAGTGAAGGTTCAATTTTTCCTCAAAAGATGTGTCAACTGTCCTCATCGGACCGATAGAGTTTGGAAGCGATCAGAGCCCGTATTTCATACGGTGAGGCTCTAATTTCTTACTGATAATTTTAACCCATCCAAAGTTGTTCTTCATGGTATTTACTTGACATGAATCATGATGAAAGAAATCCATTTTAAAATTTTGAAATATCTGAAGTTGTTTTCCATTATGTTACTTGATAACATTAACCTATATGGAAGAGGTTGAAAGGAATCCATCAAAATATCTTGGCATATCAAAGATTATTCATCAGAGTGTTACTCGATGACATTAACTTGTATAGATGAGGTTAAGAGAAATTTATCAAGAATTTTTGACCTATCTTAAGTTATTTTGTCATGATGTTACTCGCTGACATTAAGCTACATAAAATAAGTTGAAAGAAATCCATCAAGGATTTTTTACCCATCTGAAGTTGTTTGTTAAAGTGTTACTTGATGACATTAATATGGAAGAGATCGAACTGAATCTTCCAAAGATTTTTTACCATTTTGAGGTTGTTTATCAAAGTGTTGTTTGATAACATTAACTTATATAAAATGGGCCGAATCAACCCGCCAAGGATTTTTGACCCATCCGAAGTTATTTATCAAACTGTTACTTGATGACATTAACTTGTATGGAAGGGGTCGAACTAAATTAGCCAAGAATTTTTGACCATTTTGTGGCTGTTTGTTAAAGTGCTACTTGATAACATTAATTTGTATGAAAGGGGTCGAATCGAGCTGCCAAGAATTTTTGACCCATCTAAGGTTGTTTGTCAAAGTGTCACTTGGTGACATTAACCTGTATGGAAATGGTTGAATCGAATCCGCTAAGGATTTTTGACCCATCTGAGTTTGTTTGTCAAAGTGTTACTTGATAACATTAACTTGTATGGAATGGGTCAAATTGAATCTGTCAAGGATTTTTGACCAATCCAAGGTAGTTTGTCAAAGTGTTACTTGATGACATTAACTTGTATGGAAGGGGTCGAATCGAATCCTCCTGGGATCAATTTTACCTTTATTGGAATAAGATGATTTTCACGTGTATTCGAATCAAAGGTGAAAATTTGGTTTGTATTTAGACCGTCATTATCATTTCGAGATCGTAGTTGTAGTCTTGCCCAAAGAGTAAAAGTCTAGCTGAAGAGTGTATGCAAAATTTTGATATCACCCAAGAGTTTCTTATGAAACCTTATATATTTGAAAACCTCTTCATATTGCCTTACCTCATAAATCTAATGTAAAATTAGATGATAGAAGAAATGAGCTTTATAATCATAATTATGCCAGAATATTATCATTTGAATGTTACAATCAAAATTTCTCTCCAATCTTGACTTGCATATCTTAGGACTTGTAATCAAATAGGTGGATAAGTAGATTTTATATCATAACCATTCCATAAATATTACATAAATAATCTTTCAAGATTATAATAAAGGTTGTCCCATCCATGATGTTTCCCACATATTGCTCGAACTGCTTTCGATATGCATTAATAGCCTCGTTAGCAAAAAAATTTTCTTCCACACGATGAACCAAGTCGATGTATGAGCGAACCATATCATACATTAATGATGAGTAGAAAGGCATAGGACGGATCACTCCAAGAAAACTCCTCTTAATAATTCAGGGTCCATCCCTAGTATCTAGCGAGCTTTAAACGAGAATCTTTAGAAGTATTCCTTAAGTGATAAATCTTCATTTTGACAAATTCCTAAGAGGTGAGAGGAATCTTTAATGATCCTTTGGTTCACAATAAAGCTCTATAAAATCTTAGCGAGTTCATCAAAGGTATGGATAGATCCCCTTGGAAGAGTAGAAACAAGTGCGAGCTTGACCCTTGAGGGTGATGCGAAGACTTGACAAAAGCAGCGTCGGCTTCGTTGGATGTGCATGATGGTTCTGTAATGGTTGATGTGTTCAAATGGGTCGACTGCCCCCATCATAATAGTCGATGGTTGGAAGCTTAAAACCTGCTAGAATAGAATTTTGAAAGATTGCTTCAACTAAAGGTGAACACTTATGATAGCCACGATGAGAGGGAAGATGATTTCTATCTTTAAGGTGAAATTTTACTCTTAAGTTGTAATTTCGCATGTATAACATGACGTGTGGAATTAACAAAGCAAGAATGTGCCAAGCCATTGATAATAATTTGTGGGTTAGTGGTCGATTGAGCCACAAGTGATGGATGGGTAGAACTAGTAATGTCAAGGAGGTCAGCATCACGGTCTAACAATGGAGGAACTTAAGCTTGATGGCGAGAAGGCCTATGCAAGCATTTTGACCACCCATGGCTAATGATCGATTTTAGGGGAGATGTGTTTGTTGTAGTAGTGGCTGTCATGTTTCTCGTAAAAGTTGAATTATCTCATCTTAAGACTCTTCCATTCGGGGAACACGATCTTCTAGAGAGGTTCATATTGCACATTCATCGATAGGGTAATGCCTATTAAGGAAAAATGAGCCAGAAACTTGACATCCTTGGTTAAGGATTGGTTTTGGGAATGATGGATGTTGGAGCAAGAGGCTTTGCTGTTGTGAGTATTGTGCTTGCTGACCATACTACAGGTGTTCACAGAGATTATGATTATGGGATTCACGTTCCAACAGACAATGTCAAACTATTGCATGCAGGAAGATTTGGGTTGGTAGAGTAAGAGAATTCAATATCTTAGCATTGTACGAAAGTTTTGTACACACAGCATAAGAGTTTGAGAGACACAAGGACTTTTATATGGAAAACCCAAGAAGGGAAAAATCATGGGGCCTAGTCTACTTAGAAATAATTCCACAATATTAGTATTTGTTACAAATATTATCATGTCTCCAAAGTTGGAGAAGGATAGCTTACAAGAGTAGGTTTTGCGAGAAGCTTCACTGGATCACTGATGAGGGCTTTGCTTGAGGTGGTACTCAATCAAACGACCACAATCAGCGATAGTGGTTGTGGTATGGTAGAAGCTAGCAATGGTGACCACGGCGAGCCTGTAATCCCGGCAGCGATTAGGTAGAGCTAGTGATGGTGACCGGCGTGGTAGTAGTAATGAGGTGATTGTCGTGGTGGCTGGAGGTGTTGACCGACGACATTAGCTATGAAACGGCGACAAGAATGCGTGATCCGGTCAGGCGGTGATGTCAGCAATATGATGGTGTCCAATGATAATTCGGTGGCGGCCGGTGGTGATTGTAGTAATTCGGCGGTACGACGTCAGCGGTTGGCAGTGACCAATAGTGGTGGCCGGGGGTGATCTGTCGGTTGGGCGATGACCCTATTATGCTTTGAGATTCTTTAAGTATCAGAGCTCTCTCTCCTCTTTAGCTTAAGTCCCCCCATGTAAAAAATGAGAGACTATTTATAGATTTTGGGAGTGATATTTCTATAGATAAAGATAAAATTCAAACCATTCTATTGGACGGTTCAAAATAAACCCTTTGATCATATGATATATTTTAAGTATTTGAATGGTCAAATAAAGTGATAATTAAGAGATTTTAGGCTTGTTAGATTTGGCTCAGCAAGACGTTAGATTTGACTATAAACATTCCATATTTAGAAGTTATTTAGGGATTCGACTGATATCTCAAAGCTTTCAATTATATTTTACGTGCTTGATCTCCTGAAAATCGATTGCTCGATCTAATCAAGTTATTTTATATCAACTCTATAATGATCAAAAACGAGTTTGAAAAATTAAAATTTTGATTCTTAGTGATGTTCATCTAGATTTGTGCTTCAATCAGGAGATTTTTCAATAACATATCAATATTGATGTCTCAATCTGGACTAAAAATATGGAGAGCGACTCCTCAACCGATTATGCAGAAACTTACGGACATCTTATCACAAACAGAGAAGCTCTCTTAGCTTATGTCGCTGTTGAAGTGATGGAATTTACATTAAATATAATATTTTAAGAGGAAAATGGTTATTCCTTATTTTGTTATATTTTTATATCTCATTCAATATAATCTTTTATGTGCTTCATATTTAAAATTAAAAAAAACTATCTTTTTATTCTGTTGGGAAGGAAAAATGTTTCTTCATTTTCTTATTATTAGGACAACAATAAGTTTTAATTTAGAGGCACCAAACATTTGTAATATATATATATATATATATATATCGAAATTAAGAGAGAAAAATAACTTCTATGCACTCCTGAAGTTAAAGATTTTTTAATTTACCATTAAGCTCTAGATCGAGTTTCTTCTTCTCAGCCATCTTAGACAGTTTTGTAGTTCAAACATAAAGCTAGTTACATAATTATTTATATATACATTTATTTGTACTTGAAGTATACATAAATAAACATGCAAATAATAGTAGCGTAAGAAATATTTTTAATAGGGGTACAAAAATAAATTAATCTTTTTAGGTGAACAAAATTTGAATATTTTACTTAAAAATTACTCAAATTCATATTTTTTAGAGGCATTTATATAAATAGCACTCAATTCATATATATTTGTAGATCTAACAAATAAAATTTTATAATTATAACAAAATCACCCAAATCTTTGTTATTACATAAAAAAATAATACTATATCACCTTTTTTTATGTAAAGCTACATAAACAAATAAATAATCAAAATTTATATTTCACAATTATTTAAAGATAACAGGGTTAATACTAAATATTCTAACCCTATCATTTTTTTTATTCTGAATTTATTTTGACGACTGACTCAAATAACTCTTTTGTCAATCATAACTTACTTTAATTCATTTGTGGAATTCCAATCGACAAAAGGCTTGACTGACTTTCAGTTGAGCCAATTAATTGCATTACAATTTCCATCGAATATTATAGAGAGACTTAAGTGCACGTCTCAAATTAATGAAATGATTGTATTTATTCTAATTTTTGTTAGATCATTAAAAGAAATTATATCATATATCTTGGCATTATTTTTGACCTAAAGGCTTTATTTAGTTGGCACATTAAAATAATACCAATATCATATATCTTGGCATTATTAAATATTAGATTCTAATGCTTCAATAAGTTAAAATTTTATAGAAAATGAGAAATATTTATGAAAAAAGTTCACTTTCTAAATTTGGGGAATTTACAAGCATAGTACACAATTATTATATATTTATATATTTAATACCTAAAATTTAATATCTACATAAATAACACCTGAATTTTTACTATTGCATAAAAAATAGCACAATAGTTCACTTTTTACACACCACACAATTCTTATGTATTTACATATCTAACATCTAAACTTATATATATATATATATATATATATATATATATATATATATATATATATATATTTTCATGTTGCTTAGAGAAATGGAATGAGGCCACAAAAGATGTCAAAGCTCGAAGTGATTCTTTAAAGACTCTTTCAATTGATGACTTTAGCTTGACTTTGAATATGCAAAGACTCTTTAGTCAATAGACTTAATGCAATTGTGAACTTGCAATCGACAATTAACTTGATTTCAAATTGATTATGAACACGAAAGAAGCTTCCTTCCTCGGTGCAAGTGCCCAATGAAGTAATGTAATCTACATTATAATATTTTATAATTATTATTACGAAAATTCACTCGAAGACGAATCTTGATGTCAGAATCGATTACGAATCGAGGTAAACAATGCTTATTATCAATCGATTCTTAAACATGGGTGTTTATAGTCAAATCGGTCTTGTGGCGGATCTAACAGTCTAAGATCTAATTCACTTCATTTGAGCGTTCAAATACACAAAATACATCATATAATCAAATGAATCATTTTGAGCCGTCAGATGGAGAGTGGTTGGGATTTTGCATGTATTCTGAGAGATCACTCCCTATAAATAGCCTCATTCTTCATATAAGGAGGCAAGTAAGAGGAGAGAACAAGCAATCCTCCAAACCTGTCGGACGATTGTCAACCACCCGGCCCGTCCTCGCCGTCGTCAATCTCCGTTGGTCTCCATCATGAAGACCCTTCGTGGTATTTTCATTGTTATCATCTACTACCCATTACAATCTGAGCATTGACTATATGACTATTGTTGTCGATAATGAGATTCCCATTATCGCCATTCTCATATAATTTTTTAATCCGTGTCGGAAAACTTACTCCAAAACAAATATATAGTGGAAGATTTTTTTGGGCCTGGTTTTTTTTTTGAGATTTTTCGTAAAATTGCAGGTTCTTGTTCACTCTTTAAAAACTGTGTGTGTGATGGATTTCAACAAAGGTGTAAACTTTTACTCTACCCCTGGTTTTCTAGCATAACGGTTTGGCACTCGGGAAGCGATTCTATTATTTCATCTTATATGGAGACCAAGTTTAACAAGATCAAAACTACCATCCGGTGGAGCATTTCAAGCTTTTAAGGAGCTAAGAATGAAGATTCATCAAACTTCATTCCTTGATTTTGTCGGCGGAGGCAACTCTTAATCTCAAAAGATTATCCAAATCGATATTCTGGATATCTAATTGATTATCAGTTTGAGAAGCAACTCAGTAATACCAATGAGAAAGAAAAAGGTCAAGGACCAACTTTGGCTACAAGCTCAAACAAATATTTTGATTTGACCCATTCTACACAGGTTAATGTCATCGAGCGAAGACTCTGACAAACAACCTCGGATAGGTCAAAAATCCTCAGCGGATTCAATTCAATCTCTTCCATACAGGTTAACGTCATCGTCGGCAAACAACCCGATAGGCCAAAATTTTCGGATTGATTCAACCTCTTCCATACAAGTTAGCGTCATCAAGTCACACTCGACAAACAATCTCATAGGTCAAAATCCTCAAGCGGTTCAATTCGACCTCTTCCATACAGTTAAAGTCATCGAAGTCACACTCTACAAATAACCTGATAGGTTAAAATCCTCGGCAGTCCAATTCAACCTCTTCCACGGTTGCGTCGCCAGTGCCGACAAATAACCTGATAGGTCAAAAATTCTCGATTAGATTCAATTGACCTTTTCCATACAGTTAATGTCGAGTCACACTTTGACAAACAACCTTGATAGGTCAAAATTCTCGGCAGATTCAATTCAATCTGTCAGTTAGCGTCGAGTCACACTCTGACAAATAACCTCGGATATGTCAAAAATCCTTAATAGATTCAATTCGACCTCTTCCATACAGGTTACCGTCATGGAGTCACACTCTGACAAACAACCTCGGATAGGTCAAAATCATCACCGTCGCTGGTCAGCGCCGCCGACTACCGTCGCCGGTCACCGCTGCCAACTACCATCGCCGACCATTGCCATCACGCGGTCACCACCATCGTCGGTTATCCATATTACCGATCTATTACCACCATCGTGTAAGCCACACCCCATCGGCTAAACTACAGTACCACCGCTATGCCACGCGGTTATCACCGTCACCGGTTGCCCTTACCGACCACCTCTGGCCGTAACCACGGTGCCTTGCCCGCAGCGTCATTCCGATCTCACCCGTCGCCGGTCACCGCTGTCGACTACCGCGGCCGGTCGCCGCCGTCGGCCGTCACCGCCGGTCATTACTGCCGGTCATCACGTCGCCCGTCAGCTTGCTACCGCGCCCACACGCCCGATCCGCTTATCGCGCCATCATCGGCCATCGCTACCACCATCGCCGTAGATCATCGCTGCGACCCGCATCGCGACCATCATCGGGCATCTCCGTCAATCACCATCTCCGGTTATCATCGTTGATGATCACCTCCAAACCCGGTCGGTCCGACAAGGGCAATTGACGCCTCTTTCGAGGGAAAACCAGAGCCTCGCCGTATGAACTAAGGGCCTAATGCCTCCAACCCGGTCGGTCGGCGAGGTCGGTTGACACCTCTTCGAGGAAAACTAGAGCCTGCCGTATGAACGGGTCTTGATCGCCTCAACTCGGTCGGTCAGACAAGGTCGTTGACACCTCTTTCGAGGGAAAATCGAACCACGGCGGTATGTATGGTGGGCTCACCACCTCCGGCGACCTCCTCTTAAGAAGAATAGGGACACTCTAGCATATGAGGAGTGTGCCTTCTCCCTTGACCCTAGGAGGGTTTTATAGACCCCCTATAGGGGCAAAAATATCAAAAATCGCTAAAAATCACCCAAAACCATTCAAAACTGCTCAAATGGTGAGCTTAATGGTGAAATGCGAATCCATGGACGGCATGCGTGGTGCCGCCCTTTCACTGGCACTCGCTCTCGCCGCTCTCGCTGCGTTGACTGTCAGCGACCGGGGCTCCCAGCCAGCACCACCGACCGCGACCCGGCGCCTTCTCGACCCCACCGACCCTCTCCCAGTGCGCATCCATGCATCCGATCAGCGGTGACCGCTCCGACCAGCGTTCACGAGCCCGTGGAAACGGACCAGCGTGGTTTTGCCACGCCATACGACCTGCCGACCCGACCTGTTCTGCTGCATCTCCTTCCTTGGCCCGTCTAGCCTTCAAACTGACCCGAAACCACTGCAAGCACCCGTAAATGTTTAAATGAGTCCAAAACCACAAACATTGCAGCGTACCGCATACATCCGACCACCGCATCGCGTGATCATAATCCTGTGCTCCCATGAAGATATGTTCTCTCAAAATGTATGGTTAATGGACCCATAAATTTCATTGAAGAATTGCTATTTTCAAGTATTCGGCATATATATTTTTGGATGATTGAGATAATATCATCTAAAAATAGGGGGCAACTCATATGACCATAAAAATTCTACTAGTTGAAGCACGAATCTTGATGTCATGTCGATTGAATTAAGAAGCGAGATCAAGTACTTATTATCAACCAACTATTAAACATAGAGTGTTTATAATCAAATTGAGCATCTTGACAAGCCGAATCTAACAAGCCCAAGATCTCATAATTTCGACTTCATTTAAGCATTCAAATACACAAAATACATCATATGATCAAATGAATCATTTTGAGCCATCCGATGGGGAGGAGTGGTTCGGATTTTGCATGTATTTACAGAGACGCCACTCCTCCAATCTATAAATAGCTCCTTATTTTTCATATGAGAGGAGGTCCAAGTAAGAGAGAGGAGAGAGCTCTAAAGCTTGAAATTTCTCCAAGCACAATCGTGCCACCACTAGACGGTTGTCAACCACCCGCCGCCGTACCGCCACCACGATCCTGTCATCAATATCCTGGTCATCATGATGACCTTCATCGCCGGCGGTTCGTTGTTCTCTCTACCAGCAAGTTACAACCAACATGACTATATGGTTATTGTTGTCTGATAATGAGATTCCCATCATCAGCCATTCTCATATACAATTCTGTAATCCCGTATCGGGAAAACTTGTACTCCAAAATAAATATATAGTGAAAGATTTTTACTGGGCTAGACCCCGTGATTTTTCCCTCTTTTCAAGATTTTTCACGTAAAAATTCTGGAGTTTTCTTGTTCACTCTTTAAATACATGTGTGTGTGCTGGATTTCATAACAAGGCTAAGACGTAAATTTTTACTCTACCGCAACTGGTTTTCTAGCACGCAACAATAATATTATTTAATATAAAATTTAAATGCACATGTATACATGATAATCTAAAAAATTAATTTGAAAATATTTATAGTCAAATAGATATACACAAATTAACTTGAGAATCAACTGAATATTGTTTGCATATACTAGCTCTATATGTATAATTTTCAATCAAAAGTTTCAACAAACCCAGAGTTTCATGAAGGTAGGGGACCTAAGATAATTAAAATCCTTTGCTTGCCTCCCCCTTAAGAGAACTCCTTATTTCATGTTGATTTAAGGGAGGAAGTCCTAATAATATGTAATTTTGTAACAACTTCTCTCATCATCGGCCTTTTTTGTCAATGAAAGTTGAGCATGAAAGACCTACAATGAAATCAAATATTTGTTGATCCACCTATTATAATCGACCTCTCTTTGATCTTTGTGAACATTTTAGGATCTTTGATGCTATTAATTCTATGTGAAAATGTCATCTTAACATGATTATATAGATTTAAGTTATTGTTGATCTCACTTTTGGAGTGAGCTTCCAAATTCTCCATCTTAGACATAGGACTCCTCTAGACACTAGGAGTTCCTTAGTCTTAAGACACTTCTAGTGATTAGGTGAACACTTAACCTAACTCTAGAGACTTAGAAGAGTTAGCCATAGGAATAAGTTATGTCTTAGGGGTATTAAGATGACTTATCAACCCTATAGCTTGAACCCAATCCTTGCAAATCAAATCTCAAATCAATTTCAACTCAATTGATTTTCTCAAATCATAAATCAATTCCAACTCAATTGATTTTCTCAAATCCAAATTCAAATTCAAATTCCAAAATCCAAATCATCAATCATTTCCAAATCAAGTGATTGAAACCCATGATTGAAGTCAAATTCCAAAATCTTTCCTAAGCCCTTTGATTTCATCTTATGGACTTAGTTCAAACCAAATCCAAATCACTCCAAACTCAAATAATTTTCTCATAACCCATTTATATCTTCATTTATATTTACCAATATAAATGAAATATAAATTCAAATAACCAAAACTTAACCCAAAATTATACCTATGTTCAACTTATACTCTTTCAAGTCAAATCCTTGAAGTTAGCCAAATCATTCTCAAATCAATCCAAACCCTTGGATTTTCTCTTCAAGCAATCTCTCCTTCAATCACATGCCCAAATATAAACATAAACTACAATCATAAAACAAAAATCAAACTAACCCAAGTCAAACTCATGTTCACCCTTTTGACTTGAAATTTTCAAATGAACCAAAACCCATTTGCTCCAAATCACTTACAATTAGATTTATATTTCCATCATAAGTCCATATGTGAGTTCAACCAAACTTGAATTAAGCCTTGATCAAGCCAATTGACCCATTTAGGCTCACTTGACCCAAAGTGACCTAAATTACCTTTTTGAGCCAAATTCTAATCCAACCCAAATTTGATTGAACTAAGCCCATCTAAACCTCACATTGTGAGCAACAATCATCCTAGGATGATCAATCACTCAAATTGGGTCAAACCAAGTCAAACCTAGATTTTGACTAAGTCAACACTTAGCCCAAATGAAACATAAACAAGCCAAAATTCACTATAAGCCAAATTGATTGAAACCATTGATCTAAACCAATCCATAATCAATGATTGAATATGATCAAGCTATCAATTAAGCCAAATTAAGCCTAATTGGCCACTCGGCCTAAGTTGACCCAAATTGACCTAAAAGTCAAAATGGGTCAAATCTTGATCTAAGCCAAATTGGTTGCAACCAATGGGTCAAATTCATTCCAAATTATTTTTTGAACTTGAGCTTCAATTGAAATTAGACCAACTGCTTGACCATGAACCCAACTTGACTTAAAAGTCAAATGAAATCAATCTAAATCAAATAAGATTGAAACCAAAGTTTTAATACAATTTAAATGATCAAAACCTAAACCAACCCATGACCTAACAATTAAGTCAAATGGATCAAGTATGGATCAAATTGAACCAAATCAAATCAAATGAACTCCAAATCACTTGAAATTTATCCCAACCCTTTTTTGAATCATTTCAAATCTGCCTAAATTAAAATCATGGCCAAATGACCACTTTGCCCTTAGGTCAAAGGGTATCCTATGACCAAATTCACTTGGAATTTAGTCATTTCTCTCTCAAGGCCACTGGGCATCCTTCCATTGGTCCACATGGGCACCAAGGGAGGTTGTGAACATGACCCAATGAGCTTGGGTTAGCCATGACCCAAGGCAAGGCCAAACCGACCTCCCCAATGAAAATTGAACACTTGGAACTCCTAATGCACTCACCAGCACATGGGCATCCACTCTCCTTCCCTCCACTACCCAAAATGACCCATGTGGGGTGTTTTGTAGCTCAAATTGTACCTCCAATCCATACCATTGATCAAAAATGGCAAATCAGCCCATCACCATTTGATTTAAGGAGGGGGAGATATACTCCCTCTCATTCCCACTCAAACTAGAAGCATTCATTTCCACAAAGCTAAGGAGATTCAATTGAAGCCTACCAAGCTTATCCAAGCTAGTCTCAAGCTCCCTTGATTGGCATTTTTGATTTTACTCAAAGCCAAAATAGGGGAGATCAATCCCAAATCCAACTCACTCAATTCTCCATTAAAATCAAATTAACCTTACACAAACCAACAGTGGACTTCGTGAGCTCAATCAAGTCATTTTCCAAGTCTCCAAGCCATGGGAAGAATCACTTCGATCAAAGCCGATCACCATTGAAGGGGAGCTTGGTCAACCGAGCAATCGACTTCAAGTCAAGGCCTAATTCCTTTAATAAGGCTCGTCTCTACTAAATGAAGCAACCTCCTCCATTGGAAGCGCCGGTGATAGCCTCTAGTGAGGTAATTGCTCAAAATCATAGCCATAGGGAAATTTGGTATGTCCTTTGTGAAGGAAATTATCACCCTTTGAAATCTTGACCGTTGGATGTGCATCCCCCCTCCTTCCAAAGGTGTGGGATCATTTTGATCCCAACCCATGCTCGGGTGAGCTCAAATTGAACAAAGAGATCATCGCTCGTGAAGGAGAAGGATCACACATCATCTGTTCCACGTGATTGGAATGGACGACTGTGATCAGATCATGCTAGATTCCATCTGATTCTAAGCTATCATTGAGATTACGGATCGTCGATCTTAGATCGGACACCGTCTTTACCCACTTACTCGGTACGGATGTGACAACTTAAATAACCTATCTAGTCATGCCACAGGCGGATTAAACCTGCGCCCGCGTGGCCCGATGGGATTAGGGGGTTAATTATGCTTAATTAATCAAATTTTAATGATGAAACTTCCTAATATCATAACTAATTGTAGAAAAAATCCAAAAAATGTAAACTCAATCTCATTTTGAAGATATTTTAGAGAAAAATCTAAGAAAATTATAATTAATTGGCTGTGAATAGTGACTTTGGCTTAATTAGGGTTTTATCAAAAATCTAATTAGCTTAATTATACTTAAATTAAGCACTCAATTAATCTCAAATTTTCTGTGAATGTTTAGGGGGATGGTCTCTGCCTCTCCTATTTTTCTAGGATTTTATTGATTTCTTAATTAAGGAAATCATTTGAGTAAGCCCTAATCACTTTTTTAATCAAATTAATTGTAATTGAGCGATGAACAGTTGCTTGATTAATCACTTGAATTTAATTATCCCTATTAAATAGTAAGGTCACCTAAGGAATATGATTGGGGATATTTTCCTAATTTTTTTTCTAAGTATCCATCACTTTTGAAAATTAAAGTAATTAATGGGTTAATGGAATGATTAGTTGATTAATCAAGTGATTAGATCTTCAAAATGAGGGAATCAGAACCTAGTGGAATGATTGAATGATTTAGGGATTAGGATTGAAGCCTTGCCCTTGATCCTTTCCCCTAAGTTATCATTTAAAATAAAGCATAATTAAAGCATTTAATCAATTCATTAATGACCTAATGAAATCAAAATTAAAAATCAATTCCCCCTACCTAAAACAACCTTTAATTGGTCTTGGGTAGCTCCTTGGGTGTCCAATAACCCAAGGTGAGCAATAATGAAATTATGATTGGCTCACATGTGCGAGAAAATCTTAAGATTAATTAAGTGAGATTTCTTAAGTTTAATTAACTATTAATCATAAGCCAATTGCATTAGTCCCCTTTCATTTCTTTGGATCATTGCAAATTTAATTTTCTTATGGTTGCATATCATATTGGATTATTATTAATTAGTTAATTAACTTAAGGTGATATAGGTAAGGAATAATTATTTCATTTAATTCATACTTTAACCTAATCAAAATATAAACTTAACCTAATTATTCTAAATTAAACAAAACTAATTCACACATGGGGGAATGGGTTATGATTAATAAACATTTCTCGCTTTTCCTAATTCAAAACAAACTCAAAAATAAAAATCTCCATAAAGAATTTTGATTCACTTCAAATGATCTTATTTTTATAGGATTGCCCTTAGGAATTAATTATGGTGAATAAAGTCATGTGCTTACATTCCTTTTTTTTTCTTTCCAAACATGTTAAATATTATTTGTCATATGAAATCATGCATTCATTTCTTTTAAAAATTAATTAAAGAAAATATTTTCTTTTATGCCAAATTGCATGTATGACTAAAATTAAGAATATGAGTGGCTATTATCACTATTAAACCAAAAATTATTTTTTAAAACTTATAAATCCAAAAATTATAAATAGAGTGATGCTAGTTATAAATATTTATAAGCTTGCATGTGACTATAGTAAAACATGTGTATTATGAAGTTCTCTTTCTTTCTCTTAACATGGATTTATATAGAATTTATAAGTGTATAGTTCATTTGAGAAGAACATAATACTAGCCTAAGTCTATTCCTATGCATCTCTATATTAAGATTTAGGAAGCACCTTCATACTACACATGTAAATCTTACAATCAAATTGTGGGCTCCAAAAATTCTTCACCGACCTCTTTGATGAAAAGTGTGTTTTAAAGTATCAGTGTAATTTTTAGAAGGTAGATGTGATAGTAGATAAGACACTACCCAGGTATTTTGTCCTCATTTGGTGAGGACTTTAGATCTAGTTCTAAGTTTCTTATAGGCGCGAGACCCTATAGTTAATTACTCCTCCCAGTAAGTGAGAGAGAACTTTTGATTATGGCTAGTCATTAGATCGCTGAATGCGTAGTGTATGGTAGCAACATATAGAGTTCCCAAATTTAAGATATGAAATTTATCATTTCAGTTTAAATTGGATGGTTAGGGGAATGATGACGTGCTTGATCTAGATCTCATGGTTCCATCATTCCGGGCAGCCGTGGTCCCTAGTCTACTTAGTCTGAGGAGGTAGTCGACCCAACCTAACAGAAGGATCCTCATCAGCAACACATGGGTTACGTCATCCAAGAAATCCTTATAGACTTGGGGTGGTATTTGTCTAAGGAGATAGTTTTAAGTCTACCTTAGCTGACAGAGGGCTGTTTGTCCTATCAAGTATACCCTATGATTCACAACTCAAAGGGCAAAGCCATTAGAGCATACAGGCTACAATCATGATCGTAATATAATGAAGCTTGATTGGCCAAACCACCCGATCAGAGGACTCTGGTCGTAACTGCTTCATCTGTGGAGCCTATTGGTTAAACTACACAGTCAGAGGACACGGGCCACATCCTTACTGATAAAAGATTGATTAAGAGTGAACATAGTAGAACACTTGATTTGACATTGGTTTCTTTGTGAGCTAGAGTTTTCTTAATTTTTCATCATCGATAAATAGTTACAGAAGGTGGATAGATTGAATTTGATTTATATTTTTAATGATAAAATTTCATTTAAGCAGTTTCAGATTGCTACTTGAAAATCAATTAATTAGAATATATTTAAGAGCTTTAGATCTTGTCAACTCTATTTAGTTGCTAACAAAGGATTAGACCTACTATCACCTGATTGAATCAATTTCTCAAATATTTTATTGATTTGAAACTCTTATTATAGGTTTTCAGGTTTTCTTAACCCGAACCCAGTCCTAAGACTAAACCAGGAAGCAATCCACGCAGCATCCTCAAACTCTTGAATTTAGGCATCCAACAAAGTGTCGGGTCCCATGCAGGTGTATTTAAGAATTTAGGCAATTTTTATTTCTGAATTATGAGATTAAATTTATATTTTTATTTTATTCTAATTTAGCCTACATAGCCTTTTAGACATTAAAATTTGCCCTTGAAATCTCTATGCAATACGAAATTTATAAGCTTAGCTAATTTCATTTAATTAATGAAATCATTGATTTTAAAAATCATAGTTAGGATAAAATTCCTTGACTTTTGATTAAAGGAAGCCCTATGATTTTTGTAGATTTTGATTTAGTATCGCCTTCTGTCTGCTTGTATAAAGAGTTACAGATCCGGTGGCGAGGAAGGCATCTTGATTTAGATTGCAGTTAAACCACTACTGGCATTTAATTTACTTGTTGAGTTTTTATAATTTTTCCAACTTGATTATGATCAATTTACATCACTTTTGATAAGTTATGCTGATTTTAGTGTTTGTTGCTTTAGCCCTACTCATGCTTATTAGCTGGCATAGTAATCACCTCCACAGTCGTATAAGAATTATTAAACCCACTTTGGATTCATCCTTAGATTTTGAGTTTATTGCAAGTTTATTATGAGTTTAACATTAGTCCCTCATCAATTCCAATTAAAACTTGCTTAATTTTGAGAAATTTTCAAGAAAAGAGAACTCACTCATTACTTCAATTTAAGCTATAGAGAATTGTAATTAGAGTTTGTGAGTTTAATATTAGCATCCCCCAAAGTTTGTTTGCATTTTAAATGAGTGTTCCCTTTTTTTTCAAAAATTTGCTTCAATGGCTCCCCCATTTTTTCTTGTTTGACACTTTTAGTTTAAAATTAGTTGTAGGTTTGCCTACTTAGCATTCTTAAATCAGCTCATTTCACTCTCCCATTTTTTATAACTCAAAATATTTGATGCAATTTCAGCAGCCTCCTGGCGTCATCCTCATATAGGGGGCTGCATCGGGGGTGTTTTGGCTTACTCGGTACGCCCTCTTGAGCATAGTGAGTGATGTCTTGCGACACCACAGCCGATTTTTCATCTTGTCGCGCCCTATTGATCACAATGAGGCCTTTAAACATGAAAGAAGACAAATACAATATATATTCATTCCCCCCTCTTTTTCTAAGTCTAGAATTTAGACAAAATTTCGGCAGCCTCCCAGCGTCATCCCCATGTAGGGGGCTGCATCGGGGGTATTTTGGCTTACTCGGTACGCCCTGTTAAGCATAACGAGTGGTGTCTTGTGACACCGCAACCAATTTTTTATCTCGTCGCACTTTGTTGAGCACAACAAGGTCTTTAAACTTGAAAGAAGATAAATACAATATATTTTCATTCCCCCCCCCTCTTTTTTTCTAAGTCTAGAAATTAGAAAAATTTTTGGCAACATTTCATCTAGGGGAGCGACATCTAACAAGTGTCGACTTACTCGATACGCTCTATTCAGCATAGTGAGTGGTGTCTTGTGACACCCTTGCCTTTTTTTTCATCACGATGCACCCTCTTGAGCACAGGCCTTGAACTCAGAGAAACATAAGCATATATATATATATATATATATATATATATATATATATATATATATATATATATATATATATATATATATATATATATATATATATATTCATTCATAGATCTCACATGTTCTGATGCATTTTTGGCATGCTGCAATGCTAGGCAAAAGAACGGGGTTAGGTATGTGGTTGGGAATGTAAGGCAAGGAGTGTGACACCGAAAATCGAAAGAAGAATTTTCCTCTTGACGATGTTCTTCCCCCAATTTACGGCTAAGCGAAGGTGTGAAAGCTAAAGCGAGGAATGTAATGTTGAAAATCGAAAGAAGAATTCGCCTCTTGGTGATGTTCTTCCCCCGATTACGGCAAAGCGAAGAGTGGAAGGGTATGGGGAGTGCGATGATGGAAATTGAAAGAAAAATTTGCCTCTTGGTGATGTTCTTCTCTCGATTATGGTGCCGTAAAAATTGGAAGGGTTACGGGGAGTGCGATGCCAAAAATCGAAAGAAGAATTCGTCTCTTGACAATGTTCTTCCCCCAATTACAGTGAAGCAAAAACCAGACAGCTAAAGCGAGGGGTGCAACGCTAGAAATTGAAAGAAGAATTCGCCTGTTGATGATATTCTTCCCCTGATTATGGAGAAGCAAAAATGGGATGGAAAAAAGGTTGTAGGCTGGGGCTGACAGGATTGCTAGGCTAGAAACGGTGGTGGTGGGCTTGGTTGTGAGCCATGGTTCATGGGAGGCAGGCTTGAAGGTTGGATGGGCCGGTGGGCTGTAGTGGGCCGTGGAAAGAAGATTTCGGGAGATGGATTTCTAATTTTGCAGTTGAAACAACAAACCAATGGTAGCAACGGTGGCGGGATGACAATCGGCGAATGCCTGATGGCAGATCTCAGGATATCAGGATTGTCAGGTGGTTGAAGCGGAGCTTCAATGGGCGGCGTCGCGTGGCTCATGTAGGTGAGCACGAGAAGAGAGACTGGGACACATGGCGATGGGTTTAGCGATCTGGCTATGGCGTGAGTGAGTAGAGGCGTGAGCAGGCCAGCGTGCCTCTGGCGAGTCGGGGATGTCTGGTTAATTTATGTCTTGCAGTGGGCTTCAGGTTTGACCGAGTGGATCGGAGGATCTGCGCGAGAGTAAACTAGCTGAGGACTAACGAGTGCAGTGGCGGGATCTGAGTTTTGCAGATACGTGTAGGATGGCCAAAAACATTATGGAACAATGCGAGATGAAAGAAATTATTTGAGAACAGAGGCAATTCTTTTTACTTGTGTTGAATTCCAACGTGAGAGAGGTTGGAAATGAAGAGAGGAAGTGGGATTTCAATTTTGGAGAAGTTATTTAGAAAAAAATTGAAAAATAAAATTAGGGGTTATGGGGGGGTAATTTAAGAATTTTTTAAATAATTTTTAAATGGATTAATAGTTATAATGTTGCTTTAAATATACATAGTAATATATATATATATATATATATATATATATATATATATATATCAATTTAGTAATTGATATTACAAAGTAAAGATTCAGTCAGTTTCACGATCGCAGGCCATTTGGTTCAAGTCGATATCAAGTTGTGTCAATTTTAGCTCAAAATGCGCATCGCCATTTTTGACCGCTCGATTTTTATGCATACTTGTCCGAATTGAGTGTGAATAGTCTTACTATATAGATTTCAGTGTTCTAAAGTTATTGGAATGATCAATTTCATGAACAGAGGTCATTTGATCCTCATCGGTTCTTCCTGACCTTGATATGCATGCAAGTGCATTGACGACTCGAGCGCTTGATCAGTTGATCATCAAGTTATGCAATACTTATATCTTGACCAGTTTTGACGTCCTAAATGTGATGGCAAAAATCCGTTTGTCGATTGGAGGTCATTTGAGTTAATTTTGGTGACTTCTAGTGCATTTCAGCCTTGATTTGTGCACTGTCACTTCAAATAACTCGACATTTGCACGGACTCATCCGAATTTAGCACGGATAGTCTCATCTGATAGATTTTGATGTTTCAAAGCTAACGATGCAATTAATTTCATGAATGGGGGTCATTTGGTTTACATCAGTGCATCCAAACTTTGATATACGTGCAAGTATATTGATGACTTGAGTGCTTGATTAGTTGATCATTAAGTCATACAATATTTATATCCTAACCAATTTTGATGTTCTAAACCTGATGGTGAAGTCCTTTCATCGATCGGATGTCATTTGAGTTAATTTCGGTGACATCCTGTGCATTTCAGTCTCGATTTGGGCGCCCTTCTTGATTATTGACATTTTACATTGCAGTCATCGAATTGAGTGCAGATGGTCATATTTGATAGTTTTTGATATTTTGAAGCTAACGACACAATCAATTTCCTGAACGGAGGTCATTCGGACATCTTCTCAGCTTCCTGACTCCGATATGCATGTTGACTTGATTGATCATTAGATTTTGCAATATTTATATTTTGACCAATTTTGACATTTTGAACGTAATGGAGAAGTCCGTTCATCGATCGGGGGTCATTTCGATCATTTTCAGGGATGTCCAGTGCATTTTGAACCTTAATTTACACACTATCACCTTTGAAGTCCGTCGAATTTGATTTGTAGGCTTATCTTTGTTTATGACACATATGTGGAGGTCAACAAATGTCCCCAAACAAATGTGATTCGTGCATGGAGCGAGTGATGTTTGTTGAAAACTGGTTGACCATTTGGGTTGGCCACAAAACTTGGATCATTTCAGCTTTGATTTTGATACTTACGTAGCTTTAATAGGATTTGTCATTAGTATGCTGCCTTATTCAAGACATGCTAAATGACAAGCTTGGCCGATTTGTTAGAATCGACAAGCATGACTTGATGAAGGATTGACTTGTCGTCAAAGTGTATGCCATGAATCCCATGCTTGCTACTTTGTGATTTGTTGGAGGATACATCTGAGATATTGACCTTCCAACTTATATAGGGTCAATGTTGAGTTATTAGTTTAGTAATTTGTGCTTTAACATACTGAATAACCACGAAATTCCTTTAGTTCATCCATCGACTTTGTTTGAACTATGGAATTGCTTCCTCGGTCCTGTGCTTTCTGCTTTGATGGACTCGATGATGAGATAGGCTTTGATCTATGCTTTGAGCTTGATCAGATCATTTGAGAATAGATTGAAATATCAATTTGTAGGTAATATGAAGATTGATTTGAGGGTACATTGAGCATTTCTCATGCCTTGATCTATCGATCAAGCTGAAGGATATCTTAGATCCTTGTTGCTTGTAATCACTTAGCTGGATCTAGTTTGAGATTAAACAACTATCCTCATTGGACTGACGAGTGGGGGCTCTTTCACTGCGGCCTTTTCTTGTGGCTTGTTGAGTGAGGAGAGCGTCAGCAACTCAGCCACATCTTGGCTTATTGAGTTCGACATTTAGAACCTACTCGAGTCTTCGACTTAAGCTATAGTGGGTTTGTGGTTTTGTCATCAAAGGGGCTCTTTCACTTGCCTTTTCTCATGGCTTATTGAGTGAGAAGAGTGTCAGCAACTCGGCTACCTGTGATCTTGTTGAGTTTGACCTTTAGAACCCATCCATGTCCTACACTTTAGGATGTAGAGGTTGATGTTTCTCCAACTTAATTGATTGAAGCTTCCGAAATCGGGAGTTCTTTTGACTTGATCTCCAGAATTTGGCAAATCTGGAAGATAAATTTCTTAACATTTAGGGTTTTCTTTTCTTGCATAAAATAGATTCTTTTTGTTTCTGCAAGAACATGCAACTTAACAATGATAATTATAGATATATTGATTTGGTGTAAAATGTCAACGAATTAGAATATATTTGAGGATCTCATCTTAGCACGATGTCAACTCAAATAAACTTAATATAAATTAAAAAAAATACCCCTTGTCTTGCAGGGGAAATTCTAAAGTACATTTAGGAGAATTTTCAAGATAAAAATATACAAATACATCCATACTTGAATTGATGTACTCTAAAGGAGATTTTAACATATAACATTGATTTCATCTATATATAAAAATCTAAAAATGCCCTTTGTGTAACAGGGGAAATTTTCACGAAAAAGTTCTTCATTTGGAGTATGTTTATTTAGGGATCTCAGCATGAAGCACGATGTTAACCTAAATAGCTATACTAAAAAAATGCCCCCTGTCTTGTAGGGGGATTTCAGTTGTACCTCGAGAATGTGGCCATCAAGCATAGAACTTTTTTAAGTATCGACCATTAATTGGCGGCATTGGTCTTTCACCCTTTAGGTAAATGAGTTGGTATGCCTCTCCTTTGTACACTTTCTCAATGACGAAAGGGCCTTCCCAACTAGGCTCAAATTTACCACCGAATTTTTGGTTGGGGATAATTGGTCTTCTCAGCACCAGAACTAATTCTCTTTTTTGGAATGTTCGAGGCCACATCGCATGGTCAAAAGCCTTGGACATCTTTGCTCGATAAACTTCTAGATTTTGATGAGCTTGTAATCTAACTTCATCAAGCGCGTCGAGTTCCTCCATTCTCAGACGGACATTTTGATCTTCAGTTAGATTGTATTGGATGGCTACTCAAAGTGAAGGCAACTAAACTTCAAGAGGAAGAACTATTTTAGTTCCAAATACGAATGAATAGGGAGTGGCTTTAGTCAACATCTTGTAGGTAGTTCGATATGCCCATAGAGCCTCTATTAGCTTGGTATGTCATTCTCTCTTATTTTTAGTGAGAATCTTCTTGAGCAGTTTGACCAATGTCATGTTGAAAGCCTCTACTAAACTATTTGCTCTTGGATTATAAATTGAAGAGTATCGCCAATCAATTTTGTGTTGATCGATGAATCTATAAATCTTTGCACTTTTAAAGGTTGTGCCATTATCAAAATTATTTGGCGTGGCACTCCAAATCTATAGACTACATTATGCATGAAGAAGTTGATCACTCAGTCACCAGTAACTTCTTTAAATGGGGTAGCATCAGCCCACTTAAAGAAATAATCATTCGCTGCTAAGATAAAGCGATGTCCAGCTGATGACAGTGGATTAATTGGTCTAATTACATTTGTACCCCAACATTCGAATGGCCAGGATGTTATTGTTAGGTGTAATGGATTTGGAGGTTGATGGATGAGATTTCCATGTACTTGATACTCATGACATTTCTTAGCGTGATTAATACAGTCTTTCACCATAGATGGCCAATAATAATCCATCCTTTTGATCTTTATTGCCATCTTGGGACCTGACTGATTTGCACCACAAAGTCTTTCATGAACTTCAACCATTACTTTACTAGCTTCATCTACACCTAGACATCGTAACCACATTTGTTCAAAGGATCTATGATATAAAGTATTGTTGACAAAAACATAGCATAGAATTCTCTTCTTGGTTTGAGCTGCCAGTGAGTTATTACTTGATAATTTTCTTTCTTTAAAGTAGTCAATAAAGGCCTGCCTCCAATCGCATGCCTCTTCTACAACAAAGGCTTCACACTGCTTTTCTGAAGCAATGTCATTCTTAGCTCTTCTTGGTGCAACTTTTTATTGATTTTGGGGAGTATGAGGAGCAACCTGAGTCGCATCTTATTATGTTAGATTTGGTAACCCCTCTACTTGCGGGGATTGATACTTTACTGGCTTTAGAACTCGTCAGTAAATATGCCGATCACATAATCGTCATTCATACTTGCCATTTCCTTAGCTAGTTTTGCCAAGCAGTCGGCTTTGCTATTCTCAGATCGAGAGACTCAAGTTAGTGTGATATTTGGTATTTTCTTCATAAGCTTAAGAACTCACTTATGATAGAAAGTTAACTCAAGCTTGTTAATTCTATAGATGCCAAGTAATTGATTTATTATAAGCTTAGAATTGCCAAAAATATGCAAGTTCTGAATGCCTATGAAAATAGCTTCTTCAAGATCTGCCACTAATGCTTCATATTCAGTTTCATTATTAGTTCTTGGCTCAGTCAATCCATATGATCGTCTCATTATCCCTCCTTCTGGTGTTATGAAAATGATGTCGATTCTTGCTCTTGCTCTTGGAAAATTTAGATGTTGAACTTGTTTGATCGATGAGGCTCCATCAAAGTATATTTATCAAATTTATGATTTTTCTCTTTCATGAATTAGCATAATTTGCTCATCAAGCAAATCATCATTAAGAGAAGAATCTATAGGGATAGGATGTGCAGCTAGAAAAATCTAAGACTTGTCCCTTCACTTTCTATGGAACATATGTGATATCAAATTGTAAGCAATACTTCCCATCTTGCGACACTGCGGTCTTGTCATCAAGTACTTCAGTGGATCGATCCTCAAGATAAGGGTAGTCTTGTGAGATAACATATAGTGATGGAGCTTTTGGACGATAAAGATCAACAATAAATAGTGCTTCTTTATCGGAGAGTATCTCATTTTTTTCTCCAATCAGCCTCCGACTGATATAATAAAAAGCATTCTCTTTGTTTTCTTCATTGTGTTGTGCCAACAATCCCCCGAGAGACTCTTCTAACGCAACAGTGTATAGAATTAGGGTCTTTCCAAGAATAGCCACTGCCAGGATTGGTGGATTTAACAAGTAGCTTTTAATGCTATTGAAGGCTTCTTGGCACTCCTTATCCCACTTGAATGGAGCATCTTTCTTCATTAACCTTGCAAATGGTTGATCACGATTAGAAATTCGATATGATGAATGAATCTGCTATCCTTATAAAGAACATAGGCGAAACTCTTGGTGGAGGCATCTCCATTGCCTTGATTTTAGTAGGATCAATTTCAATACCTCATCGTACAATGTACCAGGAATTTTCTGAGGATAAATGCACATTTTAGAGGATTCATCTTGAGATCATATTTTTGATTCTCTCAATACAATTCTCAAGTCTTGAAGTGGTTTTCACGGAGCTCTTCACCACCATCGACATAAACTTTCCACCTTTTGATGAATCAACTCATCAAAAATACGCGTCATGGCTCTTTGGTATGTAGCTACAGCATTTTTCTGGCCAAAGGGCATGACCGTGTAGCAATAAATGCCAATAGGTGTTTTGAATGATGTATGCTTTTTATCTTCAGGTGCCATTTTAATTTCATTATCCGATCTCCATAAATGAGAACATGTCATAGTTAAGTGTTGTCCACTAATAGTTTCGATATTGGAAAAGTCATCTTTTGGGTATGCCTTATTTAAATCCACGAGTCAATGCGAGATGGATTTGGCCTTCTTCTTTTCTAAGGGACAATGTTTACACTTCTCCTCCGGATGAAAACTACTTTGATTAGCTTTTAGTTTTGCAATTACCTGTTCTTCAATCTCCAATCTCATTCACCTAGGAGCTTGCTTAACAAGTGTTGCATCTGGTTTAATAGCTAGTTTGTGAACTGTTACATCAGGGGATAAGCCTGGCATTTCAGAATATGTCCAAGCAAAGCAATCCCTGAATTCACAAAGTAGCATTTTTAGCTCTTCAACTTTCTCATCAAGAAGGGCACTAATGAAAGTTGGATGAGGATCATCCTCAGCTCTAGGTTGACTTCTTTAAGTTCATCCATAGTAGCTATTTGTCCACCATCTTCAAGTTCTTCAGGTGTGGGCTTGGCTTCCACTTCTTCATCATTTTTAAGAAGAATTTCATGGGAATCATCTTCTTCATCACTAAGACTCTCGATATCAGCTTCTATTATATTATAGCAGGCTCTATCTTGATGAGATTTGTCGATGAACCCCAAACTTTTAGTGATAAACTTCTCACTTCTTCATGATGCTTGAGGACTTCTTTGGCTCCACATCTTGTTAAAGATTTGAGTCCAATGTTTAGTAGTTCCAATATGAACACTAAGCTTATGCATCATTCTTCATAATTTTTGTGGATAATATATTAGTATTCTTGTTGGCACTACTTCATTATAATTTTCATGTTGAGCAGGTTGTTCAAAATCTTGAGGCTGAAACTCTTTAGATTTGTAAAATAGAGTTTTACGTTCTCTCACTCTCAATGGTGGCACATAGAATGTTATCAATTCTTCAATATTGAACTCCAGGATTTCTTTGAAGAACTATTAGGATGGGTATAATTTTGAGTGAGTCATCTGACTCTGCCAAGTGAGCTATCCTCCTTGATGCAGCCATCTGAACTCTATTTTCATAAGTAGATTCAAAATCATAGTCTGAATCAGAATCACTTATTTCATACTCTACTTTTCTTGAAAGCTTATAAGTTCCCTTAGGTTTGACAAGCATATCTTCTTCTTCTTCTATGTCACTTCCCAAATGAGGCGATTTTCACTTTGGTGTAGAATCAAGTGATTTAGGGAGAGTTGTCATTACCTTCTTTCTCCCACTTTACTTCTGCTCTTTCACATTGTGAAATTACTTTTAGTTCATAAGTGGATGCTACCACTTCAAGAGGCTCTGCTTAGGCTCTTTGAGGATGAAACTTTGCATCTTCATATATATCTTTGCTTCATTGAGAGGAGAATGGTTAGGTTACCATTTTGAATTCTTCTTCATCTTTTGATACTTCATATTGATGCATAGTTGATGGGACCATGCCATACTCATGAGCCATGAGAGAGCTCTAAATGATGTATGGCATCGATTACATGAAATTTGGCTATATATAAATCCTTGAACTTGAGTGAGAATAAAAGAACCCAGTTTTTCCTTTTCATTGAATCCATGAACCATCAATTTATCTCTCCCAAGATGTTGGATATCGTGATAATCCTCTTAATCTTTAGACTCATAAGGTTGATAGAAGAACCTGAATCAATCAATATTCGGCTGATCGAGATGTCATCACTCTTTGGAGAAACACAAAGAGGACGATTGTGATCCACTGTTCCCAACATAAGATCTTCTTTGAAAAATATGATTATTGGGAGATTTTGAGTTTGTAATGCTTGATCATGCATTTTTTCAAAGTAAGCTTCATAACTCTGGATCTTTGAGAGCTATCAAAGTTTCTCGGAGGACTTTTGACATCAAGAGAGCCTCATACACACTCAATTGTGCAGGATCTTTCTCAGATGTGATAGAATATTATAATCTATCTTCTCGCTTGATTTAGGCTTTATTCTAGGATTTCTAGGAATGATATCTTCATTGACTTCAATTTGTTTGCCTTTGTCTTTATTTGCATATCCCTTCTTTGATGAAGGTGGTAAGACTTTACCACTTCTCAACTGAACTAATCACTTTATCTTGCTCAGATTCTTCTAAAGAGGTAGTTTCTTCGAGTTCCCTTCTTTTTCTGGAAGATTGGTCAAAAGAGCTAAACTCATTTTTCAACGTCATATGTTTCATACGTGATGATATGGATGAGTCTGACTCTTCTCCATCGGGAAAACATATATCTTCATGTGAACTGTTATTGTCTTGTTGAGTCATTAAACAAAATTTAGACATTAGCTCACTCTTCTTGCTTTCGACAAGATTTTGATGGGTTGGTTGAGTCTATCGACTACCCTTGTCATTTTAAAGCGATGTTGAAGAATATCGACATCATGCAGATGATTTAGCATGTCTCTATTGGACAAGATTCACTACTATTTTCTTTATCTGATTCAACAATGCAAAGTTTAGGCATGAAGTCTGCAAGCCTAAATGGCTATCTTGTCGGGTGGTGATACTCCTCTAGATTATTAATGATCTTTTGAGTAATAATTCTCTTCTTGATCTTCTTTTTCTTGGCCAGCTTCTTTGATTTATGAGGCTTGCATTTAGTAGCCTTATCAAAATTCCACTGAGAAGCCCAAAAACTTGGTTTAGGCATCTCTCTTAAGTCCAATATAGGTTTAAGTGGTGATTTTCACTTAACACTAGGGACATATTTTAGCTACTTCAGCATTATCATGGTCTTTTTGGAGACTGTTGTTTATCATTCTTCAGTCTAAATTGATTTCTCCTTATGTTTTTTCTTTGGATGATATGAAGAGGATGTAATCATCCTTGTAGACTCTCTTTTTTGGTTGACTAGAACGTGATAGTGTAAATTCACCTCATCGATACTTCCTTTCTAGCAATCTTTGAAGACATAACAATCTTCAATGGGATAGTGATCATCCAGATGATATAGGGATGGTTATTGACTTGATCACTTCTTGAGGCCTTTTAATTTTTGGTAAGTAGACTAGCTTTGACTTTTGAAATAATTTAGCCACTATCCCTTCTAAAGGAATATTCTTTGTTCATCTTTTCCTTAAGAGATGGCCGCATTCGCTCATCATCTCTTGTTGCTTGTTTTGGATGCTCCCCACCACTTGGAAAAGTTTGAGGTTTGTCATTACCTCCTAATACTAATTTTGGTTGTGGATTAGAATAAATAGGCTTTTTACCCTTATCATCATTGTACATCGGCTGCTTTGCTTTATCCATGTTGTATATCACTCGCTTTTTTTCCATTTGGAAGCAGCATGACTTTCATTTCTTCTTGAGTGAAGGTTTGTTTCTCTTTGCTTTATCAACATAAAGACTTAGTGATTCAACTTTTCAAATTTAGCCACCCTATCGAGCAAGTCCTAAATGTTGTAATCGCATGCATAGAAATGGTGCCATTTTATCATCCATATTCCATTAGCAATTGGATTGCATGTTCTTCTTCAATTATTGCTCGCTTCATACTTAGGTTAATGACTTATGAATTTTGTCGACTCATCTTTCTCCTTTTAGAAAAGGTCAGCGATTGTGATTTTCTCGGTTGCACTAGCGAACCTCTTTACAAATATGGTCTCTAATTTGGCAAATATTTTAATTTAATCATTTGACAATTCATACCATTAGCGGTAGGTCTGAATTGACAAAAAAAAGCAATGCATGTTCCCTATATGTTACCACAAGTAGCTTTAAATTGGGCTAGATGTTGTTGCTTTGGATTACCAAGCCAGAAAGTATTAAATTTTGGCGAGTAACCTTTTGGTATGACACTTGATCATATTTTGGGTAAGGGACCCTTTTCGACTTTTACTCTGAGGCTATGACTGCCTTTATCTTTTCATTGATTATTATTTCTAGCTGAGCAGTTGTTATAGTTCCTGGTGTGCTAGCTAGATTTTGAATTGTCAGCTGGAGAGGTGTTTGGTTAACTTCATTCCTTGCTTCATGTATAGCATGTACTATACGAGCTTGAGGTACCATAGTGGCTGGTGGTATAGAAGTTGTATTATTAGCTGTCTATTGATTAACAGACAAAATTGGTGATGCACTTCATGTGATACTCTTTCGCAACATCTCTATCATGATATTCATTTGTACCATCATTCATTTTGGTACCCAGCTGTGCAGTCTCCTTGTCTTTGACCTCTATTTGGCGCTGCATTTCTCTTTGCTTTCTAGCTAGCACCATGGCGTCAATCAGTACAAGCTCTTCTTCTTCTTCTTCTTCTTCTTCTATTTCTTATTGTGGTTTTGCTTTTTGCTCATTTTCAGGGGAAGAACTTGACTGCCCTTCTCCTTGTGTATTTGTAGAAACAACTATTGTTGGAGCTGTACGACGATGTTGATTATAAAATGTGTATTAGGCTGATCATTTCCTGGTTCAACCATATAGACAGCTTCGACACCCATGATCTCTTTTCATTTCTTCTTCTTCTTCATCTTGAAAATATCAAGATCCATCTTCTATTTGTCTCGTGAAGACTCTTCTTCATAAGTCAAATTCGTTAGATTCCCAGATTGCATTACTTCTTGATGGTGGCGAGAGTTCATCTATATCTCATCATATGGACGACTTCTATTTCCATAGAATCTTCTTCATTATTTTCTTCACATGAATTTGATTGACATTTCCGTGGATCCGGTTCAATGTGGAACAACTTCTTCTATTAAAGGTGATCAAAGTCAACCTTCTCTTGTAGGGTGAAGCGATTGATGGGATCCCCTAGGATTCTCCAGGTGTGTCAACCATCATTTCTTTCATCATTGATATCCCTTTTTTTGGGTATCCACTTTTGATGAGTTGATTTTGAGGATTTGTATATCGATGTCACACCTCTTCTATTACTCAAAGTTTCATTATGGGGATTGGCCTCCATATTTGCTTATCCTTTCACCGGGACCTTTGATGGATTCTTGGACGAGGTCCAAGTGTCACACTCGATGCTCACCATGCGCTTCTTGGGTTATGGCTAGTTTAGAAGAGAAGGTAACTTTCTTGGTGGAGCTTTATTTTCCATCACCTAGGCCTCACAAATCTTCTTTTCATTAGGCCTGTCTTGATTACTTTGAGAACTTTATGTATCATGGCAAGCGTGTTTGCTATCTCCTCCGTGGTGGTGGAGCTTGTGGTTGGTTCTAAAAAGGATTTTTATTTTAGAGCTATTCCTCTTTACCCACTTTAGATTGTCAAAGTTATTGTGGGTAGGAATACTCTCACTTGCGTGATCGCTTGTTCACTAGGTCGTTCAAAGGGGATCTGAGCTCTCACTGTTTCTCCTTCTTCTCTCTTAATTTACTTCGATGAGGAAGCTTCATGATCATGCTTTTGGGTACAAAGGTTCAATCGGCAGTACGTACCGAGGAATTAAAGACATTTTCCCTTGATCTTTTTTTATCACGGAGCTTCAAATTGACCTAGCCTTTTAAAAAAGTTCTCTCGGAGAACTCCTTAACAATGTTGGTGTTGAACTGGTTGCGTGCACATGGCGTAGAAGATGAGGCCTTCGCATGGCCTGGATGAATTAATTGATGGTGGAGCGGAAATTCAAGCTACCAAATTGAATGGTAGCCGTCTCTATGTTGATGATGCATTGGCTAGGCGGATGTTCACGACCTAGGCTGGTGAAAGGAGTGCTTTGTAGATCCATTTACGCAAAAGTGAAAGATGGGGATTAGTAATTAGCAATTATTATTTCACCCCATACTTTCAAGATCAGGCTTCTGAGAACAAATAATGGTGTAATAAAGATATACTCTACGAATGATTCATTCTATATAGAGCCTCATATTGAATTTATTACACACTTAAATCATCATTTGTTTGAATTTTTCAAAAATTTTATTGCTACTATAGCATATATGACTAGCAAAGATGGAAGAGAATCTCCCAGTGAGTCACCAAATCATGGGCTCAAAATTCACCGACCTCTTTGATGAAAAGAGTGTTTTAAAGAGTTGTGTAATTTTTTTAGAAGGCGGTGGAATAGTAGATAAGACACTACCCGAGATTTCATCTCATTTGGTGAGGACTTTAGATGCGTTCCGGGTTTCTAGTATAGAAGCCCCTATAGTTAATTACCTCTCCCAATAAGTGAGAGAACTTTCGATTAAGGCTAGTCATTAGATCGCTGAATGCGTAGCGTATAGTAGCAGCATATAGAGTTTCAGAATTTAAGATATGAAATTTATCATTTTAGCTTAAATGGATGGTTGGGGAATGATGACATGCAGATCTAGATCCCATGGTGTTCATCATCGGAACGCATGTCCTAGTCTACTTAGTCATAGGAGGTAGTCGACCCAACTAACTCAGAAGGATCCTCATCAGCAACACATGGGTTCGTCATCCAAGAAATCCTTATAGACTTGGGGTGGTGTCAGAAGGCAAGTCTACGCCCGAGAGGGTTGTTTGCCTATCAAGTATACCACATGATTCACCTCAAAGGGGGAGCCATTGGGAGCATACGAGGCCATGATCATAATATAATGGAGAGCCAAACCACCCGAATGAGGACTCTCCATAATCGCTTCATCGTGGAGCCTCTTGGCCACCAAAGAAGAGGACACCACATTCTGCAAAAGATTGATTGGTGAGAACATAGTAGAACACTTGATTTGACATTGGCTCCTTTGTGAGCTAGAGTTTTCTTAATTTGTCAACATTAATAAATAGTTATGAAAGATGGATAGATTGAATTTGATTTAAGTTTTTAATGATAGAATTTCTTTTAAGCAGTTTCAGATTGCTACTTAAAAATTGATTAATTAGAATATGTTTAAGACCTTTAGATCACAACTGTTAGTTACTAATAAAGGATTAGATCTACCACCTAGTAATCGCTCTGATATTTCACTATTTGAAACTCTATTTTATGTTTTAGGTTTTGTTAACAGACCCATTCTAAACTAACCGGAAGCAACCCACAGCATCCTCATTAATTTGAATTTACATAAGATGTCTATATGTATTAAAATTTTAGTTTTTATTTTTGAATTATGAGATTGGTTTTGTATTTTCATTTGATTCTAATTAGCCTGCACAGCCTTTTCAATCATTAAAATTTACACTTGAGATCTCTATGTTCGAGCACATGCAAGAATTTATAGCTTAACTAATTTCATCTAATTAATGAAATTATTGATTTTAAAAAATCATTAGTTGAAATTCCAATTTTTTTGATTAAAGGAAGCCCTATGATTTTTGTAGATTTTGATTTAGTATCGCCTTCTGTTTGCTTGTACAAAGAGTTGCGATCCATGGCAAAAAAGCATTTTGAAAGTAACACTTTTTACTTGTTGAGTTTTTGAAAATTTTCCAACTTGATTATGCTCAATTTACATCAATTTTGATAAGTTATACCGATTTCAGTATTTGTTGCTTTAACCTTACTCATGCTTATTAGCTAGCATAGTAATCACCTCCATATTCGTATAAGAATTATTAAACTCACATTGGATTCATCTTTAGATTTTTGAGTTTATTGTAAGTTTGTTATGAGTTTAACATTAGCCCCCCCTCATTCCAATTAAACCTTGCTTAATTTTGGGGAATTTGTAAGAACGGAGAACTCACTCATTACTTTAATTTAAGCCATAGAGAATTGAAATTAGAGTTTGTGAGTTTAATATTAGCCTCCCTCAAACTTTATTTGCATTTTAAATGAGTGTTCCCTTCTTTTTTTCAAAAATTTGCTTCAAAGGCTCCCCCATTTTTTCTTGTTTGACACTTTTAGTTTAAAATGAGTTGTAGGTTTCCCTACTTAGCATTCTTAAATTAGCTCATTTTACTCTCCCATTTTTTCTAAGTCACATTTGATTAATTTTGGACGTCATCCCATGTTTAGTGTTTTTGGCTTACTTGAGCCTCTTGAGAAGGAGTGGTATCTTGTGACACCACAACTAGTTTTTCATCTCACCATGCCCTATTGAGCCCAACGAGGCCTTTAAACCTGAAAAAAGATAAAAGCAATATGTATTCATTCCCCCTCTTTTTCTAAGTCTAGAATTTAGATAAAATTTTGATAGCCTCCCGACATCATCGGGGGCTACATCTTGTGTTTTACTTCTGATGCCTCTGATAGAAGTTGTCTTGTGACACCACCAATTTTTTCATCTCGACCCTCTTGAGCACAACGGGCCTTTAAACTGAAGAAGACAAATATAATATATATCATTCCCCTTTTTTTTAAAGAAATTAGACAAAATTTCTTGATTTTATCTAGGGAGCACATCTAACAAATGTTGGCTTACTTGATGCCTCATGTTGAGGATATAGAAAGTGGTGTCTGACACCACAACTTATTTTTTCATCTCACCTCTTGAGCATATGCTACACACACACACACTCACACACAATATACACATTCAAAGAGAGATATATATATATATATATATATATATATATATATATATATATATATATATATATATATATATATATATACATTCATAGATCCCACATATTCTTATTGATTTTTCGATGTGAATGCTGAAAAGGAGAGGGTTAGTGTTGGGAATGTAAGGCAAGGAATGCGATGTTGAAAATTGAAAGAATAATCGCTAATAAATGTTCTTCAGAATGGTGAAGAGGTAGGACTGGCGGGAATGATGCCAAAAATGAAAGAAGAATTTCTCGATGATGTTCTTCCGATCAGAAAAATGGAAAATGTGAGGCAACTGAAAGTTAAAGAAGAATTTACCTCTGACGATGTTCTTCCGATGGCAAGAAAAAACTGAAAGGGTTAGGAGGCAACGCTAGAAATGAAGATTTTGCCTCTTGATGTTCTTCGAACATAAAAGAAAAAAAAGCGAGGTGGATGTCAAAATTGAAAGAAGATATTGTGATCATGTTCTTCAACAGATGAAATGGATGGGAAAGGATTGGATTGAAGAATGGAATAAATGATGGGTGAGTTATTGTAAATATGGTTCATGGATCAAAGATGAGTGCGGGTGAATTTGAGGATTATGAGATAGATGGGCTGATGAAATGGCAATGACAAGCTGGAGAAATCAAATATGGATTCTGAAAGGGCAATCAGTCCGATTCGAAGGCTGAATTGAGGACAGGGAAATTTGGTGGATGGCAGAGCCAGGAGATGCGCTCTGAGGTGGAGCATGGAGCTGCGTGAGCAGATCTCATGGGTCGATGCACCGGTCGATGGTTTGAAGTGGGTCTGGGTTGGCGGAGGAATCGAGGACAGGCGAGGCTTGAGTCGATGAGTGGTCTGAGGTGAGCACTTTTGATTACGTCGCAAAAAAATAAAGAAAAATGGAAGAAATTTTGAGAAAATTTTTTTACTTCCAAATATGAGAGAGGAATGCGAGAGAGAAACGAGAATTGAAATGAGGAGAGAAAGGGGAGTTTTCATTTTTAGATTAAAAAAAAATTGAAATATGAGAACGGTGAAAATGGGGAATTTACAATTTTTTAAATATATTTTTAAATATTAAATTGTTCTAATGTGGATTTACGGATAAATGCACATAGTCAATATATATATATATATATATATATATATATATATATCAAATTAAGATTTTTTGATATTTTGAACATAATGGAATGTTTTTCATGATGAGAGTCGTTTGTTCAAGTGACATCAAATTAGTGATTTCATCAAATGTCAATTTTGCGCTGATTTTCATGTAGACTTGTCCGAATTGAGTGCGAATAGTCTTATTTGATAGATTTCAATGCTTCAAAACTGATGGCATGATCAATTTCATGAACGAAGATTGTTTGATCCTTGTCGGTGCTTCCTTACCTTGATATGCATGCGGGCGCATTGATGACTCGAGCATTTCATCAGTTGATCATCAAGACATGCAATACTTATATCCTGACTAGTTTTGATATTCTAAATGTGATGGCAAACTCCGTTCATTGATCGGAGGTCATTTGAATTAATTTTGGTGACATCTAGTGCATTTTAGCCTCGATTTACGTGCTATCATTTCAAATCACTCAACATTTACACAGACTCGTTCGAATTGAGTGCAGATAGTCTCATCTGATAGATTTTGATATTTCAAAGCTAATGGAGCAATCAATTTTATAAACAGGAGTCATTTGGCTTGTGTTAGTGCATCCGAACTTTGATATGTGTGCAAGCATGTTAACGACTCGAGCGCTTGGTCAGTTGATCATTAAGTCATACAATATTTATATCCTGATCAATTTTGATGTTCTGAACATGATGGCAAAATATGTTCATCAATTGGAGGTCATTTGATTGATTTTGGTGATGTTCGATTTTAACCTATTTTACATTTCACTGATTATTTGATATTTGTACGTATTCATCCAATTGAATGGTCTTATTTGATAGTTTTTGATGTTTTAAAGCTAATGACACAATCAATTTTGTGAACGGAGGTCATTCAAATATCATCATAGCTTCCTGACTCTGATATGCATGTCGACACACTGATAGCTCAAGCGCTTAATCGACATCATTAGATTTTATAATATTTATATTTTGACCATTTGATGTTTTGAATCGACAAATCTGCTCGATTAGGTAATTTGATCATTTTAGGGATGTCAAATGCATTTTGTAAGATATACCTCTAAGTCACAAATTTGATTTGTAGGCTTGTCTTGATTTATGATACATATATAGAAATCAACACAAATCAAACATAATTCTCTTGCATGATTCTTCATCCATTTGCTTCTTTTTATACATCTACATATATTTAAGAAAGTGGTATTACGGACATCTCGTAGGCTTTGAAGTAGGTCTTGTACCTTATGGCCCTGGTGTGTAGAAAGCAATGTCATCATACTCACTTATAACTTTTAAACATGTGAATGTGCATTTAGCTAATGGATAAAAGAGTCCCTCTTTTCTACCTAACAAAGACATGCATTAATGTATTATCCAAAATTTTAAAACAACATCTCTTCGCATTCATCATCAAAGTGTGCTAAGATTTGCATTGCATGTATCCTTAGATTATTCATATGCATGGTACATGTGGAAAAATGAATGTGTATGTCATAGTAATCCACCTAACTAATCCTAAGAGGCCTTTCTTGTGAATGTATTATTTGAGTAAATCTAAACTTAATATTAATAAAAATACATAATAAAATATTCATCAAAGAAAATTCATTAATGAATGTACCTTAGAAATGCTTTAAGGAAGGGATGAAAAGAGAGTTTTCCTCTTTTTTCTTCTCTTCATAACATTTAGTCATTAAGTGTGGGTTCATTCAAAACAAATCAAATCACCAATTAAAATTGACAAATCAACTAAATCACTTAAACTGAAACCACCATCTAAGCTGAATCTCTTACACTTAGAAAATTTTAATCCTAAAGCCTAGCTAGTACAAGCCACACAAGCCTTAAATGGCACACACATTAGACTAAGTCACCACTTCTAGCTATATGTTTTAGCGATGCGTGGTTTGACATATGATTTTATTTTGTGATGTAATATTTTAGACTTGATATTAGGGTGCATGTGTGTATATTGGATGATAGGGCAATCTTAGCCTAATCATGTCTTCTACAGAGGATTGTACTTAAGGGATTCTGTAATAAAAAATATATAAATGATTTTGTCAGTTGCTTATATCAAGAATAATCCAAATTAGACATGTGGACTTGTTACCCATATGGGTGCAAGTCCAACTTATTCATATAACTATTTTGTGTAGTATGTTTAGCTAACATTTATTTTTTTGTAAAGATTTATTTTCCTTCTTTTAATATAATTTTATTAGACTTAATGAATGTTATAGGGATTAATAGCATTGATTATATCTTTTGCATCATGTGATGCCTTTAGCAACCATATTCTAATTGCCAAAAAAGAAAGAAAAGAAGAAAATCAAAATGAAGAATGAATGAGAACATATCTTTGATCTTCGGGTGCCTATAGGTGTTCTAAAAGATGTATGCCTTTCATCTTTAAGTGTCTTCTTGATTTGATTATATCCCAATGATTCGTCCATGAATGAGAACATATCATAGTTGGAAGTATTGTCCACTAATAATTCTGATATTTGAAGCAGAAAGTCATCTTTTGGACATGCCTTATTTAGGTCTCGAAAGTCAATGCAAATGGTTTATCATTCTTCTAACTAGGACAATATTGGCAATCCAATCTACATACTTCTCCTCCCAAATGAAGCGCTTCTTAGTTTCTGCAATTACCTATTCTTCAATCCAATCTCATTCATAGGAGTCTTAATAGCATAACATATGGTTTAATAAATGAACTACTACATTAGAGGATAAGCGGCATTTGAATATGTAGAAAAGCAATCCTGAATTCACAAAGTAGCATTTTTAGCTCTTCAACTTTCATCTGGGTAATGAAAGTTGGACGGGATCATCCTCGCTCCTAGGTTGAAGTTCATCCATAGTAGCTATTTTTCCACCATCTTTGAGTTCTTCAAATGCAGGTTTGGCTTTTACTTTTTCATCATTTGTAAGAAGAATTTCATGGAGATCATCTTTTCATCACTATTAGTTTTGATCTCAGCTTCTATTATATTATAGCAAACTTTATCTTTATGAGATTTGTGAATGAACCCAAGACCTTTAGTGATAAGCCTATCACTTTTTTATGAGGACTTCTTTGGCTCTACATCCTCTTAAAGATTTGAGTTCTATTTTTAGTAGTTATAATATGAATTCCAAGCTTATGCATCATTCTTCTAATTTTGTGATAGTATATTAGTATTCTTGTTATACTATCTCATCAATTTTCATGTTGAGTGTATGAAAATTGTGAGGATAAGATTCTTAGATTTGTAAAATAGAGTTCACACTCTCACCAACTGACATACAGAATTTTATCAATTCTTCAATATTATGAACCTCAGTGAGTGATTTCTTTAAAGCACCAGGGGATGGGTATAATTTAAAGGAGTCAACACGCCCAAATGCTATCCTTCTTGATGCACCTCAACTTTATTTCATAAGTAGATTCAAAGTCGTCTAAATTAATCATTTATTTCATACTTTGCCTTTCTTGAAAGCTTATAAGTTCCTAGGTAGAATATTTTCTTCTTCTTGTGTCACTTCCCAAATGAGGAACTGATCTTGATTTAGGTGTAAAATCAAGTGTTTTAGGAGAGCCAACATTGCCTTCTTTTTCCTTTTGCTTCTTTCCGAAATTTTTTAGTTCTTGAAGTGGATGCTACCACTTCAAGAGGCTCTGGTTTAAGCTAGGATGAAATATTTTGCATCTTCATAGATATTTGCTTCATGATGGAGAATGGTTGTAGTGTGAAATTCTAAACTCTTTTCTCCATCTTATTTCACACCGATGCATAGTTGATGGGACCATGCCATACATGCACCATGGTCGCCAAGAGAGCTCAAACAATGTATCGATCGACATGAAACTTGGCTTATATAAATCTTGAAACTTGAGTGGGAGAATAAAAGAACCTAGTGTTTTTTGTCCTTTCTCATTGAAATCATGAACCATCAACTTATCTCTCCCAAGATGTTGGATATCAAGTGATAATCCTTTTAATACTTTTAGACTCATAAGATTGATAGAAAAACCTGAATCAATCAATATTTGATTAATTAAGGTTCCATCACTCTTTGCGATAAAATATAGAGGACGTTTGTGATCTACTATTCCCAACAAAAGACCTTCTTCAAAAAATGTGATTATTGGGAGATCTTGAGTTTGCAATGATTCAGTCATACATTTTTCAGCAAAGTAAGCTTCATAACTCTTCGAATATTTGAGAGCCTATATCAAAGTTTCTTGGAGGTCTTTTGACATCAAGAGAGCCTCGTAGTGCAAGGATCTTTCTCATATATGATAGAATATTATAATATATCTTTTTGCTTGATTTAGGCTTTACTCTAGGATTTTTTGGAATGATATCTTTGTTGACTTCAATTTATTTTCCTTTGTGTTTATTTGCATTTCCCTTTTTGATGATGGTGGTAAAACTTTACCACTTTTCAACTAAACTTGAATCACCTTATCTTGCTTAGATTCTTAAGAGGTAGTTTCTTCAAATTCTTACGGATGATTGAACAAAAGACTCATTTTTCAACTTCATACATTTCATACTTGATGATATCGATAAGTTTGACTCTTCTCCGTCGAGGAAACATAAATCTTCATTTGAACTGTTATCTTTTTATTTAGTCATTAAATAAAATTCAGATGTTAACTCGACAGGCACTTCTTATTTTCTTGATAAGAATTTTGATGGGTTAGTCGAGTCTATCTGACTACCCTTGTCATTTTGAAGTAAGTGATGCTGAAGAACATCTGATATCACATAAATGATTTAGCATGTTTCTACTAGACAAGATTCACCATTATCTTCTTCATTCGATTCAACAATACAAAGTTTAGGCATAAAGTCTGCAAGCCTAAATGGTTGTCTTGTCAGCTGGTGATACTCCTCTAATTTGTTAATAATCTTTTGAGTTATAGTCTTCTTCTTGATCTTCTTTTCTTTTAATTTCTGATTTATGAGGATTTAGTAGACTACTCTCATGTGATGAAGTAGCCTTATGAAACTACTGAGAAGCCCAAAATACTTGATTTAGGCATTCTTTAAGTCCAATATAGGTTCAAGTGGTGAGATTTAACACTAAGGACACCTTTTAGCTACTTCAACATTTTCACAGTCTTTTTAGAGACTACTGTTTCCCATTCTTCAATATGAATTTATTTTTCTTTCTTTTATCTTTAATGGATGATATGGAAAAGGACGCAATCATCCTTGTAGACTCTCTTTTCAGGTCGACTAGAACACTATTGGATAATGTAAATTCACCTCGTCAATATTTCCTTTCTAGCCAATCTTTGAAGATATAATAATCTTCAATAGAATGGCTAATTATGATGATAGGGACAGTAATTTGGATTTCTGACTTGATCAACTTCTTCAAAACTTTTATTTTTTGGTAATTGTAAACCAATTTTGACTGCTTGTCGAAATAATTTAGTCACACTGTCCCTTCTAAAGGAATATTGTTTGTTCATCTTTTCTTTAATAGATGGCTGTATTCGCTCATCATCTATTGTTACTTGTTTTGGACACTCTCCACCACCTGGAAAAGTTTTAAGTTTATCATTGCCTCTTAATACCAATTTTGGCTGTGGATTAGAATGGACAAGCTTCTTTCCATTATCATCATTATACATTGGCTATTTTTCTTTGCCTACATCATAGATTCTCTGCTTTTCACTACTTCAACTATAGGAAGCGGCATGAGTTTCATTTCTTCTTGAGTCTGAAGGCTTATTTTTCCTTGATATATGTGTATGGATTTCAGACTTAGGGCGATTCAATTTTTCAGATTTGGCTAGTCTATCAAGCAAATCTTGGAATGTTGCAATTGGCACCATACGTAAAAAAGGTGTCATTTTATCATCTATATTGCCCATTAGCAATTGGATCACATGTTCTTCTTCCAATTGTTGCTCATATTTCATACTTAGGTTATGCCAACGATTTATGAATTTTAACACTGACTCATCGTTTATCTTTTTTAGCAAGGCAAGGTCAGCGATTATTACTTTCTCAGTTGCACTAACAAATCTCTTCATGAATATTGTCTCTAACTCAGCAAAGATTTTAACAAAATCATTTGACAATTCTGCATATCACTCGAAAGCAGCTGAGCTAGGCTGCTAACAAATTGATGGAAAAGTAGCACTTCATTCCCTCCTATGTTACTACAAATAGCCTTAAATTGGGTTAGATGTTGCTTTAGGTTACCAAGCTTATTGAAAGTATTAAATTTTGGCACTGAGTAACCTTCCGGGTTTGGCACTTGATCATATTCAATTGGGTAAGGGAGACCTTCACTCACCAGCTTTTTAGCTTGCTCTGAAGCTATAACTACCTTTATCTTTTCATTAATTATTATTTTTAGCTGAGCAACTGGTACCGTTCTAAGTGTGCTAGCCATATTTTGAATTATTAGCTGAAGAGGTAGTTGGTTAACTTCATTCCTCACTTCAGGTGTATCATGTACTATAGGAGCTTGAGGTACCAGTGCGACTGGTGGTATAGAGATTGAATTATTAGCTACCAGTTGATTAGTAGATGAAACAAGTGCTACATTTAATGTCATTTTCTTCTACAACATATCCATCTTGATATTCATTTATGCCATCATTTCATTCATCTTGGCACCTAGCTGTGAAATCTCCTTATCTTTCACTTCCATTTGATGCTGCATTTATCTTTGCTCTCTAGCTAGCACTACAACATCAACAAGTATAGACCCTTCTTCTTTCTCTATTTCTTGTTGTTGTTCTGCTCCTTGCTCATCTTCATGAGAAGAACTTGACTATCCTTCTCTTGTGCATTTGTAGGGATAGTTGTTGCTTGGGCTGAATGACGATGCTGATTATAAAAGCGTGTACCTGGCTGATCATTTTTTGGTTCAATCATATAAACAGTTTTAACTCCCATGATCTTTTTCTCTTTTTGATCTTCTTCTTCTTCCTCTTCAGTAGAGATTGGCGATCCATCTTCTACTTGCTTCTATGAAGACTCTCCTTCATAAACATCAAATTTAGGTTCAAGCTCCATGGATTCATGTTGTTGATGGTGCTGAGCAGAAAGTTTGTCTATATCTTTGACCATATAGATGACTTCCACTTCCATAATGTCATCTTCATCGCCTTCCTTTTACACATAAATTTTTGATTGACGTTTTCAGTGGATCTCTAGTTTAGTGTACGGAACAAACACTTCTTCCATTAAAGGATTGTAATCAAACTCAACCTTCTCTTGTGGGTGTGAATCGATGGCGATGGATCTCCATCATGTATTTTATCAGTGATATCCCTTCTTTTAGGTATCCACTTCTGATAAGTTATGTTTGAGGTGAATTTTTGAATATGTGTATCAAATGTCACACATTTTTCTTTCTTCAGAATTTTATTATTGGGCCTTGGCCTCCATATCTACTTTCCCTTTCACTGGGACCTTTTGATAGCAGATTCTTGGACACGCTGTCCAAGTGTCACCATTCGATGCTCACTATGCAAAGCATTCTTGGTTCGATGACTGGTTACCATAAGAGATGATAACCTCCTTGACATCGCTTCAGTATTTTCAATCTCCACAGGACTTTGAAATTTTCTTTTCATTAAGCCTCTTTCCTTGGCTACTTTAAGAACTTTATATATTCAAGATGACAATATTTCATGCTGTCTCCTCTGTGGTGGTGGAGCTTGACATTGTTAAGTCCAGAAAGATAACTTCACCTCACCAGTAGAGCTATTTCTTTTTACCCATTTTACATATATTAAAGTTTAAAAATGCATTATAAATATAACTAAAAATATACTTTAATTTCTTCTTATATATTTAAAATATACAGATTTATTTCTTAAAAAAATGAATTCATATATGTATTGTAAAAAAGATTTGTAATATGAAAAAAATAAATTTAAATCATAAATAATTCATTACATATTTTAATTTCATATATATATATATATATATATATATATATATAATAAAATAGATATACTATAAATAATTTAATTTTTAAATATAAATAAGCATACATATATTTAATTTTGTATGGCTTGCCCAAAGATCTTGTCAACTTTGCCAGCCCAAAGAACAACTCGCTTTACTCTAATGGGGGGGCTATGCTAGCTTTAGAGAGAACTCGTTGAGTCTGCAACGACACTCATTAGGGTTATTCGTTTCAATTTACGAAGGTTGCTCGACCTGATTAGCACAAGCTGTTCGTCTTGACTTATTTGTAACTGTCAACTCCTTTAGCAAGCCGGTACGTGACTTCTCATTATCACCTCTGAGGAGCTTCAACCTCCAAGATAGAGGTTGGATTCATATATCTGTTCATGCATTTGATTTTGACTATATAGGTTATATGCCTCATGTTATAAGAGAAATATTTTTCTTACTCTTTGAATAGACTTTTCTATAGAATGCAAAATCTTGTAAACGAGAGAGTTAGAGGATCATTTTTTTATGAGATTTCTTTTGTGCTATAATTTTTGATAACGGGAGACTAGATCTTCTTAGAGTCTCTTTTGTGCTGCTATATTTTTTTACAATGATGATTGCAAAATTACTGTCAAGAAACTAATTTTTTTAAAAAATTATTATTGTTGCGTACTAGAAAACCAGTTGTGGTAGAGTAAAAGTTTTTGCCTTAGCTTCATTGTGAAATCCAGCATACACATAGGTATTTAAAGAGTGAACAAGAAAACTCAAAATTTTATGTGGAAAACCTCGAAAAAAAAAACCGAGCCTAGCCAGGTAAAAGCTTCCACTATGTATCATTTTGAGTACAAGATCTTCCGATATCGGGATTACGAGTGTATATGAGAAAATAACAATAGCTATGTGAGAATGATCAGTTGTGATTGCTAGTAGTAGCGAATGATGAGTGAAGCATGCGGAACAATCGGTGGAAATCTCGAGGAACAATTACGAGAAATGTAATCAGCGGCATGGAACAATCTAGAAATCAGAACAATCAGCGGTAGAAGTCATCATGATGGAGGCAAATAGAGATTGGCGGCGGCAGGATCAGCGGCGGTGCGGCCGGCGGCGGTTGGCGACCGTCAGTGGCAACGGTGTGCTTGGAGGATCTTTAGAGCTCTCTCCTCCCTCTTGCTTGGGCTCCCCTCATATGAGGAATGAGGGACTATTTATAGATTGGAGGAGTGGCATCTCTGTAAATACATGCAAAACCCGTACCACTCCACTTCATCGAACGGCTCAAAATGATCCCCTTGATCATATGATGTATTTTGTGTATTTGAATGCTCAAATGATGTTAGAATTATGATATTTTGGGCTTATTAGATTCGACTTGTCAAGATGCTCGATTTGACTATAAACACTCCATGTTTAAGAGTCGATTGATAATAAATGCTTGATCTCGGTTAGTCTTGATTCCGATTACTTTCTACATCAAGATTGTGCTTGACTAGTGGAATTTTGAGGGTCATAGTTGCCCCTATTTTTGGATGATATTATCTCAATCATCCAAAAATATATATGTTGAATATTTGAAAATAGCAGATTCTTCAATGAAATTTGCGGGTCCGTTAACCATACATTTTGAAGAACATATCTTGAGGAGCATAAGATTATGACCATGAAGTAGTGCGAGGCTATGGATGTATCTTGAGTGCAGCGTGGTGCAAGATTTTGGGTTATGGACCCATCGGACATTCACGGCACTCGAGCCAGTTTGGTTGGATTGTGAGCAGAATTTGCAAGATATGTCTTGATTTCATGGGCTAAAGAAAGGTGTTGTGGGATTCGTGGGGTTAGAATAAATTTGGGCAGCTGGAAATTTGGGCAGACGGTTCGACAATGGCTGAAACAGCGAGGACAATTGAAACCCGTAGCGGAACGCTGGTAGTTCTAGCGGCTTAGCTTGAAAGCGGGTTAATTGTCGTGAGGCCAGGCGGGTGTATCTGAAGTCGTGGATCATGATTCGGCGGGCCGTCGCGGCCGAGTTTAGTCAGCAGAATGGCGAATGGGCCGCACGGGCGGCTCGAACAAACCTGCAAGAGCACTGGACTCGCTTGGTATTTCCATATGGGCACATCCATTTTGGCCCATTTTCACCCGTTTTGATCTGTTTTGAGCTGTTTTGAACAATTTTGGGCGGTTTTGGATGCTTTTTTACGCTTTTTCCCCTAAAAGGGGTCTATAAAAACCTGAGAGAAAGCACCTTCTCTTCTTCTTGAGAGAAGGTCATTTGGAATCGTGGTTCATGACAGGCTTTCCCTCGAAGAGGTGTTAACTGACCTCGTCGTGGCCGGTTGAAAGGCGATCAAGACCCATAGTTCATACAGCAAGGCTCTAGTTTTCCCTTAAAAGAGGTGTCAACTGACCTCGTCGGACCGACCGGGCTCGGAGGCGATCAAGACCCATAGTTCATATGGCAAGACTCCAATTTTCCCTCGAAGAGGTGTCAGTAACCTCTCGTCGGACCGGCCGGGTTTGGAGGCTTAAAGTTCATCTCGACAAAAGTTTTCCTCGAGGTGTCCGACCTTGTGCTCCTTTAAATTTTTTATGTGTTTAATTAGCTAATTAAAGTTTTAATTAAGCCTAATCTAAAAATTTAGCCCTCTCTATTTCCATTAATTTGAAAGTAGGAAGCTCTAAATGCATATAATTTATTTACAACATCTCTCAAGGATAGCCTTTTCTCTTGTAATGAAGTTGAGCATGTAAGGCCTACTCATGTCAAGGAAATCAACATTTGTTGATTCTTTGGCAACTTTCAAAGTTAGCCTCTCTTCGGTCTTTTGAAAATGTTTTAAAATCTATGACATTGTTGATTCTATGAGGAAATACCCTTTTGACATGGCTATATAGATTTATGTTATCCTTAAAAATATCATCAGTGGACTTTCTTCTAGTAAGCATCTCTAATATTATTATTCCAAAACTATAAACATCTCAAATATAATATTTCATCATAAAATAAAATATTTTAAAAAGTAGTTAAAAAGCTAGTAGCCAAATATAGCTATAATTGTTTTATGAAAAAAAAAATATTACAAGTAGTACGTTGATATTACCACATGCATAAAACCCAATATGTTGGTACATTTCTTCACATCAATTATAACTCGCTTAAATCTCACACTATGCTCATCGTGTTGCATTATGAGTACGATTTTATATGGAACTAAACAAAAGCCTATGGGAGAGAGTAGTTAGTTCACTTCATAGTATGAGGATTTTAATACCTTTTAATAATGTCTTAATTTTGTGGGCTCCAAAATTCACCTCCGACATCTCGATGAAGAGAGTTTGGATTTAATGTTGGTGTAATTTTCAGAAGGTAGATGGAATAGTAGATAAGACACTACCCAAAGATTTCACCCTCATTTTGTGAGGACTTTAGATCTCATTCCAAGTTTCTATAAGCACATAGTTAATTACCCCTCTCAATGCTGAGAGAGAACTTTCAATTAAGGCTAGTCGTTAGATCACTAAATGTGTAGCGTATAGTAGCATCATGTGGAGTTTTGAAATTTCATTTAGAATTTATAAAATTCATCATCGTTAGTTTAAAGCGGATGGTTGGGGTAATGATGACGTGCCCGATTTAGATCCCATAGTTCCATCATCCGGGTTGGTCCCTAGTCTACTTAGTCGGAGAGGTAGTTGACCCAACTGGCGAAGGATCCTTATAACACACATGGGTTATATGTCAAGAAATCCTTGTAGACTTGGGGTGGTGTTTATCTAAGAAGACAAGCTTAAGTCTACCTTAGCTGACAGAGGGTTTTTTGCTCTATCAAGTATACCCTATTATTCATAACTCAAAGGGTAGAGCCATTGGAGAGCATTCGGGCTACAGTCGTGATTGTAATATAGTGGATCCTACTGGCCAAACCACGTCAGAGGACTGCGTATCATATATGGAATCGGTCAAGCCACCGGTCAGGACACGGGCCCATCCTTACTCATGAGATTGATTAAGAGTGAACATAGTAGAACACTTGATTTGACATTGGCTCCTTTGTGAGCTAGAGTTTTCTTAATTTGTCACCTTGAACAAATAGTTGCGAAGGTGGATAGATTGAGTTTTTCTTTAAGCTTTTAATGATTGAATTTCATCTAAGCAGTTTTTAGATTGATACTTAATTTGAGTTAATTTGATTTAAAGTTAGAATCACATTTTGATGGAAGTATCCCCTCTGGTTGAAATCATCATTCAACACAGCCATCATCGGGGTAGTTAATTGATTAAATCAAATATATTTGAGAACTTTAGATCCTGTCAACTCTATTTAGCTCCTAAAAAAGGATCAGATCTACTGTCACATGACATAATTAGCTTCTCAAATATTTTAAAAGTTAAAATTCTTATAATAATTAGATTTTTAGATTTTGTTAACCTGAATCCGGTCCTAAGACCAAACCAGGAAACAACTTGCACAGCATCCTCTGACACTAAGTTTAAGCATTCAACATAGTTTTGGGGCTCATGCAGGTATTTATTAATTTAGATAATTTTTTGTTTAAATTGTGATATTGATTTTGTATTTTCATTTATTTTCAACTCACTGCACAACCTTTTCAAATATTAAAATTTACACTTCAAATCACTATATCCGAGCACATGCCAGAATTTATAGCTTACATAATTTCAACTAATATAAATTTCAGTACATGAATTTAATATAACATTCTTACTTGTTCTTTGTGAATTTTATTTGATTATCATTAATTTTCACCTCAAATACAAGATCCAAATGATCCTTTTAAAGGTCACATTCATGATTGCTCATGAGTTTCCTAATTGAATTTGTGCTTGTAAGAAACCTACCAAATCACTTACACATTTTCACTTTCAATATGGAATTAAACATTTGAATTTACCACCAATCATTTGTCCTTTAGTATTAAATTGAAATCCTATTTCCTTTTGACATCAAATACAAATATTCAAGTGTATTATTCACATTGATTACTTGTTCATGAATTTAACACTTTGAATATCCAAAGAGAAGCCTTGTTCATACAAAAAGACTTCGAATCCATTATGGATTTATCTTCGATTCCACATCAAGTTTCATGTTTACTTAAAAGAAGCTAACTTTAGATTTATCATTAGTCTCTCGTGATTTTATTATTAACCTCCTCATGCTTCACTTGCATTTAATTTGAATATCTTCATTTATTTCAACATATAAAGCAATAGGCTCAAGCATTCATTTGGTGGTAAACTAAATGAATGAATTCACTTTTAGCTGCATGATGTTCTCTTTTGTTGAAGCTAAAGAATTAGATATTTAAGCTTTCATATAGATGTTCTTGTTTATCATGTCAAGTGTATGATTTTACCAATGATTAGTTCTTAGAGGAGAAACATTTATATAAGTTTTAATAGGCCATCTAAAAATGATACTTTACAACTCTTAGAATTGAAAGCACGATTTATAAAAATTAAGAGCTCACTTAAAAGATCTTTCGAAAAAAGGATTAACAAGCTTCCAGGAATTAATTTTCTTATAAATAGAATAGCCAATAAAATCATTGAACTTTAACATCACTATGAGTATCGAATGTGAACTTTATATTCCCTTTTCATTTCCATAAATTAGAGGCTATAATGACTCTTATTGTCATTTCAATTCTTTCAAAAGCTTGTAAAACTCTAATTGTCTATAGAAGAAGTGAAGAAGATTGAGCCTCAAATTGTTTCAAATGTTCATTCAGTTTCATTCTTATAAGTCCTCTCAAATTTAATATGTGCATGTGGGTGAAAAATTTTATATAGTCGCCTTCATCTATGGTGAAAAGCATGAATATAAAAATTCATCTTTTTATGATTCCACGTAGATCCACAGATGTGCTTATTCAGGTGATCGGGTACGTCATCAAAGAATAATATACTATCTCGGGAGGTAGAAGTCACTACCCTTTCATGGACCTAATTACCTCAATAAGGACTCCTAAGGACAATGGGACTACATATGTAACAGAGATTCTTCCCCTACTTTACATGAAAAAATAAAGTAGGGTTTATTTTAAGGTTCATTAAGTTCCTACAAGGCAAGCCCCCAGTTAATTACATCCTAAGGGATGGGATCCCTTAGGAATACTCGATTAAGGTAAATGATGTTGTCTTCAAAGATTTTAATAGGAAAGGACTATTAATTTAGTTCATTTTGAAGATCAAATGGGATTGATCAAGAGAGTTATTATCGAAGCCAAAAGAAAGATAAGTAGGAGATGCCCACGATGCTAAGAAACCTAGCGAGCATCTCAAACTATCATATTGTTGGGCTTTACATTTTTGAAGTTGATTTAATTTATTTTAGTTGCATTTTTTTATTAAAAATTTAATACTTATGATTCTATAACACAAGATTAAGAAAATGTCTAAGAGGTGAGGATTTAATCTTATGACCCACTAAGGGCAGAAGCAACCTCAGAACCTAAATCTAGAGAGCTTTGGTGTGGGCCGAAAGCATAACCCAAATCTAAGGAGAAAAATGGCTATTTGATTTGCCTCCATAAGAGAGGACAAACCACCCAACTGCTTGGACGTACAATCACCTGGGGGAGTCCACCAACTAACTCCTCCTACTATTTAAATTCGTGTAGGCAAGTTATATGTTTTATACAAGATAGATAGGCTGTTATTTATTTAGAAAGAGACTAAGTCCTTAAACTCACTCCCTAAAGAGACTAGATCATGTAAGGACATACTTCAAATGACCTAAATCTAATGCAATTCAAATTTCATTTTATTTTCATTTTTGGATAATTATTTTGACTCATGCTAATAGGATTCATATTCCTAATGCATGAGAAATAAAGTTATTTGTCATTTGCCAAAATCAATGAGAAGGGAGGAGGTGTGTTTCTACCATGGCTCTCAAAGGTCAAGCCAAGTTTCTCTGGCAAAGGTGGAAGCCCTCCAATCAAGGGTGAAACAAGATGCATTTATGCATGATGTTATAAAACAAATACTCATCCAACTAAGGGGTTGCTAATTCTTTTATCTTGATTTTAATTCTAGGATTTAGGCGAGATTATGAGTTCTTTATTTTTAGTTTTGAATTGTTAAGTTTGATAAAAGATTTATTTTTTCCTAGGAGCCTAATCCACATCCAGGCCCTACATAAAGTAAGGAAGAAACTAGAAAAAAGCTGCCACTTAATGCTCAATCTAAACAAATCATCAATCAATTTATAAAGCTAATCACAAAAGAATAAGAGGCCATTGTGGTCGGGTACCACCGCACAAACTCAAAAACAAATTGGGTAGCCTAGCTTTACCCTTATACAACTCGGATTACAAATGAATTAAATACAATTAAGCAAGAAATTCATTATTATGGGGGTCTTCAAGCTTCATTTCTTCATTCTTCTTTTCCTCTTTGGTTTCTTCTTTTGGATGGTTGGAAGGTGGATGTTCCAAAGACTTCACATGGTGCATAAAAAAGATCTTATGACCAATGTTCATCCTAATCCTCATAACAATCATTCCAAAATCTTATTTGCAAAATTTACATGAAAAGGAAAAATTAAATCTAACACACCTACAAGACAAAGGTTAGCTAAAAAATCCACCAAATCAAGCATGTATATTGGACTTATCACCCACACATGGTGACTAAGTCCACACTTGGATTATGCTTAGGGGTATAAGCACTTGCACAAAAGCATTTATTTATTTTATTTATTACAGCCGCACAATCCCTGTAATGGTTTAAGATCTCCCTATCATTCATTCTACACACATAATCTTAACATCCAATATAAAATATATATCACAAAAAATAAGCATCAAAGCATGCACCGCCCTAACCTAAGGCTAGAAGTGGTGATTTAGCCTAATGTGTGTGCTTTAGAGGTTTGTGTGGTATGCTTAGCTATGGCTTTAAGTTAAAATTTTCTAAGTGTGAAGCATGTTCAACTTAGAGGAGGGTTTAATTTACAGTGATTTAGTTGATTTGGGTTAATTTTATTTCATGTTTTGATTAGGTTCAAATGAATCTTACAATTAATTACTAAGTTATAAAGAGAGGGAAAGGAAGAGAACTTCTCTTTCCTTCCTTAACTTAAGTAATTTCTAAAGTAGATTCATGTTTTGGTTTTATTTGGTGAATATTTTAATTAAGTCTTTTAATTAATCCTAAGTTTATATGAACTCTAAACAACTCATTCAAATAGGAAAGGATTTTAAGATTAAATAAAATAAACCAAATTCACTAAACATACATCACTTCATTTGTTTCCCAACATGTATAACATGCATATGAATGAGTCCTAAGCATATCTATGCACACAAATGAGAATGTTTAATCACACTTTATGATGCATGCTAAGCAATTAATTTAAG
>CM038219.1:152005345-152165190 GCA_021442155.1 Cymbidium sinense | reverse complement strand
TTGTATCTCATCAAATCATCACAAATATTTGCAATTCATATACTACTTAACTTAATTCATATCATAATTATTGGAAGCATGGTTTGCAATTCATATACTACTTAACTTAATTCATATCACAATTACTGGAAGCATGAAATCTTTAAGTTTGTAACTAAATACATAGCAACTAAATACATTTAATTTGTAATGCACTCCAAAAGCCTTTAAGCTTCCCAAAACTATACATTCAACAAACAGACAAATTTCTCCCACTGCCTTTTCCTAAAAATTATCAATCCAGAAGCATCATAAGCTAAAGCTTTGTGAGACAAGAATGCTAAAGTAAGCTCAAGATAAGACAAGAGGAACAATCGCATGTACATGTAAATTTACAAACTGTAAACTCGCAAGAATGTAATAATGTAATCAACAATACGTCAGTAGGTCCGAAATGTAACAATATATTGTAGATGCATCATATCAATGTCATGTCAAAGGAGCGCTTCTTTAATGAAATCATTTCGCTATATCAAATCATTTTTCTTGAAATGTCATTTATAATTGCAGTTTTGACTTTCAACATAAGGGTCGCACCCTACTCCTAAAGTCAAGGTAAGCGGCGTAACCATACTACTTACCCAATAACTCGACATTGGACCTAACGCCAACCTCAAAATGTCGAGTCGGGATACTAAGATCCCCTAATCACGGCTCATCTCGTCAGAACTTTTGCCTATCTGCGCAGATTTCTATAACATAACCTTCCTATCATAATTTTCCTGATATTTTCCTATTTATCATATTACTGCATTTAACAACATATTTTAAAACATTTCTATATGCCCAATGAAATCATATGTCAACTAAATCATTGTAATCATCAGAATCATTAATGCAAGGTCAAGTAATAAACATTTATATTTGCATTCAATATGACAGAAATATCTATATGTCATTCGTACAATTTATAATGAAGTGTAAACAAAGCATACATAGAATAGAAACGAATTTAAATTAGCAATTATGTCTCACCTCGTTCATCTTGTCTGTGCTCCTCGATTCCTCCTCGAGTACACAACCTATAATGAAATAACTCTTCTAAATACTTCTAATACATGAAATTCATAATTAACACAAGATAATTACTAAATCTTACCAAATTGATGTCTCCTCATATAATCAAAACACGAACCACTCAACGTAATCTACTAACGCCAATCCATACCAAATTAACATAAAGTTAATAAGATTTCTTGTTTGCAAAATTAACATTCATATACTACACACATACATATTATCTTTCCCCAAACATTTAGATTTCCCCAAAACCCTTTTCACTTGGTCGTTAGCCTAATCTTAACCCCACTTTACCCTTTTATTTTCTTTTCTACAACCCAAGTTAATTACTTACCCACTTTTAAATCCCGCTCTCGTGGATCAGATTCACGAACTCCGCCAGCTGACTCCATGACGCGGCGATTCCAGCGGCTGACGAGGGTTACGCTCATGAAGTCGACAAGGGCGGTTCCAAAGCCGGCAGACGGCGGTCCGGGCGACGCCAGCTCGCAACTCGAGCACGCGCAGTCTGCGCCACGGGAGGCGGCACTCCTGTCGGGCCGACGACGGAGAATGAAGCCGAGAGGAGAAGAGGCGACGCTAGTGAAAGGAGGAAAAATAAAGGAGGAATTACCGGCCGAAAGGAAATGAAATAAGGAAGTCGGAGAGATCCAACCATACACGCGTTAAATCCTTATCCGGCCGCTGCATGCAAAGTAAAGTGGGTTTGCTACAGTAACGACGGATTAAAAATAAATTAATTAGGAATTAGGAAATAAGCTAATTGGATATTACAGCTTGCCAAAGGAATTGGGTCCTAGCCTTGTAGATTGCTCCCTAGACCAAGCTATGGATGCTTCTCGTCAGCTTTGGTGTATCTCTTACTTGCCGGCGACTTGGGAAGTGGGGAAAGGCTTGATTGAGTTCAGTTTTAAGTGGTGAAGGTAATAGAAGAGTTTTCTTGCACTGTGGATCTCTCTCCTTTGATTTTCAGTTTGGCCAAGCCTTATGTAGCTTAATTTTCATTGCTTTAGTCGGCCAACAGGGATGGGGAGGCTTTGGAAGTTTGCTAGAACCCTCTTCTCTGCCTTACAAATGTTTAGGTTGACGAGGTGGAGAGGAAAGGGGAAGGGAAATTGGATTTTCCCTTCTCATGGTGAAAATTTTGAATTATTTTGGCCTTTGTCCTTTAGCTTCTTAGGTGGTTTGGTTAGGGAGATTAATTAGTGTTTAATTCCCTCATTAGCAAAGCTTAAAACGATTAATTTATATTCCATATGCATTGGTTGGATGAATTTTGTGATTTTCCTTGGATTTGATGCATATGTTTGCACTTTTTATTTATTTGTATTTAGCACCTTTCAATTGTTTAATTATCCTTGATTTAATGCTAAATATTAATGATTTTCATCATTAATAATTTTCTTATGGAAAAGAAAATCATTAAATTTCATTTCATGGAGTATATTGTTTATGTTAGCTTATTTTGCTTCCTTAGGTTTGATTTGGATTTTGATTAATTCAAATCATGTATTTGATTTAGTCATAGGGTATTTCACTTTTAATTATATTAATCCAAGTAATTTAGAATGATTTCAAGTGCATTGGATCAATAGATTTTCATTTCATTGAAATTTGAACTCATTTAATCCATTTGGGTTTAATGAGTTTTAACTTGATTTCATTTGGGTCAATTGACCCATTTGGCCATGTTTGATCTAATGGAGAGTTATATCATGCATAAATGTCAATCCCAAATGATTTTGGTTGATCAAATTGAGCTCATTTCAATTTGATTTTGGTTTGAATCCAATAGGATCCATTTAGACAATTTTCGATCAAGTGTTTTTTATTTAGCCTATTTTGGGTTTGATTAGATTCAATTTTGTTTATATTTATGATCAAATATGTTTATTTGATCATTTAAAGCATTTGGAATTATTTGATTTGACCAAAGTTTTGGTGGGTTGACCTTGGCTAGGTGGGTCCCACCTAAGTCAAACCTATGTTGGCTAGGTTTGACTTTGGAGTTGATTGTTATTTTGGTTTTGGATTTATTTAAGTTGTTTTGATTTTCTTTCAATTTAGTTTATTTAGATTATTTGATTAATCCAAACTAAACCAAATTTTACCTAAGCTAGTTAGGTTTGAAAGTATCTAATGAGAATTCTCTTAGGGCACTAAAAGTGGTGTCCTAAGTATTGAATTAGGAGAGTTCTTTTTGAGATTAGAACTTCCTAATTATTGATTTCAACTTGATATTAACTTCATCCAAAAATGAGGTCAATAATATTGAGAGATTATATTCTCCTACATGTACAATTATGTTGTAGTTAAGCATGAAAATGCTTGGCTTTATGTCACTATAAAGCATTGATATTTCACAACTATGGTGAAGAAACTCTACAACATCTACAACATCAATGGCAATGTTTAATTTATTTTCTAGAGAAAGAACATCTCCATCAATCACATATTCTTGGTGGAGCTATATGTACAAATTTCCCTTAGCATGAATTCAAATGTCAAAGCTTTAAAATCTCTGCCTTGGTGATCAATGCTTAAGCAAGATTTTGGTTCAAGTTATTGCATATGTGTTATGTGAGTTCGGCGATAAAATTCACTCAAATGCCCCCACACAAAAAATAAGATTTTGATATTGTATGTTTTTCAACACATCACTATAATATATGAAACTCTTAAAGGCTCCATGCACATCAAGGCTAAAACTTTAATAACCACAATTGGTTGATAGTCTCTTTAAGTGTCTTTATAAACATAATCATATCTATCATATCCTACTAGATATGAAGAAGAAATCATCCATAGCTTTGGCAAATTTGTATAAGAAATTCTTGGAAATAAATACAACTTAAAGAGGACTTTGCTAAAGTTCTTCTTTGACCACTTTAATTTTTTTGTTTTCTATAGAGCAAAGTATGGCACATTAAAAGAACCAAAACCATAACTAGCATGCAAAAAACTAGGACTAACATTTTGATTAAATGATTTCTATTTTTTTTTGTTTTTTTTATTTGTTAATGATGACGTGATAATAGATTTTTGCAAATGAAGTTTAGGAATTCCTCCACATTTTTGTAATTTTTGGTGAGGACACTTTTGTATGTGATTGATGGAGATGAAATTTGCAAAGACACTTTTGTATGCCAGCTTTCTTTTAAGATTATTAAATATTAGATTCTAATGCTTCAATAAGTTAAAATTTTATAGAAATTGAGAAATATTTATGAAAAAGTTCACATTCCAAATTCATTTACATGCATAATATACAATTCTTATATATTTACATATTTAACACCTAAATTTTAATATCTACATAAATAACATCCAAATTATTACTATTGCATAAAAATAGCACAGTAGTTCACTTTTTAAAGTTAAATGAATCTTTTTAAAAATATGAGAAATGCTATATTTATAAATATCAAATCTTCGGTGGTAGATACGTAAATGTATAAAACTTGTGTGATATATATACACACGCACGTGTGTGCGCACACACACACACATAGACCACACAATTCTTATGTATTCACATATCTGACATCTAAAATTTAATTTTTACAAATATATAACACTCTAATCTTCAATATCACATCAAAAATGTCATCACCACTCCCTTTTTAAACGTGAAATGCACCTTTTTAAACATAAGAAAATGTTAAAGAATTAAATATCTAACTTTAAGTGTTTGATTTGTAAATATAAAAAAGTTGTGTATGAATATAAATCTTTCATATATGTATGTCTTAGATAAATAGGAATGAGGCCACAAAAGAAGTCACAACTCCAAGTGATTCTTTAAAGACTCTTCCATATTGATGACTTTAGCTTGACTTTGAATATGGAAAGACTCTTCAATCAATAGACTTCATGCAATTGTGGACCTCCAATCAACAATTAACGACTTCTAGGCGCAAGTGCCCAATGAAGTGATGTGAACTTCATTAATTATAATATTTTTATAATATTATTTAATATATAAATTTAAATGCACATATATACATGATAATCTAAAAAAATAATTTAAAAATATTTATAATCTAATATATTTACACAAATTAACTGAGAATCAACTAAATATTGCATGTCATACTAACTTTCATGTCAATTATCAATCAAAAGTTTCAATAGAGGAGTTTCATGAAGGCGGGGGACCTAAGATAATTAAAATCTTTTGCTTGCCTCCCCCTTAGGAGAACTCCCTATTTCATGTAGATTTAAGGTAAGAAGTCCTAATCATATGTAGTTTTGTAACAACCTCTGTCATCATCAACCTTTCATTTGGCAATGATGTTGAGCATGAAAGACCTCCTTCTGCCAATGAAATCAAACATTTGTTGATCCGTTGCAAACTACTATAATCAGCCTCTCTTTGATCTTTTGTGAACATTTTAGGATCTTTGATGTTGTTGATTCTATGTGGAAATGCCATCTTAACATGATTATATAGATTTAAGTTATCTTTGAAGATATCATCAGTGGGTCTTCTTCATATAATTATTACTAGTATTATTATTCCAAAATTATAAACATCTACAGAGGTAGATGGAAGAGGTCCTCCACCATATTCTGCAAATAAAATGAAGAAATATATTTTAAGAAAATATTATTTTTAAAAAATAAATTAAATTAAAAAATAAGTACAACTATAAGTGGAATCATCACATCACATGGGGCAATATGTTGTTCCTTTAATCTCACTTAATGATATTTGAGTGACATTTCAAAGCCTCAGATTCTTGAGAGTCCAAAATCTCCTATATGCAACCATGTTGTTATCAAGTAGGATGTTGCTTGATTTATGTCACATAATGATTGATAGCTCACAACTATGATGAAGGTACTCCAAAGCATAATATTGATGATAATGTTCAATCTTTCTTCAAGAGAAAGAACATCATCTCCATCTACTGTATTCTTTGAGCCACATGTCCAAGTTTCCCTTTGCATAAACTTAAAAAATCAAAGCCTTGAAATATTTGCCTCAATGCTAGAGCATGAGGTAAAGATCTTAACAAGATTACGATGACATAAGCTTCTAAAGCATCACATTGATGTGAAACTTTTGAAAGCTCCATGCACCTCGGTTGAAAACTTTAATAGCCATAGAATTTGTTAATCTCTTACCTCTAGAAAAAGATCCATATTTTCCATATCCATTTAGATGGAGAAACCATTTGTATTTCAAATTTTGTATAGGAAATTCTAGAAAATGGAGTGCTTAAGGATAAGTTCGATGAATTTCTAAGTCAATGAATTTTGCTTTGCCACTTCGCTTTTGCATTTTATAGAGCCAAGTATAGACAATAATTGAACGATAGCACAATGAGCACGAAAAATTGAGACCAAAACTTTAATTAAATGATCACCTTTTCTTAAAGATGATGATCTAGAAACACATTTTGGCAAATTAAGTTTTGGAATTCCACCACATATTTTTTTTCATTTCCAACGAGCAAAATTGCTATGGAATTTGCAAAGATACCTTCACATGGTACCTCACCTTCAAATTATTAAATGATAGATTCAAATGCTTAAGTAAGGTGATATTTTATAGAGATTGAGGAATATTCCCAGATAAATTATTATGTGAAAAGCCTAGTATTTAAAGATTTTTCATGTTGCTTAGAAGCAAGAATGGATCCATTAAAGAAATTTGTTCATTAATTCAATTTATTAGTTAAATTTAAAAGAAATTTAATTAAAATTCAAATAGATCCTCAATGCAAGATTTCACAAACAAACCAAAGTTTTAAGAAAGAAATTAAAGATCAATAAAATACACAAGTATTCATGAAAGTTAAGTGGATGACCAGAAATTTACATTATGAACAATCTGTTGTAGTTTTCATGAACTAGCTTTAATCATCGATTATTAATAAAAAATTGTAAATTAAAGTTCAAAAGCTTGGGACCGATGATAAATTAAAGAGTTTTTGCTTTCTCCATATTGGTTCAATATTCTGAGTATTCTTCATTTCCATCGATTGAAGGTAGGAAGTTCTAATTGCATGCAATTTTGTAGCAACATGTTTGGAATCGCTGGTAATGAAGTGAGCATAAAAAGGTCTATCTCTCACAATGAAAAGAATTGTAGATTTTTGGCAAGAATTGTTAGCATCTCTTTTGTTTTAAGCATTTTGGGATCTATGATTTTTATTTTACAAGAAATGTCATTTTTACATGGTCACATATATTTAAGTTATCCTTAAAGATATCATCTGTAGGTCTTTCCAAGAATCTCTAGTATTATTACTAAAACTATAAACATCTACTTAAGGTGATAATGACCATATTCTGAAATAAATAAATTATTTCAAAAATAATTTAAAGGTCATATAATGTTGCAATATAATGATATATTTTAATTATAGAAAAAAAGGAATCATTATGCAAATATATAAATAGTTCCTTTAATCCACTTTGTTAGAATAATCTTGAGAGACATATTTGTAAAAGTATTCGAGAGTCCAAAATCTCTATATGTGCAATATATTATTGTCAAGAGATGATTTGGTTTTTTTTATGTCACAATGAATAATTGGTGGTTCACAACTATGGTGAAGATACGGCCTCTAATTGATGATAATGTCCATTCTTTTTCTAAAGAAAGAACATCTTCTCCATCAATTTTTTGTTGGTGAGACGTCCAAGTTTCCTTTTGCATGAATTCAAAATTAAAGCTTTAAAGTCTTTGCCTTGATGATCAATGCTAGAGCAGAGGTTAGATCTTGACAAGATTACATGTTATGCTTCTTAATGCATCACATTTAGAAAGTTTTAAAAGCATGCATCAGGTGGAAAACTTTAATAATAGATTGATAATCTTCTAGATTACCTTTATAAACAGATATCTTCCATTTCCTACTAGATATGAATGAGAAATCATTTATAGCCTTGGCTAATTTTGCATAAGAAATCTTTGGAAAAGGAGTGAAAAAAGTCGATGAATTTCTTCTTCTACCATTTTGTGTTTGTTGTCTATAAAGAAAATATAGCAAACAAAAGAATTAATAGTATAACTAGTACTATAAGAATTGGGATCAAAATTTTAATTAAATGATGTTCGTTTTGTCATGATGATATAAATACATGTTGGCAAATGAAGTTTTAATTCCTCAAGATAATTTATCATTTCCAGGAAGATCGGAGGAATTTGCAAATACACCTTCATGTGGCATCACCCTCAAGATTATTAAATGATAAATTTAGATGTCTAAGCAAGGTAAGATTTTGTAGAGATTGAGGAATAACTCCGGATAAATTATTACATGAAATGTCAAGTATTTGAAGGTTCTTCATGTTGCTTAGGATATAGAATGGTCCATAAAAAAATTATGTTCCATAAATAATTCAAATAATATTTGACAATTTTGAGTGATTTGATTTCTCCAAATATATTATTATTAGAAAAATCAAGCGATATGAGATTTATGAGGCAACCAACTTCTGATGGTAGAGTCCCAGTGAAAGAGTTACAAGAAAAATCAAGAGTATTTTAAAATGATGTGATGAGGAAAAGTTCTCTTTAATCAAGATTATTATTATGGCTAAGGTTCAAAGTATCGATTTCAAGATTTTTGCTTGAAGGTATAGAGCAATAATTGATTATATCTAATTTATTTAGTCTGTAATTGTAAAGAGTAAGAATTCTTTGAGACTATTCACATCAAACGTTAAAAGTTGTAGCTTTTCAAGTTTTCTAATGCTTATAAGGCCTTCAAAAGATTTTCTTCCATTAAACAAATTAAATTGTACTTAAGTTCAAAGAGATGCTTAAATGTGATTAACCTAATGTTTCATTTGAATTCTAGATTCCCAATTGATTTTAAGCATTCCATAAAGTTATTACCATGCTAAACATTTGTAGATGCAATTAGTTAATGAATCAAGAAATCTCCATTCTTGCATCACTTGCTTAAGGATTTTGTTGAATGCGATTATAAGTTTATGCATTTTCCAAGATTGGCACCACTGTAAATTATTTTTAACATAGACGAGATTGGGTAACATTTTAAGAGTTGATAACCAATGAAATGATTCACATCAATAAAAAAAATATTTCTAGTTGTGGAAAATTTGTGCAAGGTTTGAAATTTTTACCCGAGAGATCTGCTAGTGAAATTTTGCATATGAAGATAGATTGTAGAATGAAGAAGGAATGCTAAAAAAGATTATTCAGTTATATTTTTTAACTTAAAAAGTACCAATCTCATGTATGCTTTAAATGATTATTGAGGACTAGAGACTTTCCAAGAAAGAGATTGGCAAGTGAAGGTGGGATGGTGAATGAGGTCATTATCAAATTTGATGAACTAAGCTGCAATTTGGAGAATTATTTTTCTTAGGTTGTTCTAAGATCAAGAAAATTGGAGAAACTGGTTCATGATATTAGAAGGTATGTCTCCTTGTAATGAGTTAAAGCTCATTAAGATATTGTATCCCAAGAATAGATTAGAGGGATTCACTATAGATTTATTTTAAGATCTTGAGGAAGGTGAGATTAGCTATGGAAGAAAAGAGAACCAGCCGTGAGCAAGATCCATGATTGTGACTTTGTCAGTTTCACAAGAGATATCCAAGCGTAATGCTTATTCTTCCATGAGTCTCAAAATGGCGAAGAACACCATACTTTGCATCATGAAATGATTCTGAAGGCAACAAGTGATTCATTATGATTATTGAGCCAACATTGTGTGAGAGATGAACACGAGGAAGAATAGAATTTTATTTGAGGCACTTTCTCCATTGAATACCAGTGATATGACAAGGAAATTAAGAAGCTAATGAGCAAGGGAAAGAGAATTGTTTTGCCACCAATGCCTTCATGAATTTATGAAATAAAATTCATGACTTTAACTAACTATGAAAGAGACATTAAGCCTTTTATTGTTTGTCAAAGCACAAATGACCGACTTTGAATAGACTATATATAGAATAGAACACTCATATCATTCATATGCTGATCATATTATGAAGAGAAGCTTCTTTGGTGAACGTCTGATGAAGTGAAGGAATCTACATTGATTGCAATATTTTAAGATGAAAATGCCTTTTCTCCTTTTTTATATCTATAATCTTTAAATTTAAAAATATTGTTAAATAACATTTGTAATATGAAAATTATATAAGAATCAAATTGTATCAACGTGATGATTTAAGTGTTCATCAAACATGTAAAAAAATTTAAGAATGATAAAATATCTATAAAAGCTCTTATAAATAATTGTCTATATGAATTTTTTACAATTAACTATTCAATACATGCAAGAGATCATCAAATTTATGTCTAATTTAAGCAATTTGAAATTGTTATCACCAATAGACTCATATGATAAAACAGAAATTGACAAGTAAAAGTTTCCAAAGGAGAGTCTAGATTTTATTTCATTTTCAACAAACTCAATAAAATCAAGTTTGTCTGTTTTGTCCAAAAGACTCAATGGAGTACTTAAAATATATAGTTAGAAACCCATGAGAGAGGTATTAGTATTAAGAAACTTAACTTAGGTTTGGGCTCAAAAATTGCAGAAACAAATTATCAATTGAGAGAGGTGATCAAGATGTTGATGTAATTTTAGAAGGCTCAAGCCCCTATAGTTAATTACCCCTCAAATAGAACTGATTTGATGAGGGGTCCTTGATGGGAAGGAGAAGACTCTCACTTGCCGTGGGAAGAAGAAAAGAATCTTCTGGGAACATTGAGCGAAAAGCGGAGGGTGTGGTTGAGAAGAGATGAAGAGGAACAGAGGAATAAAGAGCGAATTGTATGAAGAGAGGAATTTTTCATGTTCCTTTATGAGGTTGAATAATTAGCTGGGCTTTTAGGTTATTAGTTAATAATAATTTTATATTGTTGAATTGACTTTAATATGAATCTAATAATTTAATATATTGATATATATGTTGATTCAAAGTTATTATGTTTAATAACGGCGATTTGCGAATCGGAGGCCGTTTGTTCAAGTCAGTCAAATTGATCAATTTCAACTCAAAATGCACCGCTGACGCTTTTTTTGCGATTCATCCAAATTGAGTGTGAATAGTCTTATTGATATATTTTGATTTTGAAGCTAATGGCGTATCAATTTCATGAACGGAGGTCGTTAGTACGCTGCCTTCTACCGACATATGCATGCGTTACGCAGCACTTGACTTGATCTTCAAGTCATGTTATATATCTTGTACGTTTAAATGCAATGGCAAAGTCCGTCATCATCGGAGGTCATTTGAGTTGATTTTGGTGACATCGCGGTATTTATTTGATCGGTGCCACTTGATTATTCGACATTTGCACAAACTCATCTAAATTAAGCGTGAACTGTCTCATTTGATAGTTTTGGATGTTTTGAAGCTAATGACATGATCAATTTTATCATCGCAGTTTTTCGACTCCGATATGTGCGTCAACACATTGATAGCTCAAGCGCTTAATCGATTTCTCGTTAGATTTTATAATATTTATATTCTGATCAATTTCGACATTTTGAACACGACGATGAAGTCTGTTCATCAATCGGAGGTCATTTCGACCATTTTCAGTGACGTCTAGTGCATTTTGAGCCTCAATTGACTATCACCTCTCAAGTCCATCAATTGATTGTTTTGACGACTTATGACACATATGGAGGTCAACAAATGCCCCCCAACAAATGTGATTCGCGCATGAAGCGAGTCACTTTTTTTGAAAATTGGTTGACCCTTTGGGCTGGCCATAGAACATGGATCATTTCAGCTTCGATTGCTATAACTTATGGAGCTTTTGATAGATTTGTCATTAGTATGCGCTTATTTAGGACATGCTAAATGATATCAACCATTTGTCGAATCAACTTGTCGATAGATAAGAATTCTTATACCAACTACTTCAATGGTTTTGAAGATCTCTTTCTTTATGTCATTGCATTTGAGTTTCCTCCAACCCTAGCTTTGTGCTTGGTTGGGTTTGATGGAGGAATTGTCATTATTTTGATGAAGGACTTCCGGGAATTGGCGTGCTTGGTCGATTTGAAATTCCTTTGTCCCAGCTTTAAGCTTGAGGACTTGATGAAGGATTGATTTGTCCATATTGACTTGTCAAAAGTGTATGCACTCCATGAATCGTGTTTGCTTGATGGATTCATTGAAGGGTACAGATGACTCATCCTTCCTTATAGGGTCAATGTTGAGTTATCACCAACATGTGTGCTTTAATAGACAATAATAATCACAAATTCCTTTTAGTTCGCCACTTTGTATGAACTATGGAATTGCTTCTGCGTGCTTTCTACTTTAATAGACTTGATGAGGAGATTGACTTTGATCTATGCTTTGAGCTTGATCAGATTATTTGTGAATAAATTAAAATATCACCTTGCAAGCAATATAAAGATTGATTTGAGGTAGCCCTGAATTGAGTGTTTCCTCAGATTGCCTTGATCTATCAATCAAGTAGAAAGATCCCTTGGATCCTGGTTGCTTGTAATCACTAAGCTGGATTTGGTTTGAGATTGAATAGCTATTGTCATTGGACTGACGAGGAAGGGCTCTTTCACTGCGATCTTTTCTTACGGCTTGTTGAGTGAGGAGAGCGTTAGCAACTCAACCACATTTGGGCTTGTTGAGTTCAACCTTTAGAACCTACTCGAGTCTTCGACTTAAGTTATAGTGGGTTGGAGGTTTTGCATCAGACCGAAGAACGGGCTCTTTCACGCGGCCTTTTCTTGCGGCTTATTGAGTGAGGAGAGCGTCAGCAACTCGACCATTTGTGGGCTTGTTAAGTTCGACCTTTAGAACCCATCCATGTCTTGGACCTCAAGATGTAGAGGTTAATGTTTCTCCAACTTATTTGATTGAAGCTTCCGAAATCGAGAGTTTCTGACTTAATCTCCAACATTTGACGAATCTAGGAGAAACTTTTTCTTGACATTTAAGGCTATCTTTTCATGCATAAAAATATATTCTTTTTATTCTTGTAAGGACCTGTAACTTAGCAATGACAATTATGAGTATATTCAGGGATTTATGTCAACCTGAATCAGAATATATTCGAGGATTTCATCTTATAGCACGATGTCAACTCAAATAAACTTAACATAAACTAAAAAAGAATTCTCCCTATCTTGCAGGGGAAATTTCATAGAAAATTTTTTCATCTAGAGTGAGTATATTTATTTAGGATCTCGCATGAAGATGTCACCTAAATAGATATACTAAAAAAATGTCCTATCTGGGGATTTCTATTGTACTTCAAAAATGTATTCCTCAAGTATAATACTTTTTCAGGTATCAACCATTAATTGACAGTATTAGTCTTTCACCCTTTAGATTGATGAGTTGGTATGTCCCTCCTTTGTATACTTTTTCAATGATAAAAGGGCCTTCCCAGTTAGGCTCAAATTTGCCACCAAATTTTGATTGGAATAATTGGTCTTCTGACCAGACCAATTCTCCTTTTTGGAATGTTCGAGGCCATACATGGTCAAAAGCCGGACATCTTTCTCGAACTTCCTGATTTTAATGAGCTTGCAATCTAACTTCATCAAGCGCATCGAGTTCCTCCATTCTCAGACTAGCATTTTGATCTTCAGTTAGATTGTACTGGATGGCTATGCAAAGTGAAGGCAACTCAACTTCAAGTGAAGAACGCTTAGTTTCCAAATACCAATGAATAGGAGTGGCTTTAGTCAACATCTTAGTAGTTGATATGCCCATAGAGCCTCTATTAGCTTGGTATGTCATTCTCTTTTTATTTTAGTAAGAGATCTTCTTGAGCTTGACTAATGTCTTGTTGAAGGCTCGCCAAACCATTTGCTCTTGGATTATATATTAAAGAGTATCGCCAATCAACTTTGTGTCGATCGACGAATCTATAAATCTTTATATTTTTGAAAGCTATGCCATTATCAAAAATTATACGGCATGGCACTCTAAATTTATAACCATGTTATGTGTGAAGAAGTTAATCACTCGATTAATAGTAACTTCTTTAAATGGGGTAGCTTTAGCCCACTTAGAAAAATAATCCTAGGATGAAGCTGAACGATGGTGGATCAATTGGTCCAATTACATCTGTACCCCAACATTCGAATGGCCAGGATGCTATCATTGGGTGTAATGGATTTGGAGGTTGATGGATGAGATTCTCATGTACTTGACACTCATGACACTTCTTAGCATGATTAATATAGTCTCTCACCATAGATGGCCAATAATAGCCCATCCTTTTGATCTTTACTGCCATCTTGGGACTGATTAATGTGCACCACAAAGTCCTTCATGAACTTCAACCATCACTTTGGTACCTTCATTTGTATTTAGGCATCGTAGCCACATTTGTTCGAATGATCTACGATATAGAGTATTGTTGACGATAGCATAGCGTAGCATTCTTTTCTTGATTTGAGCTGCTAGTGATTTATTATTTGGTAATTTACCTTCTTTAAAATAGTCGATGAAGGGTTGCCTCCAATCATGACTCTCTTCTACATAAAGGCTTCACACTACTTTTTGAGGCAATGTCATTCTTAGCTCTTCTTGCACAACTTATTGATTTTGGAGTATGAGGAGCAAGAGTCACATCTTGGGTCATTTGATAACCCCTCTACCTGGGATTGATACTTTATTGGCTCTAGACTCATCGAGTAAATACCGATCATGACATAATCACCATTCATACTTTTCATCTCTTAGCTAATTTTGCTAAGCAATCTTTTACTATTATTCTGATCGAGACTGAGTTAGTGTGATATTTGGTATCGCTTCATAAGCTCGAACTCGCTTGATAGAAAGCTAACTCAAGCTTGTTGATTCTATAGATGCCAAGTACTTGATTTATAATAAGTTGAGAATCGCCAAAAATATGCAAGTTTTGAATGCCTATGAAAATAGCTTCTTCCAGACCTGCCATTAATGCTTCATATTCAGCTTCATTATTAGTTCTTGGCTCGTCAATCCATATGATCATCTCATTATCCTCCTTCTGGTGTTATGAAGATGATGTTGATTCCTGCTCTTGCTCTTGGGAAATTTAGATGTTGGACTTGTTTGATCGATGAGGCTCCATCAAAGTACATTTCTCAAATTTATGATTTTTCTCTTTCATGAATGAGCATAATTTGCTCATCGGGAAAATCATCATTAAGAGAAGAGTCCACAGGGATGTGATGTGCAGTAAGAAAATCTGCTAAGACTTGTCCCTTCACTACTTTCTATGGAACATATATGATATCAAATTGTAAAAGCAATACTTCCCATCTTGCTAAACAACCTGTCAACGCTGGTCTTGTCATCAAGTACTTCAGCGATTCAATCCTTGAGATGAGGTAATCTTGTAGATAATATATAGTGACGAAGCTTTTGGACCTTGAAGATCAATGCTAAACAGTGCTTCTCTATCGGAGAGTATCTCATTTCTACTCCAATCATTAACTAATATAATAAAGAGCATTCTCTTTGCTTTCTTCATTGTGTTGTGCCAATAATGCTAAGGGACTCTTCTAATGCAGTATAGAATGAGGGGCTTCCCGAGTAGTACGCAAGGATTGGTGGATTTAACATGTAGCTTTTAATGCTATTGAAGGCTTCTAGCACTCCTTGTCCCCATTTGAATGGAGCATCCTTCTTCATTAACCTTGCATGGTTGACAAAGATCGAGTTTGATATAAATCGATGGATGCAAGTTATCCTTGTAAAGAACGAGCAAACTTTTCTGGAGGCATCTCCACATTGCCTTGATTTTAGCAGATCAATTTCAATACCTCTATGTACAATGTACCCCAGAATTTTCTGAGGATACCCCAATGCACATTTTAGAGGATTCATCTTGAGATCATATTTTTGATTCTCTCTACAATTCTCAAGTCTTCAAGTGGTTTTCATGATTTAAGCTCTTTCACCACCAAATCATACATAACATTCCACCTTTTGATGAATCAACTCATCAAAATATGTGTCATGGTTTTTTGTATGTAGCTCCAACATTTTTCAAGCCAAAGGCATGATGTAGCAATAGATGCCAATAGGTGTTCTAAATGATGTTTTTTCATCTTCGTGTCATTTTGATTTGGTTGTATCCCGATAATCTGACCATGAATGAGAACATATCATGGTTGGAAGTGTTGTCCACTAGTAGTTCTGATATTGAAAGCGGAAAGTCATCTTTTGGGAAAGCTTTATTTAGGCCCCAGAAGTCAATGTAGAGACGGATTTGGCCATTCTTCTTCCTAACTAGGATAATGTTGGCTATCCAATCTGCATACTTCTCCTCCTGGATGAAGCCTGCTTCGATCAATTTCTTAGTTTCTGTAATTACATATTCTTCAATCTCCAATCTCATTAGCCTAGGAGCTTGCTTAATGGCATCATCTAGTTTAATAGTTTATGAACACATCGGGATAAGCCGCATTTGAATATGTCCAGCAAAGCAATCCCAATTCACAAAGTAGCATTTTAGCTCTTCAACTTTCTCATCGTATGAAGATGAAAGTTGGACGAGGATCATCTCGCCTCTAGGTTGATTTCTTTAAGTTCATCCATAGTAGCTATTTGTCCACCATCTTCAAGTTCTTCGTGTGGCTTCTACTTCTTCATCATTTGTAAGAAGAATTTCATGGAGATCATCTTCTTCATCACTATTAGTTTCTATCTCTTATTATATTATAACAAGCTCTATTTTGATGAGATTTGTGGATGAACCCAAGACCTTTAGTGATAAACTTATCACTTCTTCATGATGCTTGATGACTTCTTTGGCTCCACATCTTAAAAGATTTGAGTTCTATGTTTAGTAGTTCCAATATGAATTCCAAGCTTATGCATCATTCTTCATAATTTTTGTGGATAGTATATTGGTATTCTTGTTGGTACTATCTCAGCATAACTTTCATGTTGAGTAGGCTGATCAAAATTGTGAAGCTGAGACTCTTCAGATCTATAGAATAGAGTTTCTATTCTGCCACTCTCACTCAACGGATGCACATAGAACGTTATCAATTCTTCAACATCATGAACCTCTAGTGGATTGATTTCTTTGAAGCACTGCTGAGGGATTGATATAATTTTGAGTGAGTTATCTGACTCTGCCAAGTGAGCTATCCTCCTTGATGCAACCATCTAAACTCTATTTCCATAAGTAGATTCAAAGTCATAGTCCAATGAATCACTTATTTCATACTCTTTTCTTGAAAGCTTATAAGTTCCCTTAGGTTTGATAGAATATCTTCTCTTCTTCTGTCACTTCCCAAATGAGGAACTGATTTTCTTGATTTAGTGTAATCAAGTGCTTTAGGAGAGTCGACATTGCCTTCTTTCTTCCTCTTGCTTCTACTTTTCACTTTGTGAAATTTCTTTTTAGTTCTTCAAGTGGATGCTACCGCTTCAAGAGGCTCTGTTAGCTTAGGCTCTATGAAGATGAAATATTTTGCATCTTCATAGATCTTTGCTTCATTGATAGAGAATGGTTGTAGGTCAGAATTCTAAATTATTCCATCTTTTGGTATACTTCATACATGATGCATAGTTGATGGGACCATGCATACTCATCCAATGGCCCAAGAGAGCTCTAAATGATGGATCGATTACATGAAACTTGGCTTTGTATATAAATCCTGAACTTGAGGAGAATAAAAGAACCCGAGTTTTTGCTTTTCATTGAAACCATGAACCATCAACTTATGTCTCCCAAGATGTTGGATATCAAGTGATAATCCTCTTAATACCTTTAGACTCATAAGATTGATAGAACCTGGATCAATCAATATTCAATCGAGATGCCATCACTCTCTGCAAGTAATATATAGAGGATGGTTGTGATCTGTCATTCCCAACATAAGATCTTCTTCAGAAAATGTGATTACCGGGAGATCTTGAGTTTGCAATGCTTCGATGCATTTTCAAAAAGTAAGCTTCATAACTCTGATCTTTGAGAGCTCAAAGTTTCGAGGTCTTTGACATCAAGAGAGCCTCATACACTCAATTGTGGATCTTTCTCATGTGATAGAATATTATAATATATCTTCTCACTTGATTTAGGCTTTATCCTAGATTTTGGAATGATATCTCATTGACTTCAATTTGTTTGCCTTTATCTTTATTTGCATTTCCCTTCTTTGATGAAGGTGGTAAGACTTTACCACTTCTCAACCAACTTGAATCACCTTATCTTGCTGATTCTTCAAGAGGTAGTTTCTTCAAATTCTTCTTATTCTGAAGATTGGCCAAAAGGGCTAGACTCATTTTTCAACTTTCATATTTCATGTGATGATATCGATGAGTCGACTCTTCTCATCGAAAAATATAGATCTTCATCTACTATTATCTTGTTGAGTCATTAAATAAAATTCAGATGTAGCTCCTCGGCTCTTCTTGCTTTCGACAAGAATTGATTGGTCGTTGTCTGACTACCCTTTATTTTGAGTAATTGATTGAAGAACATCGACATCACAAATGATTCGGCATGTCTCTACTGGACAAGATTCACCATTATCTTCTTCATCTGATTTAACAATGTAAAGTTTAGGCATGAAGTCTGCAAGCCTAAATGGTTGTCTTGCCGGCTGGTGATACTCTTCTAAATTGTTAATGATCTTTTGAGTTGTAGTTCTCTTCTTGATCTTCTTTTTCTTAGCAGACTTCTTTGATTTATGAGGCATGCATTTAGTAGACCGCTTTCATATTCATGATGAAGTAGCCTTAAATGCAGAAGCCCAAATACTTGGTTTAGCATCTCTTAAGTCCAATATAGGTTCAAGTGGTGATTTTCACTTAACACTAGGGACTCCTTTTAGCTTCTTCAGCATTTTCATAGTCTTTTTGGAGACTAGTTTCCATTCTTCGCCTAAATATTTCTCCTTCTTTTTATCTTTGGGATGATACGGAAGAGGACGTAATCATCCTTGTAGACTCTCTTTTGGGTTGAAACACTATAATGTAAATTCACCTCACGATACTTCCTTTCTAGCCAATCTTTGAAGACATAACAATCTTCATAGGATGATGATCATCCGATGATAGTAATTTGGATTATTTGACTTGATCGCCTTCTGCCTTTTAATTTTGTAATGTAACCCTTTGACGCTTGCCGAAATAATTTAGCCACACCGTCCCTTCTAAAGGAATATTCTTTGTTCATCTTTTCCTTAAGAGATGCTCGCATTCGCTCATCATCTCTTGTTGCTTATTTTGGATGCTCCCACCACTTGAAAAGTCCGAGGTTTGTCATTGCCTCCTAATACCAATTTTGTGGATTAGAATAAAAGCTTTTTCCCTTATCATCATTGTACATTGGCTACTTTCTTTTATCCACATTGTATATCACCCACTTTTTGCCATTTGAACTATAGGAAGTGGCATGAATTTCATTTCTTCTTGAGTCTGAAGGTTTGTTTTTCTTTGCTTTATCTACATAGACTTCAGACTTAGGGTGATTCAACTTTCAAATTTAGCCACCCTATCGAGCAAGTCATGGAATGTTGCACCATGTCATGCAAAAAATGGTGTCATTTTATCATCCATATTGCCCATTAGCAATTGGATCATCTTTCAATTGTTGCTCGACTTCATACTTAGGTTGCCAATGACTTATGAATTTTGTCACTGACTCATCTTTCCTCCTTTTCAGCAAGGCAAGGTCGCGACAGATTTTCTCACTAGTGAACCTCTTCACAAATATATCTCTAATTCAAGAAATATTTTAACCAATCATTTGACAATTCTACATACCATTCAAAAGCAACAAGGTCGGCTACGATAAATTGATGTGCGTGTCATTCCCTCCTGTGTTACCACAAGTAGCCTTAAATTGGGCTAGATGTTGCTTTGGATTACCAAGCCCGCTGAAAGTATTAAATTTTGGCACTGAGTAACCTTTCGGGTATGACACTTGATCATATTCACTAAGGGCGATCTTACTCACCAATTTTTTCACCTCCTGAGGCTATGACCGCTTTTTTTTATCTTTTCATTGATTATTGTTTCTAGCTAAGTAGCTATTACCATTCCAAGTGCGCTAGCTAGATTTTGCATTATTGGCTTGAGAGGTAATGGGTTAACTTTGTTCCTTGCATCATGCGTAGCATGTACTGTAGGAGCTTGAGGTACCATAATGGCTAGTGGTATAAAAGTTGTATTATTAGCTGTGATTACAAAATAAGTACTACTTGATGTGATATTCTTAAACATCTCCATCATGATGTTCATTTGTACCATCATATATCATTCATTTTGGTACCAAGTCGTAATCTCCTTGTCTTTGACCTCCATTTGACGCCCATTTTCTTTTGCTCTCTAGAAGCCATGGCCAATCAATATGACTCTTCCTCTTCTTCTATTTCTTGTTGTTGTTCTCGCTTGCTCATTTTCGTGGGAAGAACTTGACTTTCTCCTTGTGCATTTGTAGAGCAGCTTGTATGACATGTCGATTATAAAAGCGTGTACCAGACTGATCATTTCCTGGTTCAACCATATAGACAGTATCGACACCCATGATCTCTTTCTCATTATGGTCTTCTTCTTCTTCATCTTCAACAAAGATCGAAGATCCATCCTCTATTTTCTTCTGTGAAGACTCATCTTCATAAATGTCAAATTCAAATTTAGGTTCCCTGGATTCATGTTGCTGCTGATGGTGCTGAGCGGAAAGTTCATCTATATCTCTGACCATATAGACAACTTCCACTTCCATAGTGTCCTCTTCATTATTTTCTTCTTGCACATGAATTTTTGATCGACATTTCCAATGGATCTCTGGTTCAATGTGCGGAACAAATACTTCTTCTATTAAAGGACTACGATCAAAGTCAACCTTCTCTTGTGGGTGAATGATCGATGATGGGATCCCTGAGGATTCTGTGTGGTTCATCATGTCTTTCATCAATGATATCCCTTCTTTGGGTATCCACTTATGATGAGTTATTTTGAGGATTTCATATGTTGATGTCACACCTCTTCATTCTTCGTGATTCATTGGCCTTGCCTCCATATTTATTTACCCTTTCGGTGACCTTTCAAGAAGGATTCTTGGACACGAGGTCCAAGTGTCATGCTCGATGCTCACCATGCTAAAGCATATTTCCATGGCTAGTTACTATAAGAGATGACAACTTTCTTGGTGGAGCTTCGTATTTTCCATCACCACGCCTCAAATCTTCTTTTCATTAGCCCCTCGCTACTTTAAGAACTTTATGTATGTAGATAGTGTTTCAGTCAGTTCTCTATGGTGGTAGATCTTAGCAATACGTAACTGAACGAAGTACAACAGGTAGAGCTATTCCTCTTACCCACTTTAGGTTGTCAAAGTTGTTGTTGTGGGTAGGATACTGCTTTTCTTGTTCTAGGTCATTCAAGGGGATCAGAGCTTTCTCCTTCTTCTTTGGTGCTTCCACGATGAGGAAGCTTCATGATCATGCTTTCTAGGTACAAAATGTTCAATCGGCCAGCGGTGGCCGAGGCATTAAAGATACGGTTCCCTTGGGTTCTTTTTTCATCACGGAGCTTGAGATTGACTTTTTGAAAGAAGTTCTCGTCGGAGAACTCCTTGGCAATTTGTGGCGAGCGGTTGGTATGGAGCTTGAGGCCTTCCAACATGGCCTTGACGAATACCTGGTGTGTACTTAGAGTTACTACGATAGTAGTGAAATTCAAGCTAACAAATTGAATTGTAGCTCCAACATCTCCTATGTTGATGATTGCTAGCTAGTGGATGTTGCACCACCTAAGCGGTGAAAGGAGTGCTTTGTAGATCCATTCTAAAAGTGAAAGATGGGGATTAGTAATTAGCAATTATTATTTCACCCATACTTTCAAGATCTGAGGTACTGAGAACAAATAATAGTGTAAGTAAAGATATACTCTACGGAATGATTCATTCAACATAGAGACTCATATTGAACTTATTATATACTTATATCACCATTTTTTATTTTGAATTTTTAAAAATTTTATTGCTACTATAGCGCATATATGACTAGCCAAAGATGGAAAAAGAATCATGTCCCTAGTAGAGTCGCCAGAAACCTATGGGCTTCAAAAATTCACCACCGACCCCTCGACAAATTATTGAATTATAAAGAGTGTGATTGAAGATGTCATTGTAATTTTCAAAAGGCAGATGGAACAGTAGATAAGACACTACCCTGAGATTTCATCCTCATTTAGTGAGAACTTTAGATCTGGTTCCAGGTTTCCTATAGGCGCAAGCCCCTATAGTTAATTACCTCCTAATAAGTGAGAGAGAACTTTCGATTTTGGATGAGGGAAAAAGGAAAAAATCCTTGCGGGTTTGGAAGGAAGACTCTCTTATCGGGAAGAAGAAAAAGGGAAATCATGAGTGTGAATCGCATTGTTCCTGCATGAACGCGAGTGAGGTGGGTCGCGTCGATTAGGCCGACTAGCGGTGGTTTTAGGTTATTAGCCCCATTTAATAATAATTTTATATTATTGAATAGACTTTAATATGAATCTTGCACTGGCCTCAATATAAGGTTGATATATATGTTGTTGATTCAAGGTTATTCCGATGTTTAGAACGCAACGGCACAGTCTATTTTATAATCGGAGGCCATTTGGTTCGAGTCGGCGTCAAATTGAGTCAATTTCAACTCAAAATGCGCGTCGCCGCTTTCAACCGCTCGGCATTCATACAGACTCGTCCAAATTGAGTACGAATAGTCTTACTTGATAGATTTCAATATTTTGAAGCTATCAGCGTGATCAATTTTGTGAACGGAGGTCGTTTGGTCTGTGTCGGTGCCTTCTAACCTCGATATGCATGCAGACTGTTTGATGGCTCAAGCGCTTGATCAGTTGATCATCAAGTCATGCAATATTTATATTCTGATTAATTTCGATGTTTTGAACACTATGCCGAAGTCCATTCGTCGATCGGTGATCATTTGAGTTGATTTTGGTGACGTCCTATATATTTCAGCCTCGATTTGCACGCTGCCACTTCTGATTATTCGACATTTGCACAAACTCATCCGAATTAAGCGTGAATAGTCTCATTTGATAGTTTTTCATAAAGAGTTGTCATCGACCGACTAAAAAAGCGCATACACAAAAAGCAATTGCTCGCAAATACAATATTATATTCTGATTTGATGTTCAACGACGATCCTGTTCATTGATTAGAGGTCATTTCTATTTTTTAATGATGTTCAAATATTTGAGCATCTACGACTGACCTAAAATAATTGACTTATTATATAGAAGTCAACGGTGCTTATTGTTAAAATGAGTCTCAACAATATAAATTTGAAGAGCTCATGATCACTTAATTTTGAATCTAGGATGTTAAGATATTCAAAAAAGTATTAGTAATCAAGGGATAGATTTTGATCATTTGATTTTTTTAATTTTGATGAAAATAATTAGATGCCCTTTAAAAAAATTTCTAAATAGGCTAAATTACATGCACCAAGAATAATACTAGGGAAAGAACTAGAACAAAAATAACTATGCTTTTACCAACCCCCTAATGTTTTATCAACCGTAATGCCCCATCACTACACCCACCAAAGCACCCACTAGAGACATACCAACACATGCTCGGTGTTGCTTGCCAACTACTAACATTTATCATCAAATCTCGTTGATGTCCATCATCATGTATCATTGATTGATGCTAATACATCACCTTGTCTTATAATCTCCTTTTTAGGGACAAAGAAGATCATGTTGATTAACTTTTAATAAAAATAGTTTAATTATTTTAGTTTTCATGATTTTTTTGAAAAATTACTCATGCAAACAAAATAATATATATCTTTTGAAGCTGCTATCTATTCATTTGTATGTAAATTGGATTTTCATTTAATGATAAGATGATAAGTTCATTCTTTATCAAACTGAAGATTGTATCACACAACATCTTAATTTTTTATTTATTAATAAGAGTCATTCATGAAATTTGCCTATAATGGAAAAACAAATGATCTAAAAGATTCTAAAAATCAAACATTTCATTAGTTATGCTAAAGAGAATTTATGAGGTCGATCATGCATTTGAAGACTATAATAACATCAACTTTTAATTGATGATAATAATAATTTTCTTATGCAAACAAAAGTTCACCTCACCTTCATGTTCAACAAAAGCTTGTATGTCTTTAGTAATTAGCTTTTGGATCATTAGTTTAGCATTGATATGACAAAATTTACCAGTCTAAGCACGAATCTTGATGTAAGCAATTGACTCAATCAAGACTAACCGAGATCAAGCGCTTATTATCAATCAACTCTTAAACATAGCCAGAAAGCATCTTGACGAATTAACAAGCTCAAGATCTCACTTTCATTTGAGCATTCAAATACACAAAATACATCATCAAAATCATCATGAGTCACCATGGAGGTGGTTTAGATTTTGCATGTATTTACAGAAACACCACTCACTATAAATAGCCTCTCATACATGAGAGGGAGCCCAAGCAGAGGAGAGAGCTCTAAAGCTTGAAAATCCTCCAAACATAATCGTACCACCAATGCCGACCACGCTTTGTCAACCATCGCCGGCCGCCACCGCTAATCCTCGCCATCAATCTCCGCTTCACCATCACGATGACCTTCATTAGCATCCGATCACTGCTCATTATCATCGCTACCACTAGCAATCTACAACTGAACGCGGACTATATGGTCGTTGCCGATGGATTCCATTGTCGCTCATATACACCATGTAATCAGACAAAAAATTTTGTACTCTAAACACATATGATTTTCTCTAGCCTGATTTTTTTTTTCCTCTTTTCGGTATTTCCACATAAAATTTCTAGAGTTTTCTTGTTCACTTTTAAATACATGTATGCCGGATTTCACAACAAGCTATGTATAACCACCTAAGGAATCAGAAGATGAACAAGCTATCTGGGGAAACATTCATTATTTCATCTTGCATGACCAAGTTTCCAACAAGATCAAAACCACCATCGGGTGGAGCATTTCAAGCTTATGAGCAAGAAGAATGAAGATTCATCAAACTGCTCTAAGATTTTGTCAAAAACGGGGCAACTCTTAATCTCAAGATCTCCCATATTATGTTAAGCATCTAATCGATTACCATCCCAAGAAATAAGTCAAAGGAGGATATTTCAACATCGAGAAGAGATATACTTTTGCAAATTATGATTTTCAAGACCAAAGTTAAGGAGTAACTTTGGCTACAATCACAAACGATGTTTTGATGACCTTCCATACAAAGAACATCATGAATACTTTGACAAACAATTGGATAGGTTAAAAATACGATTTGATTCTTCCATACATGTTAACGCCATCGAAAGCAAAGACTTTGACAAACAACTGATAGATCAAAACTGCGATTTACTTCCATACAAGTTAACATCATCGAGCAAAGACTGACAAACAACCTCGAGAGGTCAAAACTCCACAATTCCACAATAATGTGTAAGAAGTCAACAATACTGGCTACCTAGATAGGTTAAAAGGTCCTCTTTCCTACACCTCTTTCATAAAGTTAACGACGACAAATGGATAGGTCAAAATCTCGATTTCAATTCTTCCATATGTTAACGCCATCGATAACACTCAAACAACTTCTGATAGTCAAAAATCCTCGCCGATTCAATTACCTCTATAGTTAACGCCATCGGTACCTCGACAAACAACCGAATGTCAAAATCTCAGATTTTTGGCCTCCGCCATATAAGCAATATCATCGTAACACTAACAAACAACCTCGGATAGATCAAAATCCTCACGGATCAACCTCTTCCACATGTTAACGCCATCAGTAACACTTAAACAACCTCGATAGTCAAAATCCTCGCCGATTCACCTCTTCCATGTTAACGCCATGTAACACTGACAAACAACCTCGACAAAAAATCTCGCAGATTATTCAACCTCTTCCACACGTTAACATCAGTAACACTCAAACAACCTCGATAGTCAAAATCGGATCCAATACCTCTTCCATATGCATCATCGAAAATTGACAAACAACTCGATATGTTAAAAATCTCGCGATTCAATTCAACCTCTTCACATAGCGTCATGTAACACTCGACAAACAATCTCGATAGTCAAAATCTCAATTCAACCTCTTTCGTTTAATGCATCGTAACACCGACAAACAACCTCGATAGTCAAAATCTCGATTCATGACTCTTTCACATAAGCCATCGAGTAAGCACTCTCAAACAATTTCATAGGCTATTCATGATCTTCCATACAAGAACGCGTCAAAATACAAACAACCTCGATAATAAAAAATCTCGCCGATTCTTCGATGTTTTAATGTTTGTATTTTGACAACAATCTGATCAAAAAATCCTCAATTGATTCTACCCATCCGCTGTTAATGCATCAAGTAACATCATGGATACGATATCTATCATCACTTTTCGAGTTGCTCAATGATGGTTCCACTGACATTTTCCCGCCATCTTGCCAACTCTTGAAGTTTAAGAAATCCAATTCCTACAAGATAACTATCTGCTGCCTTACCACTTATATCTTGCCATCGCCGCTGGTCATCTACCGACTACCGACGCTTGTCGCTATATCACTTTTCATCGCTATTCGCTATCGAGTGCCGCTTGCCGCCCGCCACCACCGGCCATACCGGCATATCATCACCGCCACCATCGCCGTCAATCATCACTGCTGCCACCATCGCCTTATCTCGCCGATAAATTTCATCGTTATGTCATATAACCGCTATTTCGCCACCGCTGTTTCGCCGTTTCAACGATGAATCGTTTGATCGCCTCAACGCCGGCCTGACGAGGATTGACGCTTTTCGAGAAAAATCGAGCTCGAGAACTACTGTTTTGGCCTCAACCTCTCCGGGTCACATCGCTGACGCTTTTCGAGGAAAATCGAGCCACCAGATGAACTATGGCTGATCGTCAACCCGTCCGACAAGGGCGCTGACGCTCTTTCGAAAACAGCCTCTATGAACCACGGCTTGATCACCAACGATCTTCAAGAAGAAGATAACACTGAGCATATGAGAGTGTCTTCTACTAATAGACCTATAGCAAAAGGTAAAAATATCAAAGAAAAGCCCAAAATCGCTCAAACCAAAAACGAAAACGACGCTCACGCACGATCGGATCTCAGATTTCAAGAAGACTTGAAGACGCTCCGCTTTCAAGCTTCTCCGCTATAAAATAAGCGATTCCGCTTACTATGACCGACCGCCTATGAGAACTTCCCGCCATGCCCACACGCACAAAGCGTTTTACCAGCCATTTCGCTGACAAGCTCATTGTCATGGTCGTCAACACAACGCCAAGACTAATCTGGGTAATGGACGTGGCCGCACTGTAGACCAGGATGGGTCCATAACCAAATTATGATGAGCACATGTGGCTCTACATCTCTTCATCATAATCTTGTGCTTCATGAATATTCTATTCAAAATATGGTTAATGGACATTGAAGAATTTACTATTTTCATAAGATATATTTTTGGATGATTGAGATAATATCCAAAAAAAAACAATCGATATGACTGAAAATTCTACTAATCAAGCACGAATCTTGATGTCAAAAGCAATCGATTCAATCAAGACTAACCGAGATCAAGCGCTTATTATCAATCGACTCTTAAACATGGAGTGTTTATAGTGAAATCGAGCGTCTTGACGCCATCTAACAAGCCCAAGATCTCATAATTTCACTTCATTTGAGCATTCAAATACACAAAATAAATACATCATGATGGAATCATGAGTCTATGGAGGAGTGGTTTAGATTTTGCATGTATTTATAGAAACATCACCCCTCTAATCTATAAATAGCTCTCATTCTTCTATGAGAGGGAGCAAGCAGAGAGAGAGAGCTCTAAAGCTTGAAAATCTCCAAGATAATCGCGTACCACTCAATGCACCCGTTGGTTGTCAACCACCGCCGTCAGCCACCACCGCCATGATCTTCGCCGCCGTCAATCTCCGTTGGTCACCATCACGACGACCTTCATCGCCATCATCCTCACCACCATTCGCTACTACAATACAACGAACTTGACTATATGTTCATATTGATTTGGGATTCCCATTGTCATCTTCATACACAATCTAATCCATCGAAAAATTTTGTACCCAAAACAAATACATAGTGGATGAGTTTTACACTGCATTTTTTTTTTCCTCTTTTCGAGATTTTTCAATAAAATTTTTTTTATTATTCACTCTTTAAATACTTATGTGTATGCTGAATTTCACAACAAGGCTAAGACGTAAACTTTCACTCTATCACAACTAATTTTCTAGCACGCAACAAGAATCAATGTTCAAAGTCATTTTTGGACTTGATTATAATTTGAAACTAAGAATTCAATATTTTTTCATTTGACAGAAATTTTAAGTTGAGTCAAATCATATATAATCGATTTTACTAAATTCTAAAATCAAGACTAAATGGAAAAGGATCAGACTTCTAAATTTTTCACTTTTTTGAAGAGCTTAGAAGTAAAACTAATTTATCTATCACGTAAAACTATAAAATTCAGGAGGAATACCCTCACTTAGAATAAAGATATTAAATGAGCTATAACAAATTATAAGTTAATAAATATTTAATTAGTAATATATATATATATATATATATATATATATATATATATATATATATATATATATATATATATATATATATATATAATTTTTCAGAAATTTTTTTAAAATAGTTCAGCATAAATTTTGTAATAAAGAAACATAAACATATATAAAAAGTGACTTGTAATGAAAATAATAAATTTAATTTATAAATAATTCATCGAAATATAATTTAATTTCATGCAAAACACTATAAACAAAATATATGAGAATTCAAAATAACAAATGATAATAAAAAATACAATATTATATATATATGTTTATCTATATTATTATTTTATTATATTATTTTAATTATATTATTATTATATACGTACGCATATTATTATATGATATATATTAATGTATTATTATACGCATATTTTTTGGTTACTGTTACGTGCATATTATTATTGTTTATAAGCATAATATTATGTATGATATATACATAAATTTATTATATTATTGTATATAATAATAATAATATTGTTATATTATATATTTATCATATAATTTGTAATATTATTATTACATATATTACATCATTATTATGACATTTACAAAAATAATATGATGTATTCATACATGTATAATATGTACTATTATCATATATATATATATGTATATATATATATGTATACATATATATAATATGTATATATATATATATATATATGTATATATATATAATAATAAATAGATATACTATAAATAATTTAATTTTAAATATGAATAAGCATACATATAATTTAATTCCCGCGTGGTGGCTACATCTAACTTTTTTGCTTATCCGTCATGCCTCGATGAAAAGCACGACGGTTGTTATAGACCTCAATTTCAATCTCAAGTACCGACGAAAGCATAAGACTTTAATCACCTGCATAAAAAGAAATATATATGTAAATATTCTTCTCCTCCCATTTTTTTAAGTCCAAAATTTCACAAAGATTTCAATGCGGGTCAACGCAGCTTTTGGAGGCCTTCCGCTACACCCCGATGTGACGCTGGAAGGTTTTGATACACCTCGGCCAATTTTCATCTCGTCACGCTGTGATGAGTGTGATGAGACATTCAAACCTATATAAAGAAGCACAAACATGTATACTTATGTTCACACATTTTTTTACACATCTACCACCAACCACAAAGATAAATCTTGGCATCTAAACTCAATCATATAAGAAGTTAGCTAGAGTGGTAAACCCAAAGGTAGGAAGGGAATGAAAAAATGCTGAAGATCGAGAGAGGAACCCGCCTGATGATGATATTCTTTCTTAATTGCGGCAAAAAGAAAGGTCGGAAGAGTAATTCAGCTGCTATGCGCTGGATTAGAGGAGGAATCAAGAAGGTATACTGAGAGAAATCCACCTGATGATGGAGTTATCTCTCGACGATCGTCATTTGTAAAAAATGAGATTGGTTGAGAATGAATACGGCCAAGGGAAAGTTTGGCTTGTTGTAGGTACAAGAAGAATCCAAATTTCAACTTTGCTGAAATTTGAATTCAGATTTTCAGGTTTACAGTAATTGCTACAGCACTGCTACATTAATTTTGCTACAGTGCTGCTACGGTGCTACTGCAGTATATAGGATTTACACAGGTTGTGGCATGCGAATGAAGAAGCACAGGTCACGGGATTTACATAAACTGTAGCGTGTGAATTAAGAAGCAAGGAGGATAGAAGGGATTACGGTCGTGATACCACTTCTCTCGGTGGTTCCACGAATTAAGAAGCAGAGAGGAAACGAGGGTTCTGGGCTTGCGGTTTGAGAAGCAAATTTTCAGTTTTCAAAGGAGATGGGAGGAAGAAGGAGAACATACGGTTTTGGTTTGTGCGCTTGGACGAGAGGGGAGAAGGTGAGGGAACTATTTGGTTGAACCAAGAAAAAGTCAAAGCCTTGTGGTTGAGGGAAGAAATAGAGCCGAGAGGGGGGGAACTGTTGCTCGGTGGTAGGAAGCGGGAGCAGTTGAGGAAGGAATGGAACGAGAGGGATCGGCTTGCGGAAGGGGGAGTGAGCTAGGGTCAACACCATTCAACAAATGATTTGACTTTAAATTGATTATGAAGAGTAAACTTGCATATCATTACAGCGGTCATATCATAAAAAACTTGTAGACTCTAATAAAGTGATGGCATCGATATTAATTATTTATTTATAATAAAAATTATATCATAAATCTTACGGTCATTGAATGTTTTTTTTTTTTTGAAAAATTAATCCGTAAGCGCAACTAAACTCACATATTTTATACATCTCGATCGTGCATCGTCACGGTACGAACAAAGCCCTCAACCCATAGTCTCGCACAATCATTGAATGTTTAAAGATTTTCTTAAAAAAAATTAAATCTAAAATCATTGAAATTTTATTTTCAAAAATTTATGTTATAAAATATCTTAATAAGACATGTCTTATAATACCACAATCTCTAGCCCAATAAATAGGAGCTTTTATTGTGTACAAAAAATTAATGGTGACAAAGTGAAATATTTAATGTCTTAGCCTTATAAGACATCCCACATAGATATCAATTTTTTTTATATAAACAACTCAAAAAAAGGAGAATCAAGAGGATTGACCCTATTAAAATAATCTATTATATACTTTAGATTACAAATAATTGCTCTTCTCTACAATTAGAAATTATGGGATTACATGATTGGGAGCTCTTGTTTGGTCTCCTTTGACCTTGGTAGAAGTCATGGTCAAACAAACAATGATCATGTTATAATCGTCGTGAGATGATGGTTGAGGAATAGTAGTTAAGCAATGGGCATCCAAGCTGATTAGATAATAATAGGCTTTATGTCAGACAACCCATTATTGCACAAAAGTAAAATGACACCTTTTAAGATGAAAGTGATATAAGTAAATATCTAACTTGTGGTTAGATATGTAAATACATAAGAATTGTGTATGTATAACCGCTTCATATATATATATATATATATATATATATTTATGTTGCTTAGTAAAGACTCTTCCATATTGATGACTTTAGCTTGACTTTGAATATGCAAAGACTCTTATCAATAGACTTAATGCAATTGGGCTTCCAATCAATTAACTTGACTTCAAATTGATTATTAACAAAAGAAGCTTCCTTCCTGCAAGTGCCCAATGAAGTGATGTAATCTTCATTAATTATAATATTTTATATATTATTTAATATGTAAATTTAAATGCATATAGATACATGATAATCTAGAAAATTAATTTAAAAATATTTAAAATCTAATAGATTTACACAAATTCACGTGAGAATCAACTAAATATTGCCTGTCTATACTAGCTCTACATGTCCAATTCTTAATCAAAAGTTTCAATAGAGGCAGAGTTTCATTAATGTGGGGGACCTAAGACAATTAATATCTTTTGCTTTCCTCCCCCCTTAGGAGAACTCCCTGTTTCCTACAGATTTAAGGTAGGACGTCCTAATCATATGTAATTTTGTAATAACTTCTCTCATCATCGGCCTTTCATCTAGCAATGAAGTTGAGCATGAAAGACCTACTTCCGCCAATGACATCAAACATTTATTGATCCACTACCAACTACTATAATCAGCCTCTCTTTGATCTTTTGTGAATATTTTAGGATCTTTGATGCTGTTGATTCTATGTGGAAATGCCATCTTAACATGATTATATAGATTTAAGTTACCTTGAAGATATCATCAGTGGGCCTTCCTCCTATACTTATTTCCAATATTATTATTCCAAAACTATAAACATCTATAGCGGTAGATGGAAGAGCTCCTCCACCATATTCTGCAAATAAAATGAAAAATATATTTTAAGAAAATATATTAAATTAAAATAATTACAAATATAAGTGGAATCATCACATCACAGGGAAATATAGCCAATTGTTCTTTAATCTCACTTTGTCAATGATCTTGAGTGACATACTCAAAGCCTAAAAGATTCTTGAGTCCAAAATCTCCTATATGCAATCATGTTATCAAGTAGGATGTTGCTTGGCTTTATGTCAGTGAATGATTGATGGCTCATAACTATGATGAAGATACTCCAAAGCATCAGATATTAATGATAATGTTCAATCTTTCTTTAGAAAGAGCATCATCTCCATCTACCTCGTATTCTTTGTGGAGCCACATGTCCAAGTTTCCCTTTGGCATAAACTCAAAATCAAAAGCCTTAAATATTTGCCTTTTCAATGCTATAACATGAGGTTAAGATCTTAACAAGATTGTGATGACATGCTTCTTAAAGCATCACATTTGTGAAACTTTTGAAAGCTCCATGCACCTCAAGGTTGAAAACTTTAATAGCCACTATAGCTTGATAATCTCTTAGGGTACCTCTATAAACATATCCATATTTTCCATATCCTATTAGATAGGAAGTGGAGAAACCATTTGTAGCTTTGGCTAATTTTGCATAGGAAATTCTAGGAAATGGAGTGCTTAAGGATAAGTCTAATGAATTTCTCCTTTGAACACTTTGCTTTCGCATTTTATAGAGCCAAATATAGCACACTAATTGAACTGATAGCACAATGAGCATGCCAAAAACTGAGACTAAAACTTTAATTAAACGATCATCTTTTCTTATTGATGATGATCAGAAACACATTTTTAATTATTTTGGAATTCCACCACATATTTTTTCATTTCCGTGCTGTGGAATTTGCAAAGATACCTTAATATGGTACCTCATCTTCCAAATTATTAAATGATAGATTCAAATGCTTAAGTGAGGTGAGATTTTGTAGAGATTGAGGAATATTCCCAGATAAATTATTATGTGAAAGGTCTAGTATTTGAAGATTCTTCATGTTGCTTATAGGAGGAATGGATCCATTAAAGAAATTATATTCCATAGGTAATTCAACCAATAACTGACAACTTCCAAGAGATTCTGGAAGTTTTGTTGTCAATTTATTATTAGAAAAATTGAGTGTGATGATATTTATTAGGTGGCCAACTTCTGATGGTAGAGTGCCAGTGAAAAAGTTAAAAGATAAGTCAAGAATATTTGATAAGGCGGGGGTGAGAAACAGTTCTCTTGTTATTAAACCTGTCAAATTATTGTTGCTGAGGTCCAAAGTATTGAGAATATGAAGATTTTGTAGGCTTGAAGGTATACATCCTGTTAAGTAATTATATCCCAGCCATAACTCACTAAGTCTTGTGAGATTGCTTAAGGAGTGTGGAATACTTCCTATAAGATTATTATCTTCTAAACATAAAGTTTGTAGGCTTCCAAGCATTCCAATGCTTTCTCGTATAGGACCTTCCAAGAGATTTTTATCCATTATAAGCGCAATCAAATTGGTATACCTCCCGAGTTCAAATGGGAGGCTTCCTGAAATATAATTAGTCCCTAATTCCATCTCTTGAAGCTCAATAGATAGATTCCTGATTGATTTTGGAAGCATTCCGCCAAAGTTATTATGGTCAATGCCTAACATTTCTAACTTACTTAATTAATGAATCAAAAACCTCCAATCTTTTACATCACTTGCTTCAAGTTCATTTAATCTATTGAGGATTGTAAGGTTACTGCTTATTTGTCCAAGATTTGGTGGCACCACTCCTACAAATGATTTCTACTAAGGTCCAAACTCACAAGGTGGTAACATTTTGAAAAGCATGATTAAGCGAACCAGTGAAGTAATTTGTGTCAATATAAAAGATTTCGAGGTATGGAAATGCTTTGGCTATGTCAACTGAAATCTTGCCACACAAGTTATTAACTGCTAATGAAATTTTGCGTAGAGATGATATGTTATAGAATGAAGAAGGAATGTTACCAGAGATTATTCCCAGAACTTTGATGTATTTTAACTCATGAAGGCTACCAATCTCTAGTGGGATACTTCCCTCAGATGATTTTCAAGGAAAGAGAGTATCCAAGATGGAGAGATTGATTGAAGGTGGTATGGTGCCACTAATGTGGTTTTTCAAGACTAAGGAAGTTCATTGAAATGGAGTTGATAACATGAGGATTCTACCTGTGAGTTGGTTGTTGCTGAGGTCCAAACATAGAGCATTGAGTTATTGGTCATGAGAATGGTTGGAAAGTCTCCATGAAATGAGTTAAAGCTTAAGTTGAGATATTGCAGACACTGCAAGTGAGAAAATTTAGGAGAGACCTCACCGTAAAGATTGTTGCTGCTAAGATCAAGCCTTCTGAGGAAGGTGAGTATGGAAGGAGGAAGAGGACCGACTAATCCACAGGACCTGAGATCCAAGACTGTCACTCTATCCGAGTACTTTTGGCCGCATGATACTCCAACCCATGAGCAAAAATGCTTGTCATTCTCTTTCCACGAGCTCATGAAAATATTAGAAGCAGCAGTACTGCTCTGCTTTGAGACCAGTTGATGCTTGAAAGTAACGAGTGATTGGTAGTCTGTATTATTATTGCCAATTGCTAACAGTTGCATGACAATGAAGAAGAGAATAATAAGAAGCCTCATGATGACTCCGATTAATTTAAAAAATTTCTCCATTGAGTGAGGGTGATATGCCATGAAAATTAAGTAAAGGGCCTATTTAATAAGGAAGGAATAGAGAGTTTGTTTAGACCACCAAATAAAAAAAAATGCATTTGTGAAATTCAAGACTATAATGACTTGACTTTAAATTGAAGAATTATAAATCGAAAGTGCCTCTATATGAGAAATTACCAACGTTGCTTAAAGTTATTTCCAATAGTATTGTGTCTGATATAATATATATATATATATATATATATATATATATATATATATATATATATATATATATATATATATATATATATATATATATATATACATATATATAATTTAAATTATATATATACATGTTGTGTACACACCAGGTGGTGCAAAATTATTGAAGTCCAGATGTAAAATTATATCTCAATTGCGCATGAAATAATTTCTCCAACCATATATTCCGCATGTCTTGTAAAACAACTTTCATCCATCACATCATCGTAGAGAAGTTTCCTTAGTGCTTGTCTCTATCATACATTAATTATTAACATATCATCATATAAATTTGCACAATTTTTGAATCTAAAATCATCTAATCAATAAATTTAGCAATTTTTAAAATTGAATTTGATCATCCAAATTTTAATTTTAATAAATTTACTGTCAAAAATAAATATTTCTATAAGACTAATCTTATATATACATACGATATATATATATATATATATATATATATATATATATATATATATATATATATACATATATATATATATATATATATATATATATATATATATATATATATATATAAAATATACAGAGAGATTAAGAGATTTGTTACGTCTGAAAATATTCTAGAATAAATATCTTCTTTTTTATCCTTGATAATATTTAAGATAATAATAACTCAATTTTATGTAAAAAAAAGAGGAAAAATAATCACATAAAACTTTTTTTAAACCTCTCTTTTTGGCTATTTTGATAGTGGATTCAAATTAAATATGAGAAGACAATAAAATCTTAGAATCTCACTATAAAATTAATATTGATTTAATCAATTAAAATGAAAGAGTCATCACCGATTTATGCAGAAATTTAATAAAATGGTAATTCAATATTCAGAAAAACTTTGCTGATGATGAAAATATTATAATTAATATATATTTTTTATTGATGAGTGAAATGATTTCTTATTTTGAATTTTCTATCTTTTTTATCTGAAGAATATTATTATAAATAATTTATAAATTAAATAAAAATTTCTTTATTTCAAAATGATTAGGATCATTTGATGTAGTTTAATATTTGAATGTTCAATAATCAATTATAGATCTTTTTTAATAGAAATTATTTGTTATATATTTGATATTTGAGTCGATTGATAATATTTGATATTATCTTAATTAAAGATTTTTTCATCAGATTACTTCATTAATAAATTTTAGTGTATCAATTATCAACATGCTGAAAATTTTTTCTTCCACTTGCCTAAAATTAATATATCAATCTGGACTAAGAATATGAAGCAACTCCTCAACCGACTGCGTAGAAACTTACATGCATCTTATCAAATAGAAGCTCTCTTAGCAGATATCGCTGTTGAAGTGATGGAATTTACATTAATTATAATATTTTAAGAGAAAAATGGTTATTCCTTATTTTGTTTTGTTTTTATATCTCATTTAATATAATCTTTTATATACTTCATATTTAAAATTTAAAAAAGCCTATCTTTTATATTCTGTTGGGAAGGAAAAATGTTTCTTCATTTTCTTATTATTGGGACATCAATAAGTTTTAATTTAGAGCCACCAAGAAAAATATTTTTGTGACACTGCTGAAGTTCTTTAAAGATTTTTTTTTTTGGGTGTAATTTTGTGGTGTAAGGCAATGTTTCAAAAATTTCAATAGAAAGAAATTGCTCTTCATTGCTAAACTAATGGTGAAGTCTCCCAAAATAGTGATAAGCCATCTCTATCCACACATAAATCTTCCTAAAGTTATTTCATCACAAATTGAAACTACTATTGAGAACACAATCAACTAAAAGTTGTTCTTGCATGCCTAACTTTACTTCAAGAACTCGCCTCCATTAGATTGGATTGAAGGTAAGAAACTCTAATTGCATGTAATTTTGCATTAATATCTCTCATGGATAGCCTTTCCATTGGTAACAATGCTGAGCATGCAAGTCCTACTTCTACCAAGGAGTACAAACAGTTGTTGATGCTTTGACAGTGAAACCTTCTTGCGTCTTCACCATTGTTTGCCTTACCATCTCTTTGATCTTTTGTAAACATTTTAAGGTCTACTATATCGTTGATTCTATGAGGAAATACCATTTTAACATGATTATATAAATTTAAGTTATTCTTAAAAATATCATCAGCAGGCCTTCTTCCAGTAAGCATCTCTAGTAATATTATTTCAAAAGTATAAACATTTGTAGAGGTAGATGATAGCTGCTCACTATATTCTATAAATAACATAAAATATATATTTTAAGAAAATATTTCTTTAAAATATCATAAATTATAAAAAATTGATAAAATTAATTATAGCATTAAGATGAAGAATAGTCACATCACCTGAGGCAATATAGCCTAAAGTTTCATTAATCTCGCTTCAGCTGGAATAATTTTGATGAGATGCATTCACAATCTACCATTAAGCTCTAGATCCAATTTCTTCTTTTCAGTTATTTTAGACACTTTTGTAGTTCAAACATAAGGCTAGCTACATAATTATTTACGTATACATTTATTTGAACTTAAAATATACATAAATAAACATGCAAATACAAGTAGAGTAAGAAATTATTTTTAATAGGGGTACAAAAACGAATTATTATTTTTTACGTGAAAAAAATTGAATATTTTACTTAAAATTACTCAAATTCATATTTTCTTAGAGGCATTTACATAAATAGCACTCAATTCATATATATTATATATATCTAACACATAAAATTTATAGTTATAAAAAATCACCCAAATCTTTGATATTACATAAAATAAAATCATATGTATAGCTACATAAACAAATAGATAATTTATATTTCACAATTATTTAAAGATAGCAAGGTTAATACTAAATATTCTAACCCTATCTTTTTTTCTATTCTGAATTTATTTAGATGACTGACTTAAAGAACTCTTTAGTTTGTCATAACTTTAATGCATTTGTGGAATTCCAATCGACAAAAGACTTATCTGACTTTCACTTGAGCAAATTGCATGGCAATTTCCATTGAATATTATAGAGACTTAAGTGCGTGCGCATCTCTAACTAATGAAGTGATTATATTTATTCTAATTTGGGTTATATCATCAAAAGAAATTATATCATATATCTTGATATTATTTTTGACCTAAAGCCCTCCAAATATTCATTTTTTTTTTAAATTAAATGTCCAAATATTTTATTTAGTTGGTTAGGGTCTATTCTAAAACAATAAATATGTACAAAGATAGGCAGACGAACTCCTCTATATTTTACAAATGAAATGAGAATATACATTTTAGAAAATTTTATTTTAAAAAGGTCATGCCAAATTGAAATACAATGACATTGTTAATTATATTAACATAAAAAAGAAAGAAAGAAATGATCTCATCACCCATGAAAACATGGCTAATAGATCTTTTTAATTCACTTTTATTAGAATATGGTTATAATGTTTTACTCACATATTGAGAGATTATATTCTCCTACATGTACAATTATGTTGTTGTTAAGCATGATAATGCTTGGCTTTATGTCACAATAAAGCATTGATATTTCACAACTATGATGAAGATACTCTACAACATCTACAACATCAATGGCAATGTTCAATTTATTTTCTAGAGAAAGAACATCTCCATCAATCACATATTCTTGGTGGAGCTATATGTCCAAATTTCCCTTTAGCATGAATTCAAATGTCACGGCTTTAAAATCTCTGCCTTGGTGATCAATGCTTGAGCAAGATTTAGGTTCAAGCTATTGCAAATGTGTTATGTGAGTCAATGATTAAATTCACTCAAATGTCTAAAAAAAAGGATTTTGATATTGTATGTTTTTAAATACATCGCTATAATATATGAAACTCTTAAAGGCTCCATGCACATCTAGGCTAAAACTTTCATAACCACAATTGGTAGATAGTCTCTTTAAGTGTCTTAATAAACATAATCATATCTATCATATCCTACTAGATATGAAGGAGAAATCATATATAGCTTTGGCAAATTTGTATAAGAAATTCTTGGAAATAGAGTACTACTTAAAGAAGAGTTTGCTAAATTTCTTCTTCAACCACTTTGCTTTTGTTTTCATAGAGCAAAGTATGTCACATTAAAAGGACCAATACCATAACTAGCATGCTAAAACCTAGGACTAACATTTTGATTAAATGATGTCTATTTTTTTTCTTTTTTGGTTAATGATGATGTGATAATAGATTTTTGCAAATGAAGTTTTGGAATTCCTCCACATTTTTTTAAATTTTTGGTGAGAGAGATTGCTCTGAAATTTGCAAAGACACTTTCCTATGATAGCTTTCCTTCAAGATTATTAAATATTAGATTCAAATGCTTCAATAAGATAAAATTTTATAGAAAATAAAATACTTATGAAAAAGTTCAATTTTTAAAATTGGGGCATTTACATGCATAGTACACAATTCTTATATATTTACATATTTAACACCTAAATTTTAATATCTACATAAATAACACACATTTTTTACTATTGCATAAAAAATAGCACAATAGTTCACTTTTTATAATGATAATGAATTTTTTTTTAAATATAAGAGAAATGCTATATTTATAAATATCAAATGTTAGGTGGTAGATATGTAAATGTATAAAAATTATGTGACACACACACATATAGAGAGAGAGAGAGAGAGACACACACACACACCACACAATTCTTATGTGTTTACATATATAATATCTAAATTTTAATTTTTACATATATATAACACTCCATCTTCAATATCTCATCAAAAATACCATCATCATTCACTTTTTAAAAGTGAAATACACCTTTTTAAACATAAGAAAGTATTAAAGATGTAAATATCTAAATTTTGGTGTTATATATATAAATATATAAAAATTGTGTGATATGAATATGAATATATATATATATATATAAAATTTTCATGTAGCTTAGAGAAATAGGAATGAGGCCACAAAAAGAAGACACAACTCCAAGTGATTCATTAAAAACTCTTCCATATTGATGCCTTTAGCTTGACTTTGAATATGTAAAGACTTTTCATTCAATAGACTTAATGCAATTGTGGACTTCCAATCAACAATGAACTTGACTTCAAATTGACTATGAACACGAAAGAAGCTTCCTTCCTCGGTGCAAGTGCCCAATGAAGTGATGTAATCTACATTAATTATAATATTTTTAATAATATAATTTAATATATAAATTTAAATGAACATATATACATGATAATCTACAAAATTAATTTTAAAATATTTATAATATAATAGATTTACACAAATTAACTTGAGAATCAACTAAATATTGTGTGTCTATATTGGCTCTACATGTTCAATTATCAATCAAAAGTTTCAATAGAACTAGAGTTTCATGAAGGTGGGGGACCTAAGACAATTAAAATTTTTTACTTGCCTTCCCCTTAGAGAACTCCCCTGCTTCATGCAGATTTAAGGTAGGAAGTCCTAATCATATGTAATTTTGTAACAACTTCTCTCATCATTGGCCTTTCGTTTGGCAATGAAGTTGAGCATGAAAGACGTACTTCTACCAATGAAATCAAACATTTGTTGATCTGCCGCCAACTATTATAATCAACCTCTCTTTGATCTTTTGTCAACATTTTAGGATCTTTGATGCTATTGATTCTATGTGGAAATGTCATCTTAACATGATTATATAGATTTAAGTTATCTTTAAAGATATCATCAGTGGGCCTTCTTCCTGTAATTATTTCTTGTATTATTATTTCAAAACTATAAACATCTATAGAGGTAGATGGAAGAGCTCCTCCACCATATTCAAATAAAATGAAGAAATATATTTTAAGAAAATATATTAAATTAAAAAATAATTAAAATCTTAGCACTTCAATATCTCATTTCAATTAATTTGAAAGATGATTTGACTAAATATATAATTAGAGCACAAAAGATCTCCTTGAAATTAGAATATAGTTTTCAAATACAATCCACTCCAAATAAGATTTATAATACAATTAAAATGTAATCTCCAAATATAAATATGAATAATATAGAACATTTATATTAAACTTAATAGCTCAATATTAAGTATAAAAGAGTTCTCTAATGAACTCTGAATCAAATCATAATTCACTCCAAATAAATTGAAGGAAATCAAAGAATTCATATGAAATTTTTTTTTTAAAGAGATTGAATGATTGCTAATAAGCATAATCAATAAATTCTTGAAAAATATTTGAAGCATATTATTCATCTTATTAAATACTCGAATTGGATTAAGAAGAAATAAAATAGAGTTTGTGATGAGTTTGAGAATTATCAATAGATAAAAATGAGAGTCTATTAAAAATTCAAAGATTAATTAATTTTGAATAAAAGAAAGCAATTAAATGTTATTCCAAGGGATCTAATAGGCTATTAGAATAATTTAAAATGCCTTCAACACAACCGAATCTGCAACACAAATTTAGATGTAGATAGAAGGCATTAATTTTAGTTCTAAATAAACCTCACATGCTTCATAAGGCGTCTACTAAATTCAACTTGTATATTCTTAAAATTCATGTAAATATCGAGATGAATTTAATTTGATATGCATGCATCATAAGATAAACTTTTAATAGAATTCAAGTGCTTCAAAATTCATATCAATTCATTGGTATCAAGGTATATGAGTGTTTTAGAAACAATAAGTTCTTTGAACATCTATGTAAGCACTTGAATTGAGTCAACTGCCTGGGCCGACACTTATACTAAATACCTAAACTTAGTAATGATCTTTGCGGGTTAAAAAAATAGGAGAAGAATGATGAAATCAATTCAATCTCTTATGACTATATGTATACATGCTAATGAATATCTTCAATGCTAATTCAAGTTAATGAAAGATATAAATATTCAGCTTCATAGAATGTGATCACACTAGGTCTAATCTTCTATGCTTGAAATAGAGTTGATAAGGTGTACTAAATGATCAACTTCTAAATGAAGTTAAATTACATTAGATCATAAAACACAATCTTCTATATTTGCAATAAGAGTTGACAAAGGTCTACTAAATGATCAACTACTAAATGAACTTAAATTACATTAGATCATAAGACCCAATCCTCTATATTTGCAATAATAGTTGACAATGTATGTTATAATATCAATTTCTTAAAGAATTTAAATTACATATAAGTCATAGACCCGATCCTCTACTAGCAAATAAGTAGAGTTGACAAGATCTACCCCGATGATGATCGCATTGATTGAAAATCTATCTCAACCAAAGGGGATATTATCATTAAAAGATATTTGAGCTCTAAACTAATTCATCATAAAACTAAATTTTAACTAAGTAAATATTCAAACAAATAAAATTTATTATTTAAATACTTAAAGAAAATAATTCATCCATCCATCCGCTATCATTTATTGGGGATGACAAATTAAGAAAACTCTAGCTCACAAAGGAGTTAATGTCAATTCAAATAAATCACTATATTCAAACTCAAACAATCTCATGGTAAGGGCATATCATGTCATCATGGGTCACGCTAAATGACACCACCTAAAATGCGTTATGACTAGGGTACTGATTGGGTGGTTTGGCCCTCTAAATGGCTCACTATATTACGATCCCTTCAGTGTTCCCCAATGGCTCAGCCCTTTGAGTTATGAATCATGGGGTATATTTGATAAACACAAAGCCCTCTATCGGTAAGATGGACTTAAACTTATTTTCTCAAACAAATACCATCCAGTCTACAAGGATTATTTGGGCGCAACCCATGGGCTCAGAATCATTGGTCGGGTTGGTCGTACCTCCTCTGACTAAGTAGACTAGGGATTATGATGGCCCGAGATGACAGAACCATGAGATCTTGATCATGCGTCATCATTCCCCCAACCATCCATTTTAAGTTAATATGATAAATTTCATAATCTTAAATTTTAAACTCACATCTTCTATATGGTATGCATTAAAATCTAACACTAACTTTCAAAAGTCTCTCTCAACATTGGGAGGGGTAACTTATAGGTGCTTGCACCTATAGGAAACCGAACCAGATCTAAAGTCCTTACAAATGAGGGTGAAATCTCTGAGTAGTGTCTTATCTACTATTTCATCTATTTTCTAAAAATTTGATCGATAATAAATCAAACACTCCTAATTGAGAGGTCGGTGGTGAATTTTCAGAGCCCACAGATTTCTGGCAACTCCGTTGAGGACAAGTTTCTCTTTTCATCTTTGGTTAGTGAGATTTGTAGTCTAGTAGTAGTGGAGCATAAATAAATCAAAATTTAAATTTTGTTATAAAATAGAATCTCTAATAAATATAATAATTTGTTGAGAATTATTTTATTTGCTTGAAATTTTATTTCGGATCGATTGTTTTATTTTTGTTCTATTGTATCTCTACATTTTGAAAGTATGGGGTAGAATATTTATTTATGATTACTGATCCCATCTTTCATTTGTGCAAATGAATCTTCAGAAGACTCCATTCATTGTGAAGCTAAGCTGCGGTTCTAACATCCATCTGGCTAATGTTATCATTAACACTAGAGATGTTGGAGCAACCATTCAATTTGGTAGTGTGGACTTTCCAGCAATTGTAGCCAAAGCTAATGTCACATCAGTACATGATACATTTACACTGGACATGGCATCTGTAGAAAATTCATTGAAGCAGTTACTACTGAAGCTCCGCAAAAGAGAGCTTCTATATTTCAAAGACTGGGACATTCTGACATTCTAACTATGAAGAGAATTGTTGTTGGGCAAAAAGTCTCAGTCATGCCCAAACACCACTCTGCCAATTGAGCCTTTTGTACCAGGAAAACATGATCATGAAGCTTCCTCATCGAGAGAAAATTTAATAAGAAAGTAGAGAAGGGAATGAGTGTCGAACTATGAGCTCAACAACTACTATCTGAACAACCTATTATGCAGTTAGTCTCAGAACTAGAAATGAGTATTCCCACCCAGAACAAATTCAAGAACCTAAAATGGGTAAAGAGGAATAGCTCTACTAGTGAGCTGAAGCAATCTTTTCAGGACCTACCACTGCATCAAGCTCTGGTTCCCCAAAAGAAAAATCATGAAACCTTGTCTGCTAGAGTGCATCGAGTACTAAAAGTTGCTAAGGAAATAGGCCTAATGAAAAGAAGGGTCCAAAGGCCTATGATGATTGAAGCTGATAATGTTTCATTTGGCAGACTACCACCTATTATGGGAGCTCATGACCGATTCAAGAAAATCTTGTATGGTGAGAATCGCATGGCTCACCGATATCTGAATCTTTGAAGGTCCGACAAAAGGGCAAGCAAGCTTGGAGGCCAAAATAAAGGAAAAGGCATGACATCTGGTTCACACTCCCGAAAATTCACCAATGATAAGAACCTACAAAAATGGGTTCAAAAGAAAAAATCTTCTAATGATGAATTACAGGATGGTTGACACCCAGGTGAACATTCCAGGGAATCCCATCACCAGTCAACTGGATCTCCACGAAAGAAAGTTGACTTTGATCATAGCCCTCCGGTTGAAGAGAGGTTTATTTCGAATTTAGAGCCAGAAATTCATTGGAGGAGATGTTATGAAGTCAAATTACAAGAAGATGAAGAATACAATGAGGATACTATGGAAGTTAAAGTATTGTATATGGTACAGCACATTGGAGAACCATCCGGTGCATGACAACACCAACATAGATGGTGTGGAGATGCACCTCCTATTCATATTGAAGAACCAACCCTTGAGCAAACAAAAGGAGGAGCTTCAAACACATCCTCATGTGATGAAGAGGTGGAAGAACTAGAAAGAGAAGAGGATAACTCTTTCTTTCCTGACACTACCATGTTAGCCCAAATGCAAAAATGAATGCAATGATAGATGAAGGAAAATGATAAGGAGATCCTCCAGTTAAATGAAAAGATGAATCAAATGATGGAATAAATGAATGTAATGTTGCAAAAGATGTAGAGAAATACAATAGCAGTGTCAACATCAATTCCACCTATCAACCATCAAACAACTAATGATCCACCAGTTAACTCAGTGCCACAAGCTTCTGGAGCACAGAATGCACCCAAGGGGAGAAATGAAGTCAATCAACTAGCTCCTCAACCCACCCCTCAAGATGTACCTAACATATTTGAGCCTATGACAATAGCTCAATTGGAAACAATTATAAATGAAAAGGTTAAAGCTGTCATTGCTGCCGACTAGGTAGAAAAATTGGTAAGCAAAAGTTGTTCGTACCCAGTAGAGTGCAATCAAGTGCCATACCCTAAGGGCTATTCGGTGCCTAAATTCAATACATTCAATAACACTGGCAACCCAAAACAACAACTGGCACAATTCAAAGCAACCTGTGGCAACACAAGAGCCAATGATGCACTACTATTCCACTAATTTGTTAGTAGTTTAATCTTAACTGCTTTTGAATGGTACGATGAATTGCCTAATGACTCCGTCAAAACTTTTATTGAATTAGAGATGATGTTCATTAAGAGATTTGCCAATGCAACTTAGAGGATTACAATTACTAACCTCACCTTAGAATGAAGAAGGAAAGACGAGTCAGTGATTAAATATACTTCACGTTGGTGAAACATGAGCATGAAATATGAATAATAACTAGAAGAGGAACATGCAATCCAACTGTTGATGGGTTACATCGATGATAATATGACACCATATTTATGCATGACCTCTATCTCAATATTTCAAGAGTTATTAGACCAAGTGGCAAAGTTTGAAAAGTCAATCGCCAAAACTTGAGGGTCACTAAAAAAAGGTAAAGATGAATAAATTCGACTCAAGGAGGAATGAGTCTCACACAACCTCCTACAGTAGTGGAAAGCGAAAATTATAATGTTGATAAAAGAAAATAGCGCTTATATGGATGAAGGGGAAAGCAACGCTTAACTCTAATCAAAGCAATCAATGAGAGATGATGAGTGCACTCATCTTTAAAAGATAAGATGAGTAAGGAATACTCTTTCAAGAGGGAGAGTGTGGCTAAGTTATTCCTCCAAACACTTAAAAAGCTAGATTAAAATTGCTAGAATCCAAAAGACCCAAAGAGTCAGGTCAAATTGATAATCTAAAATATTTTCCATATCACCGGGTAATTAGCCACCCAATTGAAGATTATTATATTTTTAAGGATTGGCTGGAGAAAAATATATAAAGGGTGAATTCACACTATTTGATAGTGTTCTCAATCATTCTAAAAGAGAATATGTTAGGTTGGTTACATCCACTTCAGTACCATTGATGAAAGTGAAAGCAAAAGAAAAAATAATACAAGATGAGTAATGGGAGACAATAGTATCTAAGGAGACCTTATAAATGTTGAAGCCGCTAAAATATGTCTTTAGTGTTAAGTGAAAATCACCACTTAAACCTATACTGGACTTAAAAGAAATGCCTACATTTTAGCTTATTAGTGGCATTTTGATAACTATCATCATAGAGGAGTACCGCTAAACATAGAACTTGTAAATCAAAGAAGTTGACTAATAAAAAGAAGAGTAAGAAGAGAACTATAATTCAAAAGATCATCAATAATCTAGAGGAGTATCATCAACCAATGAGACATACTATCAGGCTTGTTAATTACATGTAAAAACTTAGGATCACTGAGTTAAATGAAGAAGGAAATAATGATAAAGACTTGCATCCTAGAGAGACGTGTTGAGCTATTTCTGTGGTGTCGAACAACCCTAAATGTGATCCATGCCTAGATAATTGGAATCAAGTAGCTTTGAAAAATGCAATATGCAAAAATAAACTCAGAAAGTTTGTCCTGCCAAGTAGAAGAATTCCTAAACCTATAACATCAAAGTCGTGGTTGATGGTGTGACAAACAGAAGATAGTTTAGAAGAAGACTTATGTTTTACTGACAAAGATGAGTCTGAGCCTTCAAAGAAATTACAAATGGGCTGCTTAAAGCTTTGCAGTGACTCTAAAGTATCCACATAGTCCTTCAGGGTAGATGGTGACTTTGAAGGAGCAACCTCATCTAAAGAGCCTGAGCCAAATAAAGCAGGCCAAGTGCAACTAAGAAGTGGCAAGATGCTACCACCCCCATTAAAAAAAACCTATCAAATAAGCACAAAACCATAAATGAAGACAAAAATATTGAAGTTAATGAAGATATCATCTCTAAAGACCCTAAGAATAAGGCAAATTTAAGTGAAAGAATTGATTAAAATATCCTATCACATCTGAGAAAGATTCTTACACAACTGAGTGTGTACGAGGCTCTCTTGATGTCAAAGGACCTCCAAGAAATGTTGATTCAAGTTTTTAAATATCCAAAAGGATATGAAGCTTATTTTATCGAATGATGCATGACTAAAGTTTTGCAAGCTCAAGATCTTTTGATGATCACTTTCACTGAAGATCTTATGCTCGAGGAACACAATCGCCCAGATATGTAATTGCAAAGTGATGGAATTATAATAAATCAAATTTTATTGACCCAAGTTCATTAGTAAAACCTTATGAGTCTACGAGCATTTAGGTGGTTGTCCTTAACATTCAAAGATCTTGATGAGATAATTGATGGTCCATGGCTTCAATGAAATGGGATAAAGGACTCTCAAATCTTTCATTCTACCGCTTAGGTTTGGATAACTCTATACTGAAGCTAAATTTTATGTGATAGATGCTGACACCTCATTCAAAGCTCTATTAGGCTGTCTTTGGCTCCATGAATATGGTATGATTTCATTTACTCTACATCAATGTATGAAGTACATAAAAAATGGAGTAGAATACAAGATTCTTGGCACTATTCAACCATTTGCAGTTCATGAGGTCAAAGTTTATGAAAATGCAAAGTATTTTCTTTCAAAAAAAAAGTAAGCCTCAATAATCTATAGCTCCAACTTCAAAAACTATGAAGCAACCCAAAGAAGAGGAGGAGCGAAAAGGAAGAAAGAAGGATGCATTAAATCTATCTAGAACTTATGACACATTATCAAAGTTGAAGAGGCATGTTCCTCATTTGGGTAGTGATATAGAGGGAGAAGAAGATATTCTAGTTGAACTCAAGGAAAAATGTGAGCCTTTAACAAAAGAAAATGAGATAAATAACCTTAATTTTGATTATGATTTTGAGTCCATCCATGCAAGTGAAGTTCAATGTGTCTCTTATAGGAGGGTTGCTAACCTATTAGTATCAAATGATACATTCATAGTTACAACAGTTCCTCCCTTATATTTCAAAGAAGTCACATCACATGATGTTCACAACATTGAGGAACTAAAAATCTTTTATGTACCTCCACTACCTGGGAGAAACAGATTGGGAACTTCATTCTATAGATCTGAGAAATGTCAACACTATGATTCTGAATGGCTTATTCAGTACTCAAAGTCTGAAGAGATGGTACCCACCAAAATACCGAGATACTATCCTCCAAAAATCCAAAGGATGATGCACAAACTTGGAATTGATGTTAGAACTAATAGATGGAGAGCTCTCTTCTTTGATAACATATGGATTTTGAAGAGTCCATGGACTTCTTAAAGGAGCTATTATTACACCACTAAGGGTCTCTGATACATCCAAAAAAGCCATCATTAAAAGGGCACTTGCTATACAATAATCAAAAGTGAAGTTGAAACAAAAATTGAAAATTGAGATAATTTTTATGAAGTCATTCCAATAATCGATGGGGAAGTAGAAGCCAAGCTAGCACCTGAAGAACTTAAAGATGGCAGGCAGACATATACCATGGATGAGTTGAAAGAAATTAATTTGGGGAATGAAGAAGAACCCCGTCCAACCTTCGTGAGTGCCCTTCTGCCTAACGATAAGGTTGAAGAAATAAAAATATTGCTTTGTGAATTCAAGGACTGCTTTTCTTGGACATATTCTGAGATGCCCAGCTTGTCCCTTAGAGTGGAAGTTCACAAGCTAGCTATCAATTCTGATTCAATACCAATCAAACAAGCACCTATAAGAATGAGATTAGATTTCGAGGAATAAGTGATTGTGGAAACAAAAAAACTAACTGAAGTAGGATTCATTCACGATGAGAAGTATGTAGATTGGATAGCTAACATTATTCCCGTAAAGAAGAAGAATGGTTAGATTCAAGTCTGCATTGACTTTTGAGATTTAAATAATGCATGCCAAAAAGATGATTTCACACTCCCTATGTCAGAATTGCTAATGGATAACACCTCCAACTATGACATGTTCTCTTTATCGATGGATCATCGTGGTATAATGATCAAGATGGCTCAAGATGAGAAACACACATCATTTAGAACACTAATGATATTTATTGTTACGCCATGTCATTGATTGAAGAATACTAGAGCTACATATTAAAGGGCCATGACATGCAACTTCGTGTTGATTCATCATAAAGTATAATGCTATGTTAATGATCTCATGCTAAAAGCATTGATGAAAAAGATCATCTGAGGATTTAAGGATTGTCTTGAAAGGATCAAAATATAATCTCATGATGAATCCTCTCAAATACGCTTTGGGGTTTTGAAAGTTTCTTAGATATGTTGAAAGGCACCAAGGAATTGAAATTGACCCAAACAAAATCAAGGTGATAGTGGAGATGTCTTCACCAAAGAACCTTGTTTATAAGGACAAGCATTCATGATATTTTATATCAAGTCAAAAGATGCCAACCTTTTGGAAGCTAAAGGAACGCCCATTCAAATGGGATGAATGCTAAGAAGCATTTGATAGCATTAAAATTATCTTCTCAATTCACCAATTCTAGCTTATGAGAAACATCTTATCTTATACACTACAAATTTAGAGGAGTCCCTTGGAGTTTCACTTGCACAACATAATGAAGAAAATAAAGAAAATACATTATACTATATCAATCAAAGATTGAAAGTACGCTATTCAATAGAGAAGCATTATTTAGAACTAATATTTGTAGGAAGTTCAAATTACACGCTTTCTTATAAAATAATGCTAATCTCAAAGGTTTATCTGCTAAAGTTCCTGATGATGAGACCAGCATTAGCAGGTCATTTAGCTCGATGGACATTACTCTTATTATAATTTGATATTCCATACATACCCTAGAAAATAGTGAATAGATAGATCTGAGACTTTCAAGTCTGCATTAGATATCGCTTAATGATGACTTAGCTAATGAGCAAATTTATTTATTAATGAAAGAGAAAATCTGGCCAATAAAAGAGAAGCATAAGACTAAGTTAAGTGTTACAAAGATGAGTATGCTCAGGTGGATGAGTGGCTTTACTCTAAGAGATAAAATGCTAAATGAGTATGTTCAAAAAGTTGGAGTAGTAAGATAAGATGAGGGTCCTAGATGGTTTGGCCACATAAAGATTTGATGATTAGAAGAGTAGATGCATTGATTTGCCTTATGTTAAGAAAGGTGATAGACCTAAAAGACTTGGTTAAGATGTATAAAAAAATGACCTTGGTATACTTGAATTAAATGAGAATTTGACACATAATATGACACAATGGAGACGAAGGATTCATGTAGCCAACCCCATTTAGTGGGATAAAGGCTTGTTATTGTTGTTGTTGTTGTTGTTGTTGTTGTTGTAATGAAAGAGAAATTCTACAAATTTAGGAGATGTATTTTGATGGAGAGTCATCGATTAAGCTAGCATAACTTCCAAATCTACCCAAGGTGCGAGCCGGTATTGGCCTCGTCTTCATAATACTAAAGTAGGCATCATAAGACATTCATATGGCTTAATTGAGCCTCGAACCAATAATGAAGCTGAGTATGATGCTTTGATAATGGGTCTTGAAGAAGCTATTGCCATAGGTATCTAAAATTTGTAAATTTTTGGAGATTCTCAATCATCATCAATCAAGTTAGAATCTATAAGATCACCAAGCTTGAATTAACATTTTATCATAAGAAAGCTCTCGAGCTAATGACATAAATTTTAAATGTTACATTGACTCAAGTTTCTTGATAAAAATAATAAAGCAAACAACTTAGCTAAACTAGACAAAGAGATGGCAAGCATGAATGATGAGCACGTATTGATAGAAGTTTTCACTCGTCGAGTTCTACAGCCAATGAATCAATATTCCTGATTGGAAGAGGGATCATCAATTGTAAACCAACAAGATGCAATTCCAATTGATCCTCACACTCTGTCAAAAATTTATAAAACTCAACAAGAAACACAAAAAGAATGCAAAAAGAACCTTTAGAAGTACAACAAGAAGCCTTCATAGTAGAAGAGCCAGTCGATTGGAGACAACCCTTCATCAACTATTTTAAAGAAGGAAAATTGACTAGCAGTAAATCATTGGCCTCACAAATGGATAAGAGAATATTATGATATGCTTATGCCAATAATACTTTATATCGCAAGCCTTTGAATAGATGTGGATGTGGGGAAATGAAGAAGCTAGTGATATCTCAAATTTATGAAGGAATTTATGTGCACACCAATCAGGTCCTAAGATGGCAATCAAAATTAAAAGGATGGGTTATTATTGGCCATCAATGGTGAAAGATTATATCGATATGAATGTCAAGTCCATGGTAATATCATTCATCAACCTCCAAATCGATCCATCCCGCATCTTGGCCATTTGAGTGTTGGGAAATAGACATATTCGATCTATTGATCTACCATCAGAGTTATCGCTTTATCTTACAACCCATTTTTTTTCATACCATTTAAAGAAGTTAGCTGATCGAAGTCGTCAACTTCTTCACTCATAATATTGTCTATAGATTTGGTATACCACAACGAGTCATCTCAGACAACGGTCCAGCATTTAAGAGTACAAAGATCAATAGATTTGCTGATCTATACAAAATTGATTAGTGATATAAATTAATTTATAATCCAAGAGTCAATACTTTGATAGAAGCTTTTAATAAAACACTAGTCAAGCTACTCAAAAAGATCCTCATGAAGAATAAAAGAGAGTGGCATATCAAAATGTTCGAGGCATTTTGGGCATATTAAACTACTTATAAGATGCCAACTAAAATCACTCCTTATGCTCTAACTTTTAGAGTCGAAGCAATTTTTCCACTTGAAGTTGAACTACCATCACTTCGAGTAGCTATCCAGTATAATCTCACTCAAAAGGAGAATGCTTGTTTAATGATGGAAGAGCATGACACGCTTGACGAAATCAGATGTCAAGCCCAAAAAAGCATAGAAATCTATTGAGCAGGAATGTCTAAAGCCTTCAATGGAACAGTGCATCCTCAAACTTTTCAAAGAGGACAGTTGATCTTAGTGCTGAGAAGACCAATAATCCCTCACAAAAGAATCGGTGGTAAATTTGAAGCTAATTGGGAAGACCCTTACATAATAATGAAGGTATATGAAGGAGCCTACCAGCTTATTGATCTAAGTGATCGATGACCTATGCCACCCATCAATAGTCATTATCTTAAGAAGTATCATGTCTGAGTGCATATGATTGGATGATTAGATAAACGTATATACTCATGACTCCTCATATTATATATATGAAATATCACCCAAAAATTCTCTTATATTATAGAATTCATTTTGAGATGAAATTCCCCAAAGATAGGGGCATTTTATATATTTATTTAGGTTGATATATTTCTATCGATATCCCAAAATGAAAGTATACATATATATAATCATCTAATATTATAATTGATATAAAAAGAGATATAAGTATCCCTTCACATTAGCTCAAAAATCCCTCTAGATACATTTTTAAAATTTTATATTAGAAAGGTGGCTATACGAATAATAGGCAAGATCACATTCACTCAGGACATATAGAAGACAACTTCAAAGGCTAGAGGTTTGCCTCCCAAACTCATCAGAATTTTAAAGATTAAGAGAAAAGTCTGAAGTTCCCTTGGGCTTAATAAGCCAAACATAATGAGTCCAACAAGTTTAAAGAAGGTTGTAGTTTGCCCATTTTTTTGATGACTATAGCTATCCATTCTTTAAAGCTAATCCAACTAAACAAATTTAAGCAATTCAGATCTAAAGAATCTTTTTGGTTGATCGATGAATCAAGATAAGGAGGTGACTTTCAAGTTATTAATAAACAAGTTAGTACTCTGTATCTAGTTTAGAGGTCTAAGTAACAACAAAGCACAGACCTATATAACTTTTTTAACAAGTCTGACAAAGCAGCAAGCACGGGATCGAAGAAGTTATTTTGAAGTTCATGAAACTCTTATAGCTGAACTAAAAAAATTTTATAGTCAACCAGTCCATTAAAACACCAAGTGTTGGACAGTCAACTTCTTGCCATAGACCTAACACTCATCTTAAAGACTACATCTCTAGCTCGCATTCTTCAACAAGTCTGTCAAAGAAACAAGCAAATGACTGAGGGTATGCACATCCTCCTGAGAAGTAAATTCAGACAAATCAGGTTAATCCTTCAATAAGTCCACCAAAGCAATAAGCAAAGATCTGAATGCATGCACATCCTCCTGACAAGTCAATCAGAAAAATCAGGTTAATCCATCAACATATCCACCAAAGCAATAAGAAAATGATCAAAAGTATGCACGTTCTCCTGACAAGTCAATTTAGATAAATCATATAAATCCTTCAATAAGTCCACCAAAGCAATAAGCAAAGGATCGAAGGTTTGCACATCCTCCTAACAAGCCAATACTGACAAATCAGGTTAATTATTCAACAAGTCCACTAAAGTAATAAGCAAAGGATCGAAGGTATGTACATTTTACTGACAAGTCAAGTTAGACAAATCATGTCAATCCTTGATCAAGTTCTTCAAGATTGAAGCTAGGATAGAAGGAACCTTGTGGTGTTTATTTTTGGATGTGGGGAACCACGCAGATCTTACGGGGTACTTATTGAAGTGATAGGGTACGACATTAAAGAATGATGCACTATCTCAAAAGTTAGAAATCATCACCCTATAATAGACATAATCACCTAATAAGGACTCTTAAGGTATGATGGGTCTTCAAAAATACCAGAGATTTTTCCCCTAGTTTACAGGGAAAAGTAAAGCATGGTTTATTTTAAGTCGGTTTCATTAAGTTCCCTATGGAGGCAAGACCTTATAGTTAATTACATCCTAAGAAATAAAATCCCTTAATAATACTCTCGATTAAAGTAGACAATTAGGGTTTCTAAAGATTTCAAGGCTAGATTATCAAAGGATTGGTTGTATTTAAAAAATCAATTGGGAAAGTTCAAGGAGAAGATTTATTTTCAAATCCAAAGGGAATGAGTAGGAAATGCTCATGATACTAAAGAGCCTAGTGAGCATTCCAATTGATTTTATGGTTGGGCTTTATATATTTGAAGTTGAGAAGATTAATTTAGTTAAAGTTGACATTTCATTAGAAAGCTAGGACTTATAATCCAACAACACAAGATTGTGGAAATACCTAAGAGGTGAGAATTTATGCTTATAACCTGAAGTACATTGCTACCTCCGATCCTAAATCTATGGAGCTTTGGCACAAGCCAAAGCACGACCTAAATCTAAACAAAAATGGGTATATGGTCCTAATTAGGCATTAAGGTTATACTTTTCTAAATGTGAGAGGATATTTAATCATAAGAGGTTGATTTCACTTTAAATGGTTTAATTGATTTGAGAATTTTACTTAATGTTTTGTTTCATTTGATTACACTTAGCAACTAAATATTATAAATAGAAGAAAAGAGGATTACCCTCTTTCATCCCTACCTTAAGCCACTTTCTAAAGCATGTTAATTTAATTTAGTTCTCTTTAGTGAATGGCTTATTACATATTTTAAATTAATCCTAAGTTTAGGTTCACCTTAAATGATTCTATTCAATATGAAAGGCTTCTTAATTTGATTGAATTACTATCACATGACATATGTTAAATCATTCCTTTCCATCACATATAACATGCATATGATTAAATCCTAAGTATACCTACACATAGAATATGTTTTAGCATATTTAAATGGATGTGAACATGTACATGTAAAGTTTATATTTTCCATTTGATTGAATATTTTATCATATTAATTTAAAGCTCGATCTAAATTCCTATACAAAAATACATAGGGATGAAATTAAATAGGTACATGTCATTGTTAACCAGGGAAGTGAGGTAATCAAATGACCTCCTTGGAGCTAGCTAAAGCCTCGTATTCTCGAGATGTCTAGACTATATACCATTTGCATTCAAACATATATAATTTTGCATACATGAACATAAGAAAGAGAGTTCCAAATCACATGATAAATTAATTCAAACACTTAAATAATCATGAATTTATATATTATTAATAGAAAAGAAGATTATCATTCTCTAATTTAATACACACATACATGTATAAAAGACATAAGCAAGTATGTGCCTTTGTTCACCAGGGAAGTGAGGGAATCAAATGACATCCTTGGGGCTAACTAAAGTCTCATATTCTTGGGATGTCTAGACTATATACCCACTTCTCTTAAATACAAACATATGCATTCATAATTAGGAGAATGAAAATCATGCAAAAATGATATTTGATTTAATTAAATTATTCATATATATGAATTAAAGCTTTATCCAAATTCTAGTGTTGAAGTACATAAGAATGAAATCAAATGGAACAATGTCATTGTTAAGCCAAGGAAGTGAGGTAATCAAATGACCTCCTTGAAGCTAACTAAAGCCTTGTTTTCTCGGGATGACCAGATTATATACCCATTAACATTCATACTTATATAAGTCAACACATGAATGAAAGAAAAAAACTTCTTCATAAGCTATAATCACATACATCCCTATGTATTTATAACTAGCATTCATAACATATGTTATCATTCATTTATAAGCTTTTGAAAATACATTTGGATTTAATAGTGATAATAGCCACACATATATTAAATTAAATTAACACATGCAAGTTTGACATAAAAGAAACTGATTTGATTTAATTAATTTTAAAAAGATAAATGTATGAATCAAATGGCATACAACATTTAATATGATTGGAAAGGAACAAATAAACATAAATATATGATTTCATTCAATCAAATTAAGTCTTAAGGACAATCATACTAAATAAAATCATTTAAAGCAAACCAAAACTTTTTAATGTCATTTTCAATTTCATGTTTAATTTGATTTAAGGAATGTGAGAAGAAGTTCGCTAATCCTAATACCATTCCATGTTTGTAAGTTAATTTGATTTAATGAAAGGTAATTAGATTGATTTTATGGATTAATTAAGTTATGATGTGAATTAAATCAATTAATTAACTCTTACCCATGTTTCCTTAAAGTAATTAACTAAATAATTATGAGCCAATATGATATGAAAATGAATTGGAAAGTAAATTAGCAATGGTCCTAGGAAATGAAAGGGCCTAATGCAATTAGCTGATAATTAATAGTTAATTAAGCTTAAAGAACATAATTAAGTACACTTATGCTTTTCCCACACATGTGAGCTAATCATAATTCCTTAAATGTCTTTAGGTTATTAAACACCTAAAGATCTACCACTCAATTAATTAATTAGGTTTTGATAAAATTTAATTTTAATTAAACTAATTATTTAATTAATTAGTCCTTAATTACTTTTCTTGAAAAAGTGAAGGAAACTTAGGGAAAAGATTAGGAAAGAGGCCTCAATCCAATTCCATAAGTCCCCTCACTATTAAACAGTGATAAATAACCCAATTAAATTACTATTCATGTGATTAACTAACCCTTAATTAAATTAGAAAAGTAATTAAGCTTAATTGGATAATTTTCCTAATTAATTAACTAATAAATCTCAAGAAAATTAAGGAGGCAGAGGTCATCCCCTTAAATAATCCCAAAAAATTTGAGGTTAATTAATTAATTAATTAAGGAATAACTAAGCAAATTAATCTTTTAATTAAGACTAAATTACTATTCAAAATTAATTAATGATATTTTAAAGAAATTCCTCTCCAAAATACCTTCAAAATAAGTATTTATTTGTAATTTTTGATTTTTCTATGATTTATTATGATTTTATGAAGTTTCCTTTAAAAATAGATTATTTAAGCCTAATTAAGCCTTAATCCCATCGACATCACGTGGCGCACTAACGTGGCATGCTTTTCATGTGGTGACCATGGGATTGCTTAAGTTGTCACATCCACACGAGCCTAATGGTGGATGCTTTTGATCTCCATCATCCATCAAATTCGGTGGAGATCAATCCCTGCGTAAAAGGAGATAAAATCAGATGATCTAACGGGATCTAATCATGACCATCCATTTCGATCACACTGAACGGATGGTGCGTGATCTATCATCACGCTAACGAGGGAGAACGACGTCCGTCCGCCATTGTTCGCGTGATTCGAGCTTACCCGAGCTCGGATTGGCTCCAAATGGAACCCACACCATCACACGAAGTATCTAAGAGGATCTAATGGCTAAGATCGGCTTACACACACATTCCCTTCATGAAAGACCAATGCATTTTTAGCTAGATCAGCAGCTCACATGCTTGTGGTAGCTTCGTTTGGTTGAGATGAAGCCTTGTTGAGCAACAATTGGATCAATTCCATGTGGATCACTCAAAAGGACAACTCCCATACTTTAGATGCTCAACTTCAATTAAACTATGACCTCCAATGGGTTTAGAGCTCTGGGGAAACTTCAGGTAGCCTTGACGAGGTGTGAAGATGGTGTGGGGAGGAGCAATTAGGATTTGGTTGCAGTTTGAGGAAGTTGGAATCGGGGAAGGCATGTTTTGTTTTGGGCTCACTCAAGAGTGAGGAATTCTGATGAGAGAGGCCTTGAGAATGCTTGGGAGCTCACAAGAGAATTCAAAAATAACTTAGGAAGCTTGGACGATGCGAAAGGTGCCCTTTCTCGTGCGAATTGAGGGGGTATATCCCTCAATTGGCAGTGATGGATGGACAGGATCATCTCCCATTTTTGGCCAACCAGCCACCGTTAGAACACTGGAGTTGTCTCCATCAAGTCCACTTGGCTCGTTCTGGTTAGAGGAAGGATTGGCAGGGAGCTCAAGGCAGGATTTGGCTGGATTGCTCTTCCTCGGATCCTTTGGGTTCTCGATTTGTAAGGGAGGTGAGTTAACTCACCTCTCATTGGTCAATGGAAAGCCTAGCACTTAGGGTGGGCTAGGTGGCTAGGTCAATCCCCAAATTAGGTGCTTGATGGCTGCCAAAGGAAAAGAGAGAGTGGACTTTGCCAATTTTAGAAAATCCCATGTGGGGTGGCATATCCAATGGAGATCTCATTAGGTTTGGCTCCAATATGGGTTTGGGTCGGGTTTGTTTAGGCTCCAAGTGGTTAAGGCCTAGCTCTAAGGGGTTTGGCTCAATTTGACCCTTATAGGTCAAATTGGGCGAGGTTTGATTAGATTGACCAATTGGTCAAATTAGGTCAAACCAAGGATTAAGTTAGGTCCAAATGATGATTTGAAGTGTTGTGGTTCAAGTGGTTTCAATTAATTTGGCCTAAGTTTTATTTAGGCTCATTTGGAATCAAATGGGCCAAATGGTTGACCAATTTGACCAAATTAGGGTGCTGGTTCAAATTAAATTGATCAATTGAAGAAGATTGTGGGTTTTTTTTTTATCTAATTTGGACTTAATTTGAATTTAGGCCAAATTGATAGGTCAATTTGGGCAAAGTGCGTCAATTGGGTTAAATTGGCCAAATTTTGTTCAATTGTGTGTTTGGTTAAGTTCAACAAACAATTTGGAATGAACTTGAGGCATTTATTGTAATCAATTTGGGTTAGATCATGATTTGATTAATTTTGGCCCTTTAGGCCAATTTTGGTCAACTTGGGTCAAAGGGCCAATTGGGTTTGGTTAGGCTCAATTGATGATCAAGTCATGCTCAATCACCACAGGTTGCTGTGAATCAATGGTTTCAATCAATTTGGTGTAGGATGAGTTTTCGCTAGATTTGGTTCATTTGGGCTAAAGGATTGACTTGATCAAATGACTAAGTTGACTTGGTTTGACCCAATTCATGGCAATTGGTCACTCTAGGGTGGTCATTGATCATGATGGAAGGCTTAGGTTGGCTTGGTTCAATCCAATTTGAGTTGGATTAGAACTTGGCTCAAAAGGGTCCTTTAGGTCACTTTGGGTCAAGTGAACCTAAGTGGGTTGATTGGCTTGGTTTTGGTTTGATTCAGGCTTAGTTGGATTCATATATGAGCTTAGGATTGAAATATAAATCCAACTACAATCAGTTTGGATTCCAATAGGTTTTGGTTCAATTAGAATTTTCAAGTCAAAATGGTTAAGTAGGGCTTGACTTGGGTTGACCTTGGTTTGGTTTGATGATTGTAAGTTTCATTTATATCTGGATAGGCAATTGAAAGAATGATTGATTCAAGAGAAAATCTATTGGTTTTGGCTTAATTTGGATGTCATTTTGAGTCCAAGGAATTGGCTCAAAGGGTCTTGATTGATTTGATTTATATTTGGGAAGATAATTGAAGGTACAATTGATTTATAAGAAAATCAATTGAGTTTGGAATTTGAAGGAAAATTTGGCTAAGCTCATGAAGGTAGATTCAAAGGGCTTAGAAAGAATTTGATTTTTTTATGATTTGAGTATGAATTCCATTTATATTTGTCAAGATGATTGAATATATAGTTGATTCAAGAAGAAATCGATTGAATTTGGATTGAATTGGATGGAGATTTGGCTAAGTCCATGGAATCTAATCATAAGGCTTAAGAAGGATTTTAGGGATTTGATCTTGGTTTCAATCATTCAAAATTGAGTTTGGATTTAAATTTGATATGTTAATGGAATGAATTGATCTTTGAGAAAATTGAATTGGATTTAAAGGCTAAGTCTATAAGATAAAATCATGTCTTAGGAAGGATTTTGATTTTGGATTTGATAGGTTTTAATCATTTGATTTAGAATTTGGATGTGGATTTGGTATTTGAACTTGGATCTGAGGGTTTGATTTGGGATTTGGATTTGGATTGGATTTAAGAAGGTGCACATGTATTGGATTTAGGCTATAAGGTAGTGATTTTCCTAAGTCCCTAAGGCATGGCCTATTTTATGATAAACCCTTCTAAGTCTAGGCTTAGTTTTACCTAATCATTAGTGTCACTACCATGGAAATCTTATCTAGAAGATTCTAGGTCCAAGAAGAGAGGTTGAGAACTCACTCCAAAAGTGAGGTCAACAGACCTGAATCACAAAATAAATAAGATCAATTCCTTCATCAAGCCTATTAAACATGAAGCCAAGGCTGAAGGAAGATCAAATTTTCAAACCACTAAGATGAGACCTTCGACAAGCCCATCAAAGCATTAAGCTTATGACCAAGGTATCCTTCTCCATCACAAAAAAAGGACAAATCGTGTCAAATCTTGTATGGTCAATTAGTTAACAACAAATGGTCCATTTCAAATATGCACCATATTTGTTGGGGGGCATTTGTTGACCTATAAATAGTGTATATATGCTTAATTAAGCAAATATGTTAAAATCGCAAGAATTAGATGTCATGAAAATTAGAGTTGAAAGCATACGATCGGATCAAAATTGATCAAGATGTCTTCTAATCATGAAATAAATTGCACCAATGCGTTTAGAATATCAAAATCAATTTAAATTGATATTTCACTTTGATTAATTACCATCCAATGAAAGAAAATAAATAGAATATGCAATTTCACATGTATTGAAGTCGAGAGGCCTCGATGCCATCCGAATGAACTCCTTTCACAAAATGGACTGCATCGTTGTCACCGAAATATCAAAAACTATTGAATAAGACCTTTGCGGCTAATTCGGTCAACTGTGGAGCAAATAGCAAGGCTCGGAGTACGATGATGCCTAAATTAATCTCATTTACTTCGATCAACCTCGACATTGCCCAAATGACCTCTGATCATAAAATGAATTATGTCATTAGATACGGAATGTCAAATTTACTTAAAAATGATACCCATGAAATGATACCCATAATATGTGGGTTTGACTTCAGTAAGATTCTGCACAAATCTCAATGCGATCAGGTCATACGCAGATAAAGAAACTTCTGATATTTACTTTTAATATAATAAACACAACATTTATAACTAATTTTATTTCAGAATTAATTTGAAATTGAATTGAACCATAAACAGCTTTAATTTTGCCCAATATTTTGAATATCCCACTCAACTTAATTTGGAAGGATAATTAAGCTCTGATTAAGGCTTTCAAATCCCATTATTCCTTACCTATTATTCTCCTAATCGAATGAAAACCAAGTAGAGGCCATCCTAATTTGCTCAATTCAGGAGGCCGAAACCCCTCTCTCGTCCATCTCGATGCTCGCTCTCTCCTTCTCCTCCCTGATTCATTCGATCGAAGTAGCCATGGCTTCTCTGTTATCCATGGCTCTCTCTCATTTCTCTCTCTCTCTCTCTCTCTCTTATATATATATATATATATATATATATATATTCCTGAATCAAACTCATCCCGATTGTGGTGTTTGGTTTCTATATGTATATATATGGGACACCATGCAGATGAGGGTGTACTTATTGAGGTGATGCACATCAAGGAATGGTGCACTATCTCGAATGATAAAATCACCATATAATGGACATAATCACCTAATAAGGACTCAAGGCATGATGGGTCTCAGTATACCAGATTTTTCTCCTACCTTACATGAATAAAGGGGTTTATTTAAACTGTTCTAGTTTCCTATGGGGCAAGCCCCATAGTTAATTAGATCCTAAGGAAGGTGAGTTTTTTAAGAATAGTCTTGATTAAACTAGGTAATTATTGTCTCCAAAGATTTCAAAGATAAGACTATCAGTAAATTGGCTATGTTTGGAAAATCAAGTGGGATAGATCAAAAAGGAGAGAGTCTTATTATCGAAGACAAAGAAGATGAGTAGGGAATGCTCGTGATACTAGGAGACCTAGTGATCATCCCAAACTATTATATGGTTAGGATTTATATGTTTGAAATTGTAGAGAGTTATGTGTTTGAATTGAAATTTTATTAGAAAGTTGTATTTATAATCTCACAATACAAGTGAGAAGAGGGATTTATGCCAAGGTAAAATGCAACCTCATCCAAAATCTATGGAGCTTTAGTAAGAACCAAAGCATGATCTTAATCAAGAGGAGATGGGTATATGGTTTACCTCCAAGAGAGGATAAACCATGATCATGACTTACAATCACCTGAGTGGCGCTAACTCCTCTATGCTTTAAAACCATGTAGGCAAGTGATATGAATTGTAAGATAGTTATATTGTTATTATTTAGAAAGAGTCAAAAGTCCTTAAACCCACTCCCTAAAGAGACTAGAGCATGAGTGGTATGAGTAATGACTTAGTCTGATGTAAATCTTTTCAAATTTTATTTATATTTGACATTTCATTTTGACAAATTCTTTGGGATTTTTGTATGCCTAAATGCATGTTGAAATGAGTTATGGGCCAAATCAAGAGAAAAGAGGGTGAAGATCCATCAGTAGGAGTCGCTCTCACCTTTTAAGCGGTTCACATATGTACAAGAATATAGGCCCTCATTTTTGCAAGCGTGGTAGAAGATGCATGCACGATGTGAAACATACAACATTCAGCTAAGGGGTTGTTAAATCTTTTAATTATCTAGATTATATCCTAGACTTTATGTGATGTTATGAGTTATTTAAAAATTTAATTATGAGTTGTAGTTGGGTAGAAATTTTATTTTTTCCTAAGAGCCTAATTGCATCCAGGCCATACAATAAATATCAATCATAAAGAAACTATGAAAAGGCATGTCATTTCTAATGCACAGGCACAAGCTAAACAAAACATCAAACAATTTTATAGCTAGCACAAAAGAATAAAAGACTAGTCTGGTTGGGTACCGTCATATAACCCAAAAAGAAAAATAGGTAGTCGAGCTCTACCCTTATACAACCAAAGAATAATTATAATTAAGAATAAATACATGCTTGAGGGGTTTCTTCTTCTTTAAATCTTCATGTCTTCTTTCCTCCTCTTTGCTTCTTTGGCTCACTTCATCACATGGCAAAAGACATAGTCTTTTCTAGCCAATGCTCATCCAAATTCCCCCATAGCACTAATCCTAATTCTTAATTGCAAAATTACATTAAAATGGAAAAAAAATCTAAATATACTTACAAGACATAGGTTTGTGAAAAATACATGCCATCCAAACAATTATATTTATAATTTGGGCATAGCACCCTGCACATGGCTGACCAAGCCCACTTGTCCTAACTTGGATTGTGCTTAGGGGCTTAAGCAACCTACAAAGAAAGCATTTATATTTATTTTGAGCCCTTAAGAACAATCCCTAAGGACATAATTAGGCTAATAATGGCCTAACATGCAGTCTACGAAACATACACCCTAACATCCAATCTAAAATAATACATCACAAAATAAAACATGCATCAAACCATGCAATCTAACAAAGCTAGAAGTGGTGACTTAATCCAATGTGTATGTATGGCTTGTGTGGTATGTCTAACTAGGCTTTAGAGTTATAGTTTCCTAAGTGTAGAAAGATTCAATTTAAAGGGTAGTTTCACTTTAAGTTCTTGTTTTTACTTTAATATTTTCTTTTATTTCATTTGACCTACACTAAAAAACTAAGTGTTATAAAGAGAAGGAAAGAGAGGAAAGAGAGGATCACTCTCTTTTGTCCCCACCTTAAGTCATTTCTAAATCCAATTAATTAAACAGTTCTCTTTAGTGAATGACTTATTACAAATTTAAATTAATACTAGGTTTAGGTTCACTTTAAATAACCTTATTCAATAAGAATGATATCTTAATATTAATTGGAATTAATTACCATCACATGACACATGTTTTTTTATTTCTTTCCATCATATATAGCATGCATATGGTTAAGTTTTAAACATACATATACATGCAATTTACATCTTAGCATACTTGAATGATGAAAGTAAGCAAATGTATTTGGAATTGATATTTCATTTGGTTGAATTATTTTGTCATATTAATTTAAAGCTCTATATAAATTCTTATGCATAATCATAAGTAAAGAGCTTTAAGTTACATGATTAACCAATTCAACCACTTGAATAAAGTATGAATACATGTTTCTCTTTTAATAGAAAAGGGGATTTTCATTCATTAGCCAAATGTACACATAAATGTATAAGAGTTTTAAGCAAGTACGATCATCTACACAATAGTGAGTAGAATCTCCTTATATATACATAAAGTTGGGCATCCCGATGTCCGATCAATATACATTATCCTATATACATATGGATGTACAAGCAACTATAAGAATGAGAATCATGCAAAAGTAGAATTGACTTTGATTAAATTATAGCTTTCATCCCCTAGTTGTGTCACACGTACATATATATATATATATATATATATATGAGATGATAATTTTAAGTAGGTGTGGTGCCATTATTTTGCACCAACAGAGTGAGGTAGGAACCTCTTTAGGGGTACTTAAACCTATGCGTCCCTGGGATGTCCAGGCTAATATACCCGCTAACATTCTTACTTACGCAAATCAACATATGAATATAAGAAAGAAACTTCACTTCATACACTAAGTTTATGTTCACATGCACTTCATACACTTCATATATATATATATATATATATATATATATATATATATATATATATAACTAAAGTCACAACACATATTCTTATTCATTAAGAAGCTTTTGAAAATATGTTTGAGATTTAGTAGTGATAATAGCCACACATATTTTTAATTAAGTCAACACATGCAAATTGACATAAAAGAAATCATTTTTATTTGATTAATTTTAAAAGAGATGAATGCATGAATCAAATAACATACACATTTTAATATGATTGGAAAGAAATAAAGGAACATAAGGACATAATCTCATTCAATCCAACTAATTCCTAAGGACAATCACATTGAACAAGCTTATTTAAAATAAACTAAAGTTCCTTAAAGCCATTTTTTTATTTATGTTTGATTTGATTTATGAAATGTGAAGGAGGTTTGCTGATCCTAATCCCATTCTTATGTGTTTAAGTTAATTTGATTTATTGAAAAGCAATTAGGTTGAGTTTATGGATTGATTAAGTTAAGCACGGATTAAATTAATTAATTAACCCTTCCTATGTCACCTTAAGGTAATTAATTAATTATGAGCTAATATGATATGCAACCACATAAAAAGTAAATAGAAATGCTCATATGAAATGAAAGGGCCTAATGCAATTAGCGCATAATTATTAATTAATTAAGCTTAAGGAATTCACTTAATCACTCTTATTATTTTCTCATACATGTGAGTTAATCATAATTTCATTAGCTCTCTCTTTAGATTATTGAACACCCAAAGAGTTACCCAAGAGTTAATTAGAGAAGTTTTGGAATGATTATGATTTCAATTTAATTAATGATGTCATTTAATTAATGAATTAAACCATTAATTAATCCCAAATTTATTAATTTTAAGTCAAGTGAAATGAACTTAGGGAAAAGAAAGGGAAGAGATCCCAACCTCATTCTCCATGCCCATTCATTACAAATGGTTAAAGCTTAATTAATGATTTTCTTACTATTTAGAATGTTAATTAATCACCTAATTAATTAAGAAACTAATTAAGGCTAAGACAACCAATTTCCCTAGTTAACCAAGAAATAAATCCCAAGAAAATTATGAGAGGTAGAGGTCATCTTATTAATCAACTACAAAAATTTTGGGATTAATTACATGGATATTTAGAGAGTAATTAAGCTAATTAAGTTTTCACTAAAAATCTAAAATAAGCCTTAATTATTGTTCAAAATTAATTAGAATTAATTTTAAATTTATCTCCTAAATACCTTCAAATTAAATATTTATTTTATTTTTGAATTTTTATGATTTGTTAAGCTTTTTAGAAGTTGATTTAAGATAATTTTTGTGAAGTCTGCTAATTTATTTTATTAAAATAAATTATTTGAACTTCAAAATTTAATATCTTTTAATCCAAAAATTATTTTGACTTGAAATTTTTATGGTAGATAGATTTTAATTCAATTCCAACCACTAAAAATTTTAAAATAATCTGATGTGTATTTTTAGTTTAATTTATGAAATTTGATGTCTACTAAAACTTACATTAAGCCCAAAATATTCAATAAAATTTAAGTATTCTAGGTTTGTTAGATTCCTCACGAAAAGATGAATCTAACAAGTCCTTATTTCCAAATTTTCATTAAGCATTTTATTTTCTAGAATTTTTGAAGTTTCAGGTGATTTAAATATTTTTAAAATTAGAAAATATGTATTATTCCACTTAACACAAAGACGGCGCTGACGTACGCAATGACGCTTGGCATGTTGTTGTGTCAATAGATGAGCAGAAACCGCAGTGAAGGAAAATGATGTTCAATCCGACCGCATCATGGATGATCGATCCATTCACGCAATCCAAAGGGTGGAAATGAAGGATCTGGGTGCAATCTAAGCCATCAATGAGTCACGGATAGATGGCTACTTGAGGCAAAAGAAACAGATGACAACACTATAGATCGAGTGACTTTTTTATGAAATTTCAATGAAATCTCTCCTGAATGGGTTTGTTTTCATAGTGATTCACACTAGAAAACTTTTATTTTATATTAGGATTTTATAAAATAATGAATACGAGAGATTTCTAGGAAAAATTCCTAAAATCGCAAAAAAAAATCCTCACAAAATAAGAAATCCTAAGGCCAGCTATGGGTTTTCGAAGATTACCTCACCGGGGATGGTTTCCAGCAGGATGATTCATCAGAGTGGGGAAGAAGCCTTGGAATGAGCATAGACCTTTGCCTCCACTCAGGAATGATGTATCAACTAGTGGTCACCGCTTCCTCGCTAAAATCCACTTAGTTTTGGTATTTTTCACCCCAAAACTAAGTAGGAATGATTACTGGTTGGTTTGGGAGCTCTAAAGAATGGAAATGAGAGTGAGAGAAGGAGGATTGCTGCCTCTAATTTCCTAGTTTCCAATGTGGCTGAAAATCCTCATTGCCTTTGATTTTTTGCTCCAAAAAATTATTATTTGGCTTGGGTGGTTGAGAATAGAAGGAAATCATCATAGGTGGCTCATTTTAGTTGGCTAAAGCATGGAAAGTGGCTGCCATGAAGGACAAATGGGTGTCCTATCAAGGGGAGGTGGGATTCCTTCATGCTAAGTGTTCTAGTGGAAGAGGTGAGGTGAATTCACCTCCCCATGAGTCATCACTACTCCAACCACCTCTTGGGTTAAATGATCAGTGTCATTGGTGCCTAGGCAAACCAACGGATGAGTGCCAAGTGGCCTAGGAAGAGAAATGACCATTTGGGTAAGTATCTTTTCTCATGGGATGCCCTTGATGCAAGGGAAAATTGGTCATTTGGCATTGAATTTGATTTAAGCAGATTTGAAATGAGTCAAAAGTGAGTTGGACCAAATTTTTTTGTCATTTGGAGTTCATTTAGTTAATTTTAGTCAATTTGATCCATTTGGGCCAAATTGGGTTCGGTTGACCAATTGGTCAAATTGGGTCAAACCAAAGATTGGGTCAAGATCGAATGATCATTTGGAATATATTGGTTCAATTGGTTTCAATCAATTTGGTTTAATTTGGATTTAAATTAGATTTTGGCCAATTAGATCCTTTAGGTCAATTTGGGATAAGTTGACTAATTTGACCCAATTGACCAAATTTGCTTAAATCATGGTCTGGTTTAGGTTTGGTTGATCATTAGAATATATTGTAGGCTTTGGGAAAGTTCAATTTAGATTTGATTGGGTTTTAGGTTGATTTGATCTTTAAGGTCAATTTGGGCTAAGTTGGGTTAGGATGACCAATTGATCAAATTAGGTTCAAGACTTTGAGTTAATAATCAATTTAGAATGAACTTGAGCCATTGGTTGCAATCAATTTGGTTTAGGTTGCAATTTGGCTAGTTTGGGTTCATAGGGTTAAAGGGTTGACTTAGTCAACAGCTAGGTTGACTTGATTTGGCCTTTCTGACAATTGATTAGCCTAGATGATCAAATCATTGAAGTTTGAAGATAGTTCACTTTGATTTGAATTGGATTTTGGTTCATGTAGGTCAAATTGGCCACTTTGGGTCAAGTGAGCCAATTGGGTTTAGTTGGCTTGATTTTGAGTTGAGTTTGATTTAGTTAAGTTTATATGTGGATTTGAGTTTAACATAAATTCAATTATAATTGGTTTGGGTTCATTTAAAAATTTTGAGTCAAATGAGCTAAGTTGGGTTTGACTTCAGTTGATTTTGATTTAGCTTGATGATTATAAGTTTCATTTATATTTGGATAGATGGTTAAAGGAATGATTTACTCAAGTGAAAATCCATTGGTTTTGATTTGATTTGGGTAGGATTTGACCAAGTTTAAGGAATTAGCTTAAAGGGTATAAATTAGATTTTGGTTTGATTTTGGATTTGGTTTTGGCTATTTGAATTTATATTTCATTTAATTTGGAAATATAAATGAAGATATAAATGATTCATGAGAAAATCACTTGAGTTTGGAGTGATTTGGGAGCAAATTTAACCAAGTTCATGGATTTAGGTCAAAAGGGCTTAAGTAGGGAATTGATTTAGTTTGATTTAAATTAGCTCAATTGGATTTGGATTTCATTTATATTTGTGAATATGAATGAAGGAATGATTGATTTATAAAGAAATCAATCAAGTTTAGTTTGGTTTAAAAGGGGTTTTGGCTAAGCATATGGAGGTGGTTCATATGGCTTAAGAAGGGATTTTAAAATTTGAAGTTAATTATGGGTTTCTATCATTTGGTTTGGAATTAATTTATGATTTGGATTTTAATTTGAGGTTTGGTTTGGGGAAGGAAGCATGGGTTGGGTTTAGGCCATAAGGTAGGCAAGTTTTCTTATGTCCCTCAGGCATAACCTATTCCTATGGCTAACCCTTCTAAGTCTCTAGGCTTAGGTTAAGTGTTCACCTGATCACTAGAAGTGTCTTAGGAGTAAGGAGCTTTTAGTGTCTACAATAGTCCTATATCTATGATGAGGGAGTTGAGAACTCACTCCAAAAGTGAGGTTAACAGGGTGGTTCAAGCAACCAAAGATAATTTTCTATGTTGTTTGCTCTTCCTCTTCATGTCATTCAGGGGTGAGTATCCCAAGCTAATGAGGCCATCTTTCGAGAATCCTTCCAACCCATCTCTAATTCCCTATGGCATATTTATAGTGAAAATCATTTGATCCTCTCAGATCACCTCCTCTTGTCCCTTTAGAACGAACCCATGGCAGAAGCCTTCTCCTATTCTGCCTCAGCCCACCTCTATTCCAATCAATCCATATGCACCGAATGAGTCCCTTCCCTCTCACTACATGCACATTGTTAGTAATAATTCCTCCTGTTGCCTGTTTACTCTAAAGATTCAAAAATATAGCATGAGGGCCTCCCTCTCTCTTGTAACCTTATCTACTCCCTTATATCTCCTTCTCTCCTCCTTTTCACAAATGATGGAAAATGAGACAACTAGTTACTTGGCTTGCTTTCACGCTTTCACACTCGATCTCGCTTTCACCCAAAGAAAGCAATCCTCAAGCCTACTGAGTCTATTCATTGAGTTCTAGCCATTGCTGTTAAAATCTCCAACCTGATTTTTCTTTTTCACAATCGAGAGGCAATCATGTCATCAGACGGGTTTCTCTCTATCCCCCACAAAGAAAAAACATCTATCCCTACTTGACCTTGCTTTGAATTCAATCAACCTCTCATGTTTTCATTTTCTATTCCATTTCTCTAGGATAAAAGAAAAGGTAGATCTAAATGCTGCTACTCTTAGGTTTCCAATCGACTGCATCATCGTGCAAACTTGTTATTTCAGCTGATTGTAAATGCATAATAAAATATGTGTGAATATGTGTAGAATATTATGTTACTTTATGTAGGTGATTCAAGGCCCCGTTATGCTCATCAATGCATAATGGGATTAAAGATTGGTCAAGGTGCTTCAAAACATCAACCGCCACATCGCGGCTGTATTAAAATGGTTCATGCGCCCCTATGTGGAAAGATGCAAATATAAAAATGCTATCGAAATTTTATTTAAAATTCATACTTGCAATAAACTACAAGCTAAATAAATAGTTCTCCCTAAATTTGCTAGAATAAAATTGATATCGAATTGAATTTTGAATTATAAATGAGAATGGATGAAAATAAATTTAAAGGTCATATTCCAAATAGAGAAATATGGACTCAACTCAAATAGATTTATGAATTTGAAATGAATTGAATATTTTGGTGATAAATAGAAGCTTAGTACTTCAATATCTCATTTCGATAAATTTGGAAGATGATCTGACTAAATATCTAACTAGAGCACAAAATTTTAAGATCTGACAAAATAAATATCTAATTATAACATGTGTGCTGTGAGCAATGACTTAGTCTAATGTAAAATATTTTCTAATTTTAATTGATTTTTGACACTTCATTTGACAAAGGCTTTAGGATTTTCATATGTTTAAATACATGATGAAATGGACTATGGGTCAAATCAAAAGAGAAGAGGGTGAAGCTTAATCAGTAGGAGTTTCTCACATAGGTCAAGCGGTTCCCATGCGTGTAAAGACGGAGGCCCTTATTTTGCAAGCTGGGTAGAAGATGCATGCATGATGTGAGACATACAACATTCAGCTAAGGGGTTGCTAAATCATTTAATTATCTTATTTATATCCAAGGCTTTATGTGCGGTTATGAGTTGTAGAGAATTTTAATTGTGAGTGATTAGTTGAGTAGAAAATTTATTTTATCCTAAGAGCCTAATCGTATCCAAGCCACACACTCATCCATCAATCATTTAATAAACTAAGAAGAACTTGATGTTTCTAATGTACAAGCTAAACCCAATATCAAATAATTTTATAGCTAAGCACAAAAGAATAAAAGTTCGGTACGATCGGGTACCACCATACAACTCAGAAAGAAAAATAGGTAGTCGAGCTCTACCCTTATATAACCCAGAGTATGAAAGAATAATTTACAATTTATAAAATGAATATATGCTATGGGGTCTTCATGTCTCTTTCTTCGGGTCTTCATGTATTTTCTCCTTTAATTTGGTAAGCTTCAAGGGCATCACATGGCACCCTAGGGCTAAGCCTTCTGGCCAATGCTCATCCTAAACCCCCATAACACTAATCCTAATTCTTACTATAAAATTACATTAAAAAAGAAAAAGTAAATCTAACTACACCTGCAAAATAGTTAAATAATATACCCATACAACTATAGCACTCGCATTTAAACCAAGTCTACCTATCCTAACTTGGATTATGCTTAGGGGCTTAACCAACCTGCAAGCAAAGCATTTATATTTATTATTTACAGCGACCCCTTAAGTATAGTCCCCTGAATAAAATATGATTAGGCTAATCATGGCCTAATATTCAATCTATGAAACATACACCCTAACATCCAGTTAAAAAAATACATCAAAAAATAAAACATACATCACACCATGCACCGCCCTAACATAAAGCTAGAAGTGGTAGCTCAATCTAATGTGTGTGTATTAAGACTTGTGTGGTATGTCCTAACTAAGCATTAAGGCTATGATTTTCTAAGTGTGAAGGATTCTTTTGTTTCATATGACCTACACTTAATAAGTGTTATAAAGAGAAGAAAAAAAGAGAGGATTGCTCTATTTCATCTCTATCTTAGGTCATTTCTAAAGCATGTTGATTTAATTTATTCTTCCTTAGTGAATGGCTTATTATGCATGTAATTAATTCTAAGTTTGGGTTTGCTTTAAATAATCTCATTCAATAAGAAAGGCATCTTAAGATTAATTGGAATGAATTACTATCATAATACATGTTTATTCATTTCTTTCCATCATATGTAGTGTGCATATGATTAAATCTTATGTATACCTACACATACAATATGTCTTAATACACTTAAATGATGGATGTGAGCATGTACATTTGAAGTTTATATGTTTCATTTGATTGAATTGTTTTATCATATTAATTTAAAGCTCTATCCAAATTCTTATACAAAAATACATAGAAATAAAATTAAATTGGTACGTGTCATTGTTAACCGTAAGTGAGGTAATCAAATGACCTCAGCTACCTAAAGAATGTTCTGGATGTCCAAACTATATACCCATTACATTCAAACATTTATAAATTTGTACACATGAACATAAGAAAGAGAACCTTAAGCCATATGATCAATCAATTCAATCACTTGAACAAGTATGAATGCATGTCTTTTTAATAGTAAAGGAGACTTTTCATTCATTAGCTACATGCACATACAAGTGTATGAAAGTTTTAAATGGATACTTCATTATTATTAACCAGGGGAGTGAGGTAAAGACCTCCTTGGGGCTACCTAAAGTCGTGCATCCCTAGAATGTCCAAACTAGATATACACACTATTCTTAAATACACATGAATGTACAAACAACTATAAGAATGGAAAAATCATGCAAAAGTTATGTTCGATTTAATTGAAAAGAGATTTTCATTCATTAGCTAAATACACATACAAGTGTATAAAAGTTTTAAGTGGATACTTAGCCATTGTTAACTAAGGGAGTGAGGTAAAGACCTCCTTGGGGTTACTTAAAGTCGTGCATCCTCGGAATGTCTAGACTAGATATACCCACTATTCTTAAATACACATGAATGTACAAACAACTATAAGAATGGATAAAATCATGCAAAAGTTGTATTTGATTTCATTGAAAGATTTATACATATGAGCTAAAGTTCTATCTAAATTATGAGATGGAGTTACATAGGAATGAATTCAAACAAGTGTTGTGTCCCTTTCAAATGGACTATACACTTGTTAACATTTAAACCTTATATAAATCTATCTAGGCTAAAGAAAAAGAACTCCATATCATATGTTCTAAGACATAGACACATGCAAGCTTATAAGTATTTATAACTAATATCACTCCAAATATTATAGTTGATTTATATACTTTTGAAAATAACTTTGATTTAATAGTGATAATAGACACATATTTTAATTTAAATCAACACATGGAAGCTTAACTTAAAGGAAATCATTTTTATTTAATTGATTTTGAAAAGGATGAATGCATGATTACAAGTGACATACAACATTTAATATGATTGAAAGGAAATAAAGGAACATAAGCACATGATTTCATTCAATCCAATTAGTTCCTAAGGACAATCATACTAAACAAATTCATTTAAAATAAACCAAAGCTTCTTAAAGTAAATTTTAATTTCATGTTTGATTTGATTTAAACAATTTGAGAAGAGGTTTGCTAATCCTAATCACATTCCCCATGTGTGAGTTAATTTGATTTAATGAAAAGAAATTAGGTCAATTTTATGGCTTAATTTAGTTAAGTTATGAATTAAATCAATTAATTAAACCCTTACCTATGTTACCTTAAGGTAATTAATCAGATGATTATGAGCCAATGTAATATGCAAATGATTTGAAAAGTTACTAGCAATGATCATATGAAATGAAAGGGGCCTAATGTAATTAGCTCACAATCATTGATTAATTAAGCTTAAGGAACTTACTTAATTACTTTTATGGTTTGATCATGCATGTGAGCTAACAATAATTTCATTAAATCTCTTTAGGCTATTAAACACCTAACGACCTACCCTCCAATTAATTAATTAGGTTCAGATCCATTTTATAATTTTAATTGAACTAATTAAGAAATTAATTAGTTAATTAATTCCTAATTAATTTCTCTTGAAAAGTAAGGGAAACTTAGGAAAAAGATTAGGAAAAATGCCCCAATCACATTCCCTAAGTCTCCATACTATTAATTAGTGTCAAATTAGTCTAATTGATTGATTAATTATTCACATGCTTAATTATCACTTAATTAACTTATGAGAGTAATTAGGACTTAATCAATCACTTTCTCTAATTAATCAACCAATAAACTTCAAGAAAATGGGGAGGCAAAGGTCATCCCCCTAAACAACCTTAGAAAATTTGAAATCAATTGGATGATTAATTAGGGAGTAGTTAGGCTAGTTAAATTTTCAATTAAACTCTAATTAAGCCAAACTTATTATTCAAAATTAACTAAAGATAATTTTAATGGATTCTCCTCTGAAATACTTTTAAAATGAGCCCTCATTTATTTTTTTGGATTTTTCTACAATTTGTTATGAATTATTGAAGTTTCAGTCTTAAAATTCACTTGATTAATCCTAATTAATCCAAATCCCATTGGCGCCATGTGGCGTGCTAACGCGATGTGCTTTCCACGTGGCATCATAGGATTGGATATTTAAATTATTACATCAGCATGTTGAGTTAGTTGGCGGCGGACCCGATATTGATCTCTGTCATCCGATCTTGGATCAGATGACATGGATCAAACCCGTACTATTAAAGGAGAAATGAGATAGATCTAACATGATTTGATCAGAGCTGTCCATTCCAATCATGTGAAATAGACAATCTGTATTCCTTCTTCCCGTGAGCGATGAACGATGGAGTCCGTCCACCATGGATCGCTTGATTCGAGCTCACCCAAGCTCGGAAGAGTTTCGAAATGATCCTACACCATCAAAGAAGGAATCTGCAGACATCCAACAGTCAAGATCGACTCACATGCAAATTTTCTTAGAAAATCTCCAACAAATTTTTTTTATTTCTACAATTTTGATAAATTACCTCACCAGAGCTCAAGATCGGCGGTGGGATCGATGGAGGTAGCTTCGTCTAGTAGAGACGAAGCCCTGTTGAGCAGCAGCTAGCTTAGTTTCAAGAGGATCGCTCGGTTGACCAAGAACGGTGCTTTGGAGCTTCAGTTTTGATCGAATTCCATCCTTCGATGGCTTTCAAGCTCAAGAAATGACTTGGGTAAATTCTACGAGGTGCATAGAAGGTGTGTGCAAGACCAATTGAAGTTTTGTTGAGAGATTGAGAAGTTGGACTCAAGAATGAGCTCTCATATTTTGGTTTCACAGAAGATGAAATTTGAAGTGGGGAAGCTTTGGAAATGCTCTCGAGAAGGAGAGGGGATTTCGTTTCACTCTTGGGGACTCAGAAGAAATGAATGGTGTGGTTTTCCATTTGAAGATTATGATTTAATTTATATGGATGGATGAGATTGCTTATTTTTTAGATACCAAATTTGGTCATTATCAAGTCCATGTGGCCACCCACATCCATTAGTGGTCATCTATCCATGTGGCTTGTATGGATTAGAATCCATGGTAGGCTCTAAGCTTGATTTTGATTGCCTTCCTTGATCCTTTGATTCGGTTTGCATGGAAGGTGAGTTAACTCACCTCCCTTTGGTCCAAGATAAGTCCCAGCACACATAGTCTAGTCATTTGATTGCTCCATTTGGAAGCTTGATGGTTGCCAAGGGTGAGAGGAGAGTGAACTTTGCCATTAGAAGAAAGAATCCAATGTGGGAGAGGATCCACGGAGGATTTGCCTTGGATTTGGTTTCAAATGGGTTTGGGTTGATTTTGGCCTAACCTAAGATGATTTTAGGTCGAGTTAGGTCATTTTCCAAAATCCCATGGTTTGGTTTTATGAGTTTTTACTCAATTTGGGTCATTTGGACAAATTTGGGTCAATGTTAGGTTAAGTTGACCAATTGATCAAATTTGGTCAAACCAAGGCTTGGGTTTGGTTTAAATAATGATTTGAAGTGTTTTGGTTCAAGTGGTTTCAATCAATTTGGCCTAGGTTTGATTTTTGGCTCATTTGGAATCAAATGGGTCAAATGGGTCAAGTTGACCGATTTGACCAAATTGGCCAAATTGACTTGGGTTGAGTGTTGGCTCATGTTCAATAGGTTAATTGAAAATGATTGTATGCTTTGGTAGAACTTTGGCCAATTTGACCCTTTAGGTCAATTTGGGCTAAGTCAGTCAATTGGGCTAGGTTGAGTCCAATTGATCAAATTGGGGGTTTGGTCCACTTCAATAATGAATTTGGAATGAACTTGTACCATTGGTTGTAATCAGTTTGGGTTGGATCATGATTTGACCCAATTTGGCCCTTTAGGCTAATTTGGGTTAACTTGGGTCAAATGGACAATTGGGTTTGGTTTGGCTCAATTGATGGTCAAGTCATGTTCAAACATTGATCATGTGTAGGTGTGAATCAATGGTTCCAACCAATTTGGTGTAGTATAAATTTTGGCTAGTTTAGGTTAATTTGGGCTAAGGGTTGACTTGGTCAAATGGCCAAGTTGACTTATTTGTACCCAATTCAAAGCAATTGATCACTCTATGGTGATTGTTGGTCATGATATGAGGCTTGGATGGACTTAGTTCAATCTAATTTGGGTTGGATTAGAATTTGGCTCAAAAGGGCCCTTTAGGTCACTTCGGGTCAAGTGAGCCTAAGTGGGTCAATTAACTTGATTTTGGCTTGATTCAAGTTTAGTTGAACTTATATATGACCCTATGATTGAAATATAAATTTAATTGCAATCAATTTAGAGCCCAATAGATTTTGGCTCATTTGAAGTTTTCAATTCAAAAGGGCTAAGTTGGGCTTGACTTGGGTTGGCTTGAATTTGGTTTGATGATTGTAGGTTTTATTTATATTTGGATATATGATTGAAGGAATGATTGATTCAAGAGAAAATTCATTAGTTTTGACTTGATTTGGATAGGATTTAACTAAGCACAAAGAAAGGCTCAAAGGGTTCAAATTAGGTTTTGATTTGATTTTGAATTTGGTATTGGCAATTTGATTATAATTTTCATTTATAATTGGAAAGATAATCAAAGGAACAATAGATTTATAAAAAAAAATCAATTGAGTTTGAATTGATTTGAAGGCAAATTTGGCTAAGTTCATGATATAGGTCCAAAGGGCTTAAAAGGGGTTTTGATTTAGTTTGATTTATTTTGATTTAGTTTTGATGATTTAAATATCAATTTCATTTATATTTGTGAATATAAATGAAGGAATAATTGATTTATAAAGAAATCACTTGAATTTGATTTGATTTGAAGGGGTTTTGGCTAAGCTTATGAAGGTGGCTCGTATGGCTTAGGAAGAGTTTTGGGATTTGAGTTTGATCTAAGTTTCAATCATTTGGAGTCAAATTTGGATTTGAATTTGATAAATGATTGAGAGATTGAATTGATCTTTGCAAAAATCAATTGAGTTTGGGTGGATTTGAATTGGGTTAAGGCTAAGTCCATGAGACAAAATCATATGGCTTAGGAAGGATTTTGAGTTTGAATTTGATCATAGATTTCAATCATTTGATTTGGAATTGAGTTGGAATTTGATAGTTTGATTTGAGATTTGAATTTGGATTGGATTTGGGAAGGTACACATGGATTAAGTTTAGGCAATAGGGTGGATGATTCTCTTAAGTCCTAAGGCATGGCCTAACCTTATGATCAACCCTTCTAAGTTTTTAAGCTTAAGTTAACTGCTCACCTAATTTCTTTAAGTGTCTTATAACTAAGGAGCTCTTAATATTTAGAAGAGTCCTAAGTCTAAGAAGAGGAGGTTGAGAGCTCACTCCAAAAGTGAGGTCAACATCTATTAAATGATCAACTTCTAAATGAACTTAAATTACATTAGATCATAAGATCGAATCCTCTATATTTGCAATAAGAGTGACAAGGTCTACTAAATGATCAACTACTAAATGAACCTAAATTACATTAGATCATAAGACCCAATCCTCTATATTTGCAATAAGAGTTGACAAGGTCTATTATAATATCAATTTTCTAAAGAATTTAAATGACACATAAGTCATAAACCCGATCCTCTACTAGAAAATAAGTAGAGCTGACAAGATCTACCCTGATGTTGGCCGCGTTGATTGAAAATCTCAATCGAAGGGGATATTATCATTAAAAGATATTTGAGCTCTAAACTGATTCATTATAAAACTAAATTTTAACTAAGTAAATATTCAAACAAATAAACTTTTTTATTTAAATACTTAAAGCAAATAATTCATCCACCCATCTGTCATCATTTGTTGGGGATGATAGATTAAGAAAATTCTAACTCATAAAGGAGCTAATGTCAGGTCAAATAAATCACTATAATCAAACTCAAACAATCTCATGCCAGTAAGGATATGGCCAGTGTTCTTTATCTGCTTGGTCCTACCCCTAAATGGCACCACCTAAAATGCGGTTATGACGAGGGTCCTCTGATCGGGTGGTTTGGCCCTCTAAATGGGTCCACTATATTACGGTCATTACTGTAACCCATATGTTCCCCAATGGCTCAATCATTTGAGTTATGAGTCATGGGGTATATTTGATAGATACAAAGCCCTATGTTAGCTAAGGTGGACTTAAATTTGTCTCCTCATAAATGCCACCCCAGGTCTATAAGGATCACTTGGACAACAAACCCATGGCACAAAAAAATTCTTCAAGTTAGTCGACTACCTCCTCCTCGACTAAGTAGACTAGGGACCACGACGGCCCAGGATGACAGAATAATGGGATCTTCAACGGGCACGTCATCATTCCCCCAACCATCCGCTTTAAGTTAATATGATAAATTTCACAATCTTAAATTTTAAACTCCACATGCTGCTATTATATTATATGCATTTAGTGAGCTAACTACTGGCCTTAACCAAAAGTTCTCTCTCAGCATTGGGAGAGATAATTAACTATATGTGCTTGTGCCTATAGGAAACCTGAAATTATATCTAAAGTCCTCACAAATGAAGGTGAAATCTCTGGGTAGTGTCTTATCTACTGTGACAATAAATCAAAACTCTTCTAATCGAGAGGTCGGTGGCCAATTTTTGGAGCCCACATAATCATGTCGTTATCAAGTAGGATGTTGTCTAGCTTAATGTCATAGTGAATGATTGATGGATCACAACTATGATGAAGATACTCAAAAGCATCTGCAATATCGATGATAATGTTCAATTTTTCTTCAAGAGAAAGAACATCATTTCCATCTACCTCGTATTCTTTGTGGAGCCACATGTCCAAGTTTCCCTTCGGCATAAACTCAAAAATCAAAGCCTTAAAATCTTTGCTTTTGAGATCAATGCTAGAGCATGAGGTTAAGATCTTAACAATATTGTGATGACGTATGCTTCTTAAAGCATCACATTCATATGTGAAACTTTTGAAAGCTTCATGCACCTCAAGGTTGAAAACTTTAATAGCCACAGTAGTTTGATAATCTCTTTGGATACCTATATAAATAGATCAATATTTTCCATATCCTGTTAGATAAGAAGTGGAGAAACCACATCTTTTGCGCGCACTTAGTGCATGTCGTGTTGAAGTGATGGAATTTACATTAATTATAATATTTTAGGAGGAAAATGATTATTCCTTATTTTGTTATATTTTTATATCTCATTTAATATAATCTTTTATATACTTCATATTTAAAATTAAAAAAGGCCTATCTTTTATATTCTGTTGGGAAGGAAAAATGTTTCTTCATTTTCTTATTATTTTGACAACAATAAGTTTTAATTTAGAGCCACCAAACATTTGTAATAGATTTTAAGGAAATTATATATATATATATATATATATATATATATATATATATATATATATATATATATATATATATATATATTGAAATTAAGAGAGAAAAAATAATTTTTATGACACTCTTGAAGTTCTTTAAAGATTTTTTTCTCTTTTTTGGAATTTTGTAGTGTAAGGCAATGCTTCAAAATTTTAAATAGAAAGAAATTGCTCTTCATTGCTAAACTGATGATGAAGTCTCCCAAAATAGTGATATGATCTCTATCCACACATACATCTTCCTGAAGTTATTTCCTCATAAATTGAAACTAATATTGAGAACACAATCAACTAAAAGTTGTTGCTTGCATGCCCTAACTTTACTTCAAGAACTCGCCTCCATTAGTTTGGATTGAAGGTAAGAAACTCTAATTGCATGTAATTTTGCATTAACATCTCTCATGGATGGCCTTTCCACTAGTAACAATGCTGAGCATCCAAGTCCTACTTCTACCAAGGAGAGCAAACAATTGTTGATGCTTTGAAAGAAACCTTCTTGCTTCTTCACCAGTCTCACCATCTCTTTGTTTGAGTAAACATTTTAAGATCTACTATATCATTGATTCTATGAGGAAATACCATTTTAACATGGTTATATAAATTTAAGTTATCCTTGAAAATATCATCAAGGCCTTCCAATAAGCATCTCTAAATATTATTCCAAAACTATAAACATCTGAGAGGTAAAATGCAACTTCCACTATATTCTATAAATAACATAAAAATATATTTTAAGAAAATATTTCTTTAAAACATCATAAATTACAAAAAATGATAAAATTAATTATAGCATTAAGAAGAAGAATCGACACATCATCTGGGGCAATATAGCCTAAAGTTCCTTTAATCACACTTATGCTGGAATAATTTTGATGAGATGCAGTAGTATTTTTGAGAGTCCAAAATCTCCCACATGTGTAATCATGTTATTATCAAGTAGGACGTTGCTTGGCTTTATGTCATAGTGAATGATTAATGGTTCACTATGGTGAAGATACTCCAAAGCGTTGTAACATCGATGGCAATATTCAATCTTTTTCTAGAGAAGAAAATTATCACCATCAATTTCATATTCATGGTGGACCCACATGTCCAAATTTCCCTTCATCATGAATTCAAAATCAAGGCATTAAAATCTCCTTGGAGATCAATGCTTGAGCATGAGCTTAGAACTCTTATAAGATTACGATGTCATATGCTTCTTAATATTTCACATTCATTTGTGAAACTCTTAAAAGCTCCCAAAACCTCAATGTTGAAAACTTTAATAGCCAGTAGCATGATAATCTATCAAGTTACCTCTATAAACAGAGCCATATCTTCCAAATCCTACTAAATTTGTAGTGGAGAAACCATTTGTAGCATTGGCTAATTTTGAATAGGAAATTTTTGGAAATGGAGTGTTTAGGGATGAGTCCGATGAATTTTTAGATAACTTTTCTATTTTACAAAGCAAAGTATAGAACCATAGAAAGACAAGTAACACAACTCGCATGCCGAGAATGGGTGTTAAAATTTTGATCAATTGATAATTAATTTTTTTTGTTGATGATGATTTACAGGGTATTTTGGAAAATAAAGTTCTAAAATCCCCCCACATATTTTTTCATTTCCAATGAGAGATATTGCTGAGAATTCACAAAAACACCTTCATATGGCACCTCACCTTCAAGATTATTAAATGATAGGTTCAAGCTCTTGAGAAAGATAAGCTTTTGTAGAGATTGAGGAATGCCTCATGATAAATTATTATATGAAAGATCTAATATTTCAAGACTCTTCATATTGCTCAAAGAAATAGGAATGGAACCATAAAAGAAGTTATATTCCATATATAACTGCAATAATTCACAACTGAAAGTGACTATAGAATTTCCCAATCAAATTATTATTAGAAAAATCAAGTGACATGAGATTTATTAGATGACCAACTTCTAATGGTAGAAGCCCAGAGAGCATTATAAGACAAATCCAAGTTATCTGAAAGCGAATGAATGAAAAAAATTTCTCTGAATCGACCAATTAGATGATTATGGCTAAGGTCCAAGTAAGTGAGAATTTGAAGATTGCTTATGCTTAAAGGTATAGGTTAATTTATTAAATTTAAACTCAATTGGTTAAGACTTGTAAGATTTCCAAAAGAGGGAGGAATAATTCCTACAAGATTATTCTCTTCAAAGGATAAACTTTGCAGCATTCTAAGCTTTCCAATGCTCTCCGGTATAATACCTTCCAAAAGATTTTCTTCCATCCCTAAGCCAATTAAATTGATATACCTATCAAGTTCAAAAGGAATGCTTCCTGAAATATGATTAGATCCTAATGTTATTTCTTGAAGTTTAATAGAGAGGTTCCCAAATGATTTTGGAAGCATTCCACGAAGGTTATTACCATGAAAGCCTAATATTTGTAAATTGGTGCAATTAGTTAGTGAATCAAGAAATCTCCAGTCTTCTACATCACTTGCTTCAAACACATCTGCCATATTAAGGCATTATAAGGTTATTCATTTTTCCAAGATATGTGGCACCACTCCAATTTGTTTTTACTAACATCAAATTGAACTAAGGTAGCATTCGAAGAGCTTGATCAAGTGAACGTGAAATTATTTTCAGCAAAATAAAAGATTTCAAGGTTTGGAAAAGCATGGGCAATGTTAGCTGAAATGTTACCAGAGGTGATTATTTGTTCAAAACTCGCAATGATGATAGGTTGTAGAATAAATAAGGAATATTACAAAGATTATTAAGCTACATTGAAGTTTTTTAACTTACGGCCACCAATCTCGGTGGAATGCCTCCCTCAGATGGTTATATAAGAGGTAGAGACTTTCCAAAAAGGATAAATTGCCAAGTGAAGGTGGGATGGTGCCAATGATATTGTTGTTATAAAGACCAAGGAAGCTGAGCGATGACCAAGAGGTTATGACATGAGGGATCTTACCTGTAATAAACTAGTTGCTATTGAGGTCTAGAACTTGAAGAACAGAGCTATGATTCATCATGAGATTAGCAGGAATCTCTCCTCTTAATGAGTTAAAGCTTAGGTTAAGATATTGTAAGCGTTGTAAACGAGAGAGATTCTGAGGGATCTCACCAAGGAGATTATTGTAGCTGAGATCAAGTCTTTTGAGGAAGATGAGGTTGGCGACACAAGGCGAGAGAAAACCAACCAACCCACTGGAGATAAGATCCAAGGCTATGACTCTGTCATGTTGTTTGTTTCCGCATGAGACTCCTTCCCATGAACAAAAGTGGTTGGTATCATTCCATGAGTTCATGAAAATGACAGGAGGATGACCATTGCTTTGCATTAAAAATTGATTCTTGAAGGCAACAAGTGATTCATAGTCTGTCTCATTGCTGTCAGTTGCGAACAATTGCTAATAAGGAAGGGAAAGAGAATTATTTTGCCACCCATGCCTTCATGAATTTATATAAAACAAAGATCAACAATTCACGATATTCTCATCAAAATTGATTGGACAATTACCTTAAATTAATGCATTTGTGGACTTTATCTTCACAATGACTATGTAACGACTATTCAGCCAATCAAATATTTGATGAATTTGTGGAATTCCAATCAGCACATGACTTGACTTTGCATTCACTATGGACAGTGAAAATGTTAGAAGCACCATTGCTTTTCTTTAGGAAATGATTTACATTCTATCATATTGTTGACACTTGAAAATGACCGGATGGATGATTAAAAAAAAATGAAAAAAGAGAATAATTGAGAGCTTGATGGTACTAATTAAAAATGTCTCCATTGAATAAGAGTAATATGCTAGGAAATTATTAATCAATCAAGGAAGGGAAAGGGAGTTGTTAAGAACACCCATGATTCCTTTATGAATTCATAACAAAAACTCGTTGAATCTTCAAACTATTTAATTTATTTTACACGTGTATCTAAGTATATCAAATGATTTTAAGAATAAAATTTTTTTTAAATTTTTTATTTAAAATATATTTTTTCAAAGCATTTGAACAATTTCCTTAATTTAATGCTTATGAGGACTTCATTTTGATCGTGAATATGCATCGACTGTTAAATTAATCATATTTTTAATGCATCAATGAACACTAAACTTGCATTATAATCAAAGCTCTCATATCTCAAAGACTTGCAAGTCTCTAATAAAGTGATGGTATCGATATTAATTGCTTATTTATAATAAAAAAATTTATCATAAAATATTATTAAAAATTTCTCGATAATGTTAGGAAAGTGCACTGCACCTGTTTTTGTTCTGCAAGTAATGGCTTAATAATTGAACAAATTTTAATTGGAGCAGCTTTCATAAGAGATTTTTTTTTAAAAAAAAAAGATTTTTTAAATAAATAAAAAATTGAAATTTTTTTATATTGATAATTAATATTATAAATATATTAATTCATATTTAGCATTATTAATATTTAATTTATAGATAAGATTAAATAAAATTAATTATAATACAAATCTTAATTTTAATTTTTTTAAAATTTTTAAAAAATTATTAAATTATTCAAAAAAGTATTGGAATCAATGGTATGAATCTAATTAATAAAAAAATATTAATGAAATTATGGTGGTTCAATATAAATAAAATTATTTAAATAATAATTAACATTAATTAAATTTCTAAATATTGAAGTATTGTAGAATTATTGAGTGGCTGCATGAATCTTTATTTTATTCATAATTTTAAAATTATATATATATATATATATATATATATATATATATATATATATATATATATATATATATATATGCCTCAGGCCCTCATGTCCTCTTATCACAAAATGTACCACTAAGCTCTAGATGGAGTTTCTTCTTCTCAGTAATCTTAGACAGTTGTGTAGTTCAAACATAAAGCCAGTTACATAATTATTTACGTATACATAAATAAACATGCAAATAATAGATATATATTTATAAATCTAACACATAAAATTTTATAGTTATAAAAAAATCATCAAAATCTTTAATATTACATCAAAAATAAAACTATATCAAAATAGATAATCAAAATTTATAGTTCACAATTATTTAAAGATAACATTTGTGGAATTCCAGTCAGCAAAAAGACTTGACTATCAAATAAATCACATAAACTAACTTTCAGTTGAGCCAATTAATTGCATTGCAATTTCCATAGAATATTATAGAGACTTAAGTGCACGTCTCTAATTAATGAAGTGATGGTATTTATTCTAATCATATATCTTGACATTATTTTTGACTTAAAGCCCTCCAAAATATTCTTTTTTTTTATTAAATGTCCAAATATTTTATTTAGTTGGTTAGGGTCTGTTCTAAAACAATAAACATGTACAAAGATAGGCTTGATAATGCTTGGCATATATATACTTCACATTTAGATATGTGAATATATAAAAATTGTGTGATATGAATATAAATCTTTCATATATATATATATATATATATATATATATATATATATATATATATATATATATATATATATATATATATATATATATATATATATATATATATGTATATAATATATATATATATTGCTTAGAGAAAAGGATTGAGGCCACAAAAGAAGTTACAACTCCAAGTGATTTTTAAAGACTCTTCCATATTGATGACTTAAGCTTGACTTTGAATATGTAAAGACTCATCAGTCAATAGACTTAATGCAATTGTGAACTTTCAATCAACAATTAACTTGACTTCAAACTGATTATGAACACGAAAGAAGCTTCCTTGCTTGGCGCAAGTGCTTAATGAAGTGATGCAATCTACATTAATTATAATATTTCTTATAATATTATTTAATATATAAATTTAAATGCACATATATACATGATAATCTAGAAAATTAATTTTTAAAAAATTTATAATCTAATAGATTTATACAAATTAACTTGTGAATCAATTAAATATTGCCTATCTGTTCTAGGTCTACATGTCCATTTATCAATCAAAAGTTTCAATAGAACCAGAGTTTTATGAAGGTGGGGGACCTAAGACAATTAAAATTTTTTGCTTGCATCCCTCTTAGGAGAACTCCCTATTTCATGTAGATTTAAGGTAGGAAGTCCTAATTATTTGTAATTTTGTAACAACTTCTCTCATCATCGGCCTTTGGTATATGAAGTTGAGCATGAAAGACCTACTTACTCCAATGAAATCAAACATTTGTTGATCCGCCAACTATTATAATCGCCTCTCTTTGATCTTTTGTGAATATTTAGGATCTTTGATGCATTGATTCTATGTGGAAATGTCATCCTAACATGATTATATAGATTTAAGATATCCTTGAAGATATCATCAGTGGGTCTTCTTCCAGTAATTATTTCCAGTATTATTATTCCAAAACTATAAACATCTATAGATATAGATAGAAGAGCTCCTCCTCCATATTCTGCTAATAAAATGAAGAAATATATTTCAAGAAAATATTATTTTAAAAAATACATTAAATTTAAAAATAATTATAAATATAAGTGGAATCACCACATCACCTAGAGAAATATAGCCAATTGTTCCTTTAATCTCACTTTTGTTAGAATGATCTTGGAGTGACATACTCAAAGCATTAGAAAAGATTCTTAAGAGGCCAAAATCTCTTATATATGCAATCATGTTGTTATCAAGTAGGATGTTTCTTGGCTTTAGGTCACAGTGAATGATTGATAGCTCACAACTATGATGAAGGTACTCCAAAGCATCTGTAATATCGATGATAATGTTCAATCTTTCTTCAAGAGAAAGAACATCATCTCCATCTACCTCGTATTCTTTGTGGAGCCACATGTCCAAGTTTCCCTTTGGCATAAACTTAAAAATCAAAGCCTTAAATTTTTTTCCTTTGAGATCAATACTAGAGCATGAGGTTAAGATCTTAACAAGATTAAGATGGTGTATGCTTCTTAAAGCATCACATTCAGATGTGAAACTTTTGAAAGCTCTATGTACCTCAAGGTTGAAAACTTTAATAGCCACTGTTGCTTGATAATCTCTTAGGGTACCTCTATAAACATATCCATATTTTTCCATATCTTATTAGATAGGAAGAAGAAAAACCATTTATAGCTTTGGCTAATTTTGCATAGAAAATTCTAGGAAATGGAGTGCTTAAGGATAAGTTCGATGAATTTCTGCTTTGACCACTTCGCTTTTGCATTTTATAGAGACAAGTTTGGCACAATAATTGAATTGATAGCACAATGAGCATGCCAAAAATTGAGACCAAAATTTTAATTAAATGATCATTTTTTCTTATAGATGATGATGGAAACACATTTTGGCTAAGTTTTTTATTTTTCATTTCCAACAAGCGAAATTGCTATGGAATTTGCAAAGATACCTTCATATGGTACCACACCTTCAAAATTATTAAATGATTGTTTCAAATGCTTATGTGAGGTGAGATTTTGTGAAGACTGAGGAATATTCCCAAATAAATTATTATGCGAAAAGCCTAGTATTTGAATATTTTTCATGTTGCTTAGAGAAGCAGGAATGGAACCATTAAAAAAATTTGTCCATTAATTCAAGGATGTTTAGTTAAATATAAAAGCAAATTAATTAAAATTCCAATAGATCCTCCATGCCAGTATTTTACACAAACAATTGTTGCCAAAGTATTGAAAAATCTATACTTGCTATTTTAATAAATTGTGATAATCAAGCTGATATAGTAAAAGCAAAAAGTGCAAAATGAAATGATAAAAAATATCATATAAGAATAAGATATGATTCTTTATATGAATTATATAATAGAGGTGTTGTCACTTACCATTTTATTTACTTTGAGAAAAATATTGCAGATCCATTGATGAAAAGGCTTGCAAAGACATATATTGTGATCATTAGAAGGGATGGGGTTTAAATAGCAATCACAGTGGAAACCCAACCTTCAGATTGGAAACACCATGATAGAAGGTTCAATGTGATGAAAACAAAGCTGATAGAATGACTAGTAAAAGCACAATTCTAAATATTAGAAATATCATCCTTATATATATTTGTGCTAAATTTCAATGAAAATAAGTTTGAGCTATAGCTCTTGATGAGATTAAAGGAAAAAAATTTATGAGATATTATAATTGTAGTGTATCTTGGAGATCTCACCTATATAAGTGTTACAGTAATATGCCACTGCAATGAGATCTTATTAAAATTCTAAAACACTTATGAATTGAGATGAAAGTCTGTGGCCTTTAAAGCACACCATTGAGTAGAACTTATAGCATGTTTCATATCATGAGTATACCAAATGATATAATAATTTATATGCTTAGTTCAAAACATCGGTTACTATAGTATTTATTATTGTTAGAATTTTGTTATACTAGATGAAAGTTTAAACCTGGAAGGTACTTTCATTGAATGCATTATAAAAGTTGTCCAAAGTGAAAATTCTGGTTCTTGATCTCTTATTTTATTCATTATAAATATTTTTTTATTGGAGAGGGAATTGTTACAAAAAATAAAGAAAAATTGTTAAAACGTTATATTATAACGTTATAATAACATTACGATATATAACATTATTCTTAATGTAATTATAATAAAAATATAAAGTAAATAAATACAAATAAATTAGTTCATAACTTAAAATAATAGCTAGTAACGACTATAAATCATAATTATGTGATTTAATATTTGGCTCTCATCTTTCACCTATAAATAGATGATAATGAGAGCTTGAATGAGATGATAAAAATCTGAATATTCTCTCTTTCTTTTTCCATTCTTATTATTTCTTGTCATTCTCTTCATTTCATTTTTTGGCAACCAGAGACACACGATTAGTTTGAAATTTTTTTGATCGATAGTGATAAGCAAATGGATGAAGTTGTATCTCCAAGTAGAAAAAGAGCCAATTGGTACAGAGGCTTGATCTACTCTCTCCCTATTTCAATCTCATTACTTTTAATTTTATTTGCTTAGTTGTGTTAAATTTTCTTAATTGCTAATTTATTTTCTTATAGTTCTAATACTTTAGTCATCTCGGAGAGATTATTATGTTCAGAGTATAGATATAGCACTATATCCAAACTCAAATAATATAACATTATATTGTGCTGAGTTAATACACAGTTGTTATATATAATTGAGAAGTGCTATATATTGATGTGATATTAACTGCAAAATAATACATAATATTTATATACACAGTAATACATAACACTTTATAGTCGATACATAATACTTTTTAGCCAATACATAACAGTTGTATATTAGCTTAACGTTATGTTATTAGAGTCTTGATGTAGCATTTTACATCCGGACTCCGCACATAAAAATTTTTCAGCATTTCAAGCCAATTGTATAGCAACTTGCATCAAATACTATAGAGAAGTGCACATCTATAACAAATGAGATTATTATGTGTGGTAGATTATTCATAACATTGTTCATATTGCATAGCATGTACATAACAATTTGAATGGTTAGAAATTTATAATAATTTCTCTAATAAAGATAGTATTTATAAAAAAATTTAATATATCATTAAAATTATATCATAACACTTGACTTTGAACTACTTTCATAGTTCTATATATGCAATCTGTTAACCCAAAATCTACCATTGTTCTTGATCTAGTTTCTTCTTCTTTTATCTTACATTTGTAGTTCAAATATAAAGGCTAGTCACATAATTATTTACATATACATTTATTGTACTTGATATACATAAATAAACATACAAATATTAATTAAAAGTAAGAAATTATTTTAATAGGGATACAAAAATGAATTATTCTTTTATTGAAAAATTGAATGTTTTACTTAAAATTACTCAAATTCATATTTTTTAGAGGCATTTACATAAATAGCAAATATATATCTATTAGAGTCGGATATATGCTATATGAATTTATACGTAATAATTTCTCCAATATATTTTGCATGTCTTGTAACAACTTGCATATCACATTATCATAGAAGTTTCCTTAGTGCTTGTCTCTATCATACATTAATTATTAACATATCATCAAATAAATTGGCACAATTTTTTAATCTAAAATCATCTAAACAATAAATTTAGCAATTTTTTAAAATTGAATTTGAACCTACAAATTTTATTTTTAATATATTTATTGTCAAAATAAATATTTCAATAAGACTAATCTAATAATATTGATTACATCTTGATACATAAGAGTTAAGATGAGCCTAAACTAAGCATCACAAATATTATTAAGAGCTTCATAATTTGATAATTGGAGAGTGCAGTTATATATATATATATATATATATATATATATATATATATATATATATATATATATATATATATATATATATATATATATATATAGCTTACCAAAATATATAGAGAGATTATGAGATTCATCAACATTCTGAAATTTTTTTTCTTCCACTTGCCTAAAATTAATATTGATATCTCAATGTGGACTAAGAATATGGAGAGCAACTCCTAAACTGACTGTGCACAAACTTACATGCATCTTATCACAAACGAAGAAGCTCTCTTAGCAGATGTCGCTGTTGAAGTGATGGAATTTAAGAGAAAAATGGTTATTCCTTATTTTGTTTTATTTTTATATCTTATTTAATATAATCTTTTATATACTTCATATTTAAAATTTTAAAAAAAAACATATCTTTTATATTCTGTTGGGAAGGAAAAATGTTTCTTCATTTTCTTATTATTGGGACCAATAAGTTTTAATTTAGAGCCACCAAAATTTTGTAATATTTTTTTTTTAAGATATATATATATTGAAATTAAGAGAGAAATAATAATTTTATGACACATGAAGTTCTTTAAAGATTTTTTTTTTTCGGAATTTTGTAGCGTAAGGCAATGTTTCAAAAATTTCAATAGAAAGAAATTGTTCTTCATTGCTAAACTAATGATGAAGTCTCCCAAAATAGTGATAAGCAATCTCTATCCACACATACATCTTCCTAAAGTTATTTCATCACAAATTGAAACTAATATTGAGAACACAATCAACTAAAAGTTGTTGCTTGCATGCCCTAACTTTACTTCAAGACTGCCTCCGTTAGATTGGATTGAAGGTAAGAAACTCTAATTGCATGTAATTTTGCATTAACATCTCTCATGGATGGCCTTTCCTCTGTAACAATCTTGAGCATGCAAGTCCTACTTCTGCCAAGGAGAGCAAACAATAGATGCTTTGATGTGAAACCTTCTTGCTTCTTCACCATTGCTAGTCTCACCATCTCTTTGCTCTTTTGTAAACATTTTAAGATCTACTATATCATTAATTCTATGAGGAAATACTATTTTAACATGGTTATATAAATTTAAGTTATTTTGAAAATATCATCAGGCCTTCTTGAGTAAGCATCTCTAGTAATATTTTTTCCAAAACTATAAACATCTAGAGGTAAATGGTCTAGCTTGGTTATATTCTATAAATAACATAAAAAATATATTTTAGGAACATATTTCTTTAGAACATCATAAACTATAAAAATTATTAAATTAATTATAGCATTAAGAAGAAGAATCGACACATCACTTGGGGCAATATAGCATAAAGTTTCTTTAATCTCACTTATGCTGGAATAATTTTGATGAGATACACTCACAATCTTAGAAAGTATTTTTGAGAGTCCAAAATCTCCCACATGAGCAATCGCGTTATTATCAAGTAAGACGTTGCTTGGCTTTATGTCATAGTGAATGATTGATGGTTCGCAACTGTGGTGAAGATACTCCAAAGCGTCTGTAACATCTATGACAATGTTCAATCTTCTTTTTCTAGAGAAAGAAAATTATCTCCATCAATCTCATATTCATGGTGGACCCACATGTCCAAATTTCCCTTCATCATGAATTCAAAAATCAAGGCTTTAAAAACTTGGCCTTGGAGATCAATGCTTGAGCATGAGCTTAGAACTCTTATAAGATTACGATGTCGTATGCTTCTTAATATTTCACATTCATTTGTGAAACTCTTAAAAGCTCCAAAAACCTCAATGTTGAAAACTTTAATAGCCACTGTAGCATGATAATCAATCAAGTTACCTCTATAAATAGAGACATATCTTCCAAATCATACTAAATTTGTAATGGAGAAACCATTAGTAGCATTGTCTAATATTGAATAGGAAATATTTGGAAATGGAGTGTTTAAGGATGAGTCGACTAAATTGTTTATATAACTTTGATTATGTTTTCTACAAAGCAAAGTATAGAACCATAGAAAGACAAATAACACAACTAGCATGTCGAGAATGGGTGTTAAAATTTTGATCAATTGATAATTAATTTTTTTTGTTGATGATGACTTGACAGAGCATTTTGGCAAATGAAGTTTTGAAATCCCCCCACATATTTTATCATTAACAATGAGGGATATAGCTGAGGAATTCACAAAAACACCTTCATATGGCACCTCACCTTCAAGATTATTAAATGATAGGTTCAAGCTCTTGAGAAAGATAAGCTTTGTGTAGAGAATGCCTCATGATAAATTATTATATGAAAGATCTAATATTTCAAGACTCTTCATATTGCTCAAAGAAATAGGAATGGAACCATGAAAGAAGTTATATTCCATATATAATTCAAGCAATAATTCACAACTTTCGAGTGACTCTAGAATTTCCCCAGTCAAATTATTATTAGAAAAATCAAGTGACATGAGATTTATTAGAATCTAATGGTAGAAGCCCTGAGAGCGTTATAAGACAAATCCAAGTTATCTAGAATTAATGAAAAAAATTTCTCTAATTTGACCAGTTAGATGATTTTCGCTAAGGTCCAAGTAAGAGAATTTGAAGATTGCTTATGCTTAAAGGTATAGGACCAGTTAATTCATTAAAGTTTAAAGTCAATAGGTTAAGACTTGTAAGATTTCCAAAAGAGGAAGGAATAATTCCTACAAGATTATTCTCTTCAAAGGTTAAAATTTGCTATATTCTAAGCCTTCCAATGCTCTCCAATATAATACCTTCCAAAAATTTTCTTCCATCCTTAAACTAATTAAATTGATATACCTATCAAGTTCAAAAGGAATGCTTCCTAAAATATGATTAGATCCTAATGTTATTTCTTGAAGCTTAATAGAGAGGTTCCCAAATGATTTTGGAAGCATTCCATGAAGGTTATTACCATGAAAGGCCTAAAATTTGTAAATTGGTGCAATTAGTTAGTGAATCAAGAAATCTCAGTCTTCACTTCCGTGCTTGTTGTTTGCCTTATTAAGGCGTATAAGGTTATTCATTTTTTTCAAGTTGTGGTGGCACCACTCCTGTCAATTTGTTTTGACCAACATCAAATATAACTAAGTTGGTAGCATTCTGCAGAACTTGATCAAGTGAACCATTGAAATTAGTTCCATGAAAATAAAAGATTTCAAGGTTTGGAAAAGCTTGGGCAATGTTAGCTGAAATGTTACGAGAGAGGTGATTTATTGCTATTCTTCAATGATGATAGGTAGTATAATAAATAAAGAATGTTACTTGAGAGTGTGGTGTTTATTTTTTATGTGTGGGGACACCACACATCGAGGTGTACTTATTAAGGTGATTGTATGACATTGAATAGTGCACTATCTCGAAAGATAGAAATCACTACCCTATGATGAACCACTAATAAGGACTCTAGGTATGGTGGGTCTTGAATATACTAGAGATTTTTTCTACTTTATATGGATGAATAATAAAGTAGGGTTTATTTAAATGGGTTCTAAAGTTCCATGTGGCAAGCCCCATAGTTAATTACATCCTAAGGAAGGCGAGTTCCTTGGAACTCTCGATTAAAGTAGGCAATTGTTGTCTCTAAAGATGTCAAAGATAGGACTATTAATAAATTGGCTATATTTTGGAAAAATAATCGGGATAGATAAAAAAAGGAGAGACTTATTATTGAAGCCAAAAAAAAGATGAGTAGAGAGTGCTCATGATAGTAGGAAACCTAGTGAGCATTTCAAACTATCATATGGTTGGGCTTTATATATTTGAGGAGAATTATGTATTTGAGTTGAAATTTTATTAGAAAATTAGGACTTATAATTCCACAATACAAGGTTGTGGAAATGCCTAAGAGGTGAGGATTTATGCTTGTAGCCCGAAGGAAACAACAACCTCAGATCCTAAATCTAGAGAGCTTTAAGCAACCAAGTCTAAATCTAAGTGAAGATGGATATGTGGTTTTTCTCCATAAGAGAAGATAAACCAACCGACTGGTGGACTTATAACCACCTGGAGTGGCAGCCAGCTAACTCCTCATATATTTTAAAACCATGTCGTCAAGTCATATGTTTTGCAAGATGGTTAGGTTATTATTATTTAGAAAGAAACTAAGTCCTTAAACCCACTCCCTAAGAGACTAGAGCATGAGTGGTATGAATAATGACTTAGTTTAATGCAAAATTTATAAACTTTTATTTGTATTTGACACTTCATTTTGACAAAGGCTTTGAGATTTTATATACCTATATGCATGATGAAATTAGGTTATTAGCTAAATCAAGAAGAAGGGTGTTTTACACAAGATGCCCTCAAGTCAAGCATTCCCCTATAGTGCAAGGATGAAAATCCCTTATTTTTAAGAGAGAAAGAATATGCATGATTGATGTGAAACATACAACATTCAACTAAGGGGTTGCTAAATCTCTTAATTATCTTGATTTAATGCCTAAGCTTTATATGAGATTATGAATTATTTAGAAATTTAATTATCAGTTGTAGTTGAGTAAAAGATTTATTTTTTCCTAAGAGTCTAATCGCATCCAAGCCACATATCAAATCACGAATCATAAAAAACTATGAAAATACTTGCCATTTTTATTGCATAAGCTAAACAAAATATCAAACACTTTTTATAAAACTAGTGCAAAAGAATAAAAGGCGGTTTGTACCGTCTGACAAAGAAAAAGTTGTCAAGCTCTACCCTTATACAACCCGGATTATAAAAGAATAATTAAAATTAAAGAATGAATACATGTTATGGGGGTCTTCATTCTTCAAGTCTTCATGTCTCCTCTTCTTCTTTGATCTGGTTTACTTGCTTCAAAGGCATCACGGGGCCTCCAATAACAAAGGCCCTTAGCCACCGCTCATCCTAATCCCCCATAACACTAATCATAATTCCTAATGCACAATTATATTAAAAATAGAAAAAATAAATCTAACTACACCTTCAAAATAGAGGTTAGCTAAACACATCATATAACCCAAGCAGATATATGTATAATTTGGACTTAGCACCCTGCACATGGGTAATCAAGTCCTCCTGTCCTAATCTAAATTGCTTAGGGGTTAAGCAACCTGCAAAAGAGAGCAATTATATTTATTTTAAGCACCCATTAAGAATAATCTTATGCATAAAATATGATTATGCTAATCACAACCTAATATCCAATCTACGAAGCATACACTCTAACATCCATTCTACAATAATACCTCACAAAATAAAATATACATTAAACCATACACCATCCTAACATAAGGCTAGAAGTGGTGATTTAATTCTAATGTATGTGTTAAGGCTTGTGTGGTATGTCTTAACTAGGCTTTAGAGTTAAGATTTTCTAAGTAAGAAAGGATTTAATTAAGAAGGGTGGTTACTTTAAGTGGTTAATTAATTTGTATGTTTTACTTAATATTTTCTTTTGTTTCACTTGATTTACACTTAATAATTAAGTGTTATAAAGAAAAGAAAAGAGAGGATAACTCTCTTTCATCCCTACCTTTAATCATATCTAAAGCTAATTAATTAATCAATCCTCTTTAGTGAATGACTTATTACATATTTTAATTAATCATAGGTTTAAGTTCACTTTAAATAATCTCATTTAATGAGAAAGGCATCTTAAGATTAATTGGAATCAATTACTACCACATAACACATGTTTGTTCATTTTTTCATCATATGTAGCATACATATGATTAAGTCCTAAACATAATCATACTTGTAATTTATATTTTAGCACACTTAAATGATGAATGTAAGCAAATGCATTTGGAATTGATATTTCATTTAGTTGAATTATTTTTGTCATATTAAATTAAAGCTCTATCTAAATTCTTATACAAAAGCATAAGAAAAGAACTCTAAATCATATGACTAATCAAATAACCACTTGAATAAAATATGAATGTATGTATTTTTAATAGAAAAAAGGGTTTTCATTCATTGGTTAAATACACATTCAAATGTATAAAAGTTTTAAGCAAGTGCCATTGTTCTACACCAAAGCGAGGATAGAACCTCCTTGGGGCTTATGCGTCCCCGGATGTCCAAACTAATATACTCACTATTCTTAAATACATATGGGTGTATAAGTAACTATAAGAATAGAAAAATATACAAAAGTAGAGTTTTATTTAATTGATTTGTTTATGCAAATGAATTAAAGCTCTATTTAAATTCTATTGTAAAGATGCATAAGAATGAAATCAAGCAGGTACGTCGCCATTGTTTCGCACCAGGGGATTGATGTAGGAACCTCTGTGGGGCTACCTAAAGTCGTGCGTCCCCAGGATGTCCAGACTAATATACCCACTAACATTCTTACTTATACAAATCAACATGTGAATGTAAGAAAGAAACTTCACTTCATACACTAAGCTTATATTCACATGCACTTCCTATGTATATATAACTAAATTCGCAATACATATATATTTATTTGTTAATAATCTTTTAAAAATATATTTGCAATTTAATAGTGATAATAGCTACACATATTTTTAATTAAGCCAACACATGCAAGTTTGACATAAAGGAAAGCATTTTTGTTTAATTAATTTTTGGAAGAAAATGAATACATTAATACAAGTGCCATATACAATTTAACATGATTGGAAAGAAATAAAATAACACAAGCATATAATTTTATTCAATCTAACTAATTTCTAAGGACAATCACACTAAACAAGCTTAAAATAAACCAAAATTTCTTAAAACCATTTTAAATTTCATATTTGATTTGATTTATAAAATTGAAAGAGGTTTTCTGATGCTGATCCCATTCTCATATATGTGAGTAAATTGGATTTAATGAAAAGCAATTAGGTTGATTTTTTGAATGGGTTAAGTTAAGCATGGATTAAATCAATTAATTAACCCTTACCTATGTCACCTTAAAGTAATTAATTAAATAATTATGAGCTAATATGATATGCAACCACATAGAAAAGTAAATAGCAATGCTCCATGAAATGAAAGGGAGCCTAATGCAATTAGCTCATAATCATTTAATAATTAAGCTTAAGGAGCTCACTTAATTACTTTTATGATTTTCTCATATATGTGACCTAACCATAATTTCGTTAGCTCTGTCTTTAGATCATTGAATACCCAAAGAGCTACCCAAGAGTTAGTTAGGAAAAATGGATTCAATCAAATTAATTAAGTTCATTAATTACCTAATTAAATCTTAATTATCCTTAATCAACAACATGAAATGGACTTTGAAAGAGACAAAGAAAGAAGCCTAAGTCTCAATCCCTAAATCTTTTAATTAAAGTTATATATGATTTGGGTTTGGATTAATTAATTAACAATTAATTGAGTTTTAATTAATTAATTTTTAAAGAGAGAATGAAGAAGATTTAAGGAAAAGATTAAAAGAGGGGTCTGTTGACCTCACTTTTGGAGTGAGTTCTCAACTTCATCATTATAGATCTAGGACTCTTATAGACACTAAGGGTTCCTTAGTCATAAGATACTTCTAGTGATTAGGTGAACACTTAACCTAAACCTAGAGACTTAGAGGGGTTAGCCATAAGAATATGTTATGCCTTAGGGAATTAGGAAAACTTGCCTACCCTATAGGCTAAACCTAATCCATGCTTTTTTTTCTCAAACCAAACCTAAAATTCAAATCCAAATCATAAATCAATTCCAAATCAAATGGTTAAAACCCAAAATCAAATTAAAATTTCAAAATCCCTTCCTAAGCCATATGAACCACCTTCATATGCTTAGCCAAAACCTCTTTTAAACCAAATCAAACTTAGTTGTTTTCTTTATAAATCAATCATTCCTTCATTTATATTCACAAATAGAAATAAAATCCAAATTCAAATGAACCAAATCAAATCAAACTAAATCCAAATAGCCAAGATCCCTTCTTAAGCCATATGGACCTATATACATAAGCTTAATCAAATATCAACCCAAATTAATCCAAACTCAATTGATTTCTTTATAAATCAATTATTTCTTCATTTATATTCACAAATATAATGACCAAAAATAAATCAAACTAAATCAATTCCTTACTTAAGCTATTTTGACCTACATCCTTAAATTTGGTCAAATTTGCTTTCAAATAACTCCAAACTCAAGTTATTTTTTAATGAATCATTTATACCCTCATTTATATTTACAAATATAAATGAAATATAAATTCAAATGGCTAAAACCAAACCTAAATCAAATCAAATTTCTAATTTTAGCCTTTTTAGCCAATTTCTTGAACTTGGATAAATGATACCCAAATAAACTATGGTTTCTTCATGAACCAATCATTCCTTCAATCACTCACCCAGATATAAACATAAACTACAATTATCAAAACAAGCTTAAGTCAACCCAAGTCAAGCACAAGTTAGCCTTTTTGACTTGAAAACTTGAGATGAGCCAAAATCTATTACACTCCAAAATGATTGTAGTTAGATTTATATTTCAATCTTAGGCTCATATATGAGTTCAACTAAATTCAAATCAAGCCAAAACCAAATCAATCGACCCATTTAGTTCCACTTATCCCAAAGTGATCTAAAAGACCTTTTTGAGCCAAGTTCTAATCTAACCCAAATTGGATTGAACCAAACCCATCCAAGCCTCATACCATGACCAAAAATTATCCTAGGGTGATCAACTACCTTGAATTGGGTCAAACCAAGTCAACTTGGTCTTTTGACCAAGTCAACCTTTAGCCAAAAAAACCCACCATATATCAAATTGATTTCAATTCATAATCAATGATTGAACATGACCAAACCCTCAATCGAGCCAAACAAAGTCCAATTGACCATTTGACCCAAGTTGACCCAAATTAGCCTAAATAGCCAAAATGGGAAAAATCACGATTTAACCCAAATTGGTTACAACCAATGGCTCAAATTCATTCCAAATCAATTATTAAACTTGACCAAAGCCATGATTGAGCTCAATTTGACCAATTGGTCAACTTGACCCAACCTAGCCCAAATTAACCTAAGAGGTCAAATTAGCCAAAATCTAAATTAATTCCAAATTAAACCAAATCAAATCTTACAATCATTTTCAATTAACTAATTGAATATGAACCAACACTTAACCCAACCCAATTTGGTCAAATTGGTCAACTTAGCCTATTTGACCTATTTGAATCTAAATCAGCCAAAATCAAACCTAAGCCAAATTAATCAAAGCCACTTGAACCAAAACTCTTCAAATCATCATTTAAACCAAACTCAAGTCTTAGTGTGACCCAATTTGGCCAATTGATCAAACCAACCCAACATGACCTCATATGAACCCATTTGATCAAATGAAGCCAAAGCACCCAAAATTAACCCCTAGGAGCTGGCCAAACCTGACCCAAACCAGTCCTAGATCACTCCCAAACCAACCCAAATCCAAGTGAGACCCAATCCAAGGGGATTAACCATTGAACACACCTCATTTTCATTGGATTCTTTCCATAAGAAGGAAAGTCCACTTTCTCCTCTCATGGGCAACCATCAAGCTTCCTAACATGGCATATCTAACACTCCAACTAAGCTTGCTTAGGACTTACCATGGACCAAAGCACCGTCCTCCATTGGTCAATGGATTCAAGAAAGGAAAATCAACACATAATCTCACCTTATCAAACCTTGACCTTCCTGCCACACCTTCCTCCAATCACAGTGCCACATGAGTTAAACGACCCCTTAAGCCTCTTGGTGATTCAATGATTTATGGATCTCTCATCCATCCATCGAGTGTGATTGAGGGGTATACACCCTCAATTCAGCAGGATTCATGACCATTAGCACTAGGTGAGTTCCCTGAGTGATTTTGAAATCCTAAAGAGTTTCCTAGAGCACCCCGAACCTCCCTCGATTGAAATTTTCCTCTCATTGTGTGGCAAATAGAACCCCTATTCAATCCCCTTGCTCAATCCTCCACCAAACTTCAATCAACCTTGCACACACCATCACCACACCTCGTTGAACAATACCAAATAATTTTACAAGCTTCCAAGCCACCGAAAGTCATAGTTTGATCAAGATCGAATGCTCAAATAGAGGAGCTTGGCCCATAGAGCAAATCACCTCAAATCAAAGCTCGTGCGGCTTAACAAGATTTCATTTCTACCAAACGAAGCTTCCTCAATCGTTGGAACCATCAGTCACAAGCTCCGGTGAAGAAATTTCTCAAAACCAATCCTTGTATGAAAACGGGTTGGTATTTTGTGAAGGGAATGTTCATGTCATGAGATCTTAGCCATTGGATGTGTTCGTCTCCTCCTCTTGATGGTGTGGGTCATTTTGATCCCAATTCGAGCTCTAGTGAACTCAGATCGAATGAAAAAAGACGGATGGTATCCATCTTTCTCCATTCGTAAAGGAGACAAATCACGGGCCATCCGTTATGATCAGCGGATGAATCATCGATCACATTAAATCACGATTAGTTAATCGCATTTAATCATGACCATCCGATCTTATATCAAGTGACCCACTAAAGAGCGGCCATTATCCTCACATCGTTGACAACTTAAATAGCCTATCTCCGCCATGTGGAAAGAGTGCATCAACATGTGCAGGCCGGATTAGAGGTTAATTGGCTAATCTAATTTTGAGGCTAAAATTTAAAATTCACTAATTGTAAAAAATCAAAAAAATATAAATGAGGGCTCATTTTAAAGGTATGAGGAGAATCCAAGAAAATTATTGTTAATTAATTTTGAATAATAATTTTTGCTTAATTAAGATTTAGGCTCACATAATAATTTCTCCTAATAAAGTGATAGTATTTATATAAAATTTTGATCTATCATTAAAAATTATATCATAAAACTTGGTACAATTTTTAGACCAAATTTTTTTTAAATATTCAAATAATTTTTTTTTAATTATTTTATCCAAATATTTGAAATAGTTGGTACATATTAATTAACATGATCGATATAAAACAATGCAATCAATCTAAAATAATAAAAGATGAAGTTGCATGGATCTAAGTAAATTGTTCAAAATTTGCATGAACTCACTTAGACTTTATACAAACTTGCTCGGCTCAAACTAAACTACGACATTATGAACTCATTGAAGCCTACTCCAAGATATCTTTTGGATTACTCTCTAAGATCAAGCTTGGTCGCTCTAGTGGGAACTACTTGCCAACAATTTGATGAATAATTTAAGAATTTTAACTAAAATAATCAAAATATCACTAAAAAATCATAAATACGCCATTATTCTTCATACAAGATAAACTTCAAATTTCAGAGCTAAAAGTTTTGAAGAATTTTAGAGCTCTCTAAGATAATTGATACCGACAATCACCATCAATTTCTTTCATCTCTTAATTGTTATTGCTCAACTTATCTGATCTTTTCATTATTAGATCATAATCATCTGATTATCATCATCTTATTGTCATAACTCAAATATTATCTAAGGACTATTAATGCCTTCAAAAATTGACATCAATATGTACTGCCTCCAAACTATTACTAAAATTAAAATATTGAATTTTCAATGTCCAAAATCCACTTTTAATTGAATTTTTATGGATTCTAGAGTATTTTTTGCATTTTGGATGAGTAAGCACCACAGGATGCTACGAGGCATACAAAAGCTATCGAATCACAAAAAATAATTTTATATTTTATGATGAATATATGACATTATATTGAGATGATAAAAAAAGTTAAATTGAATATAAATGGTGATATGCACGAAAATTAAATTGAATATTTATGGTGATATGCCTAAAGAGATAAATTAGAACATGATTCTTGGATTGAATATTAATGGTGATATGCACGAAAATTAAGGATCTATCAAAGAAGGAAAAGAGAGTTGTTTTAACACTCATACATTCATTATTTCATGAATTTCTATTTTTTTAAAAAAAAGAATCAGCATCTTCTTGTCAAAACTTGATGATATTAAATCTAGATATTATTGAAGCTCATTCAAAATGAGTGTGATATATAAATTTCATTTTGTACATATATCATAAAATATGATCAATAATTTTTTAGTATCATTATCTAATCTAATTTTATGTAATTTGAACTTTAAATAAATAAATAAAATTAATCAATCCAAAAATATATGAAATTAAATAATTACAGTAAGTTTGTCTTAAACCTTAATCAAATTAAAGAAATATAGACTTAAATGTAAACTCAAAATCATCAAATCTTTGGGTGGTGGAGGGAGAAATCGGGGATGGGATCCCACTTCTAGAGAGGTCGGGGTGGTTCTGATGGGAACTGTAGAAACTGAAGAATGACCGATCCGATCTGCTGCTTATGGAATAGTGTCTTTACATTAAAGATGGTTCTAGTTATCTAGGGTTTTTTATTTGCTCCACGCATGCTCATTTTTTATCTTTATCGACACTTGTAATAACTAAATAATTTAATAACTAAACTAATAATAAAACTAAATAACTAATAACTAATAAACTAATAAAACTAATAATTATGAACTAATAAAATAAAAACTATTAAATATTAAAAAAATATTAATAAAAAACTAATAAAAACTAAGCTAATAAATTAATAACTAATAACTAATAATAAGTAATAATAAACTAAAAACTAAATTAATAACTAATAATAACTAAGTAAACTAACTAACTAATAAAACTAAGAAACTAATAACTAATAAAATCAGCTTCTAATAATGAAGTTTAGCATGAAAGGCCAAATTCTATCAAAGAAAGCAAGCATATGATGATGGTTTGGCAATTGTTTTTGTAAACATTTTAAGATCTATTTTGTAATTGATTTTATGAGGAAATGACATGTTAATATGATTATATAGATTTAAGTCAACATTGAAAATATTATTAGAAGGCTTTCTTCTCATATTCATTTTAAAAAAATATTATTTCCAAATTATAAACATTTATAGAGGTAGATAAGCAGGCTCCTCCACCATATTTAACAAATAAAATGAGATTATATGTTTTAGGATAATATTATGTTAAACGAGCACATCATGCATGTTTAAAGATATGGCATAATAATTTCAAGCAAGATGTTGCTTGGCTTTATATCATATTGAGTGATTGAAGGTTCATAAGTATGGTGAAGATACTCTAAAATGTTTGTAATATTGATGGTAATGTATAGTCTCCTTTTAGAGAAAGAATATAATCTCCATCAATTTTACATTTGTAGTAGAAACCAAAGATCCAAGATTTCTTTTGGCTTGAGTTCAAAAATCAAGCCTTAAATTCTTTGCCTTGGCAATCAATGCTCAAGCAGGAGGATAGGACTTTGTCAAGATTATGATGTTGTATGCTTCTTACTGCATCTACGAGTAGAGCATCGTTCATATCCTATAATATATGAAGCGGAGATTTTATTTGTATCTTTGATTAAATGTAGGGTGTTCTTTTTCGTTGATTATGATATATCACATAGAAAATTAGCTTAATCTTCTTTGATTAAGCTAATTTTTTTAATTATTAAATTTATTTTATATTGAGAGCTACAAATAAATAAATAATTAAAACATAATAGACATGCTATCAAATAAATCACATAAATTTAAAACTTATTCCCATCATATTTTTATTTCATTATCCTCTCATTTGTTTCTATATTTATTTATTTGAAGAATATTAGTTAGACTTGAACTTTGACTTTGACTTTGTACTTCCAACGCCGGTTAAATCAACCATATATTTAATGAATTCATGGAATTGCAAACAACAAAGGACTTGACTTTTAATTGATACTTCTCTAATGAAAATAATTGCTCATCTAAACAAATCTTTTTTTAAAATATATTTTGCAATATAATTTTTGTCATGATTGTTGTCATATTACAACAATTTAAAAAAAAAGGTTGTAAAATGGCATGTTGTTTGAAATAAGGCCTTTGTTTTTGAGGTAAATTTTAAAAAATTTATAACTAGATAGATTTTTTTTTATTGGTTGAAAATTTTATTTTAGAGATAATTTAAGCAGATCTTTGAAGAGAAATGCAACTTTTTCTTATTGGCATTAATGATTTTAAGACTAAAAAATTCTACATTCTTTATTCAAAATATCTTTTCAATGTATTTGAACAATTTAATTTAATGGTCTTCATTTTGACTATGAATATGCATCGATTGTTGAATCAACCATATTTTTAATGCATCGATAGAATCCCAATCAACAAATAACTTGACTTATATTGATTATGAACACTAAATTTGCATTATAATCACAACTGTCATATCACAAAGACTTGTAAGTCTCTAATAAAGTGATGGCATCGATATCAATCACTTATTTATAAAAAAAATTATCATAAATCTTACACAATTTCTAGGTTTAAAATCATTGAATGTTCAAATAAATTTTTAAAAATTAAATTTAAAACCATTGAAATTTTATTTTCAAGAAATTTGAGATATAAAAACATCTTTATAGGACATGCTTTACTGAAATCTCTAGCCCAAATAAATATGAGCTTTATTGGGTATTAAAAATTAGTGGTGTTAAAGTGAAAGATTTAATGCCTTAAACTTACACCAACATCCCACATATAAATAGATAAAAAAAAAGAGCTCATGAGATATCTAATATTTTTATATAAAAAACTCATAAAGAAGAGAATCACGAGGCTTAACACAATTAAAATAATCTATTATATACTTTAAATTATAAGCACTCTTCTCTACAACTATAAATGATGGGATTAAATAATTAGGAGCACTCTATGACAATGATAGAAGTTATGGCCAAACGAACAATCATCATATAATAATGGTTATGAAATGATGGCATGTAATAATGGTTATGAAATGATGGTTGAGCGAGAATGACTAGGAGACGGTGGTAGGGTGACTGTCGTTAAGGAATATTAGTTAAATAACAATGGTCAGACGATAGCATTTGAGTTTAGGATAATTAGATAATGATAATTGATGATGATGATTATTAACGTTGATTATCAGACAAAGATTTAAAGTTCTTCTAACTTCTAAGATCTCTCCAATTTCAAATACATGTACCTTTCATGTGGAGAATAAATTTTTTTTGATTATTTTGACAAAAGTCTCAAAATATTTCATTGGATTGTCTATATTAATTTCTTTGATCACAAATTATTCATTCATTATTAGATACATTTAAAATTTTATAATTGAGAAATTTTGGGCTCATTGAATTCATTTAATCGAGATATTTAATTTTATTATAAGCATGCAAGTTTAGGAGATGAGTTCAATTTTTCTACTAAAAAATTTTAATTTAAATATTATAACAAAATTCATATTTAATGGAATGATTTTTATAACGACACATAAAATTTAAATCGAACACCTACAGTATTATTAGAAATTTCTCGATCATATGTTAGGAGAGTGCAGTGCACCTGCTTTTGTTCGGCAAGTAATGGATTTATAATTGAACAAATTTTAATAGGAGCAGTTTTCATAAAAGATTTTTTTTTAAAAAAAAAGCTTTTATTTTTTTAAATTGGAGCAGCTTACATGAAAACTAATTACTATTCATGTTTTTTTTAGTTTCTTATATTTTTTTAAAAAAATTTTAATAATATTTTCTGAAAAAACTATATTGAATAATATTAAATTTAAATGGTAATTTAAAAATAATCTGTGTTGTTTTATGAGTCTTAAAACAATTAATTGAAATTTTTTTATATTGATAATTAATATTATAAATATATTAATTCATATTTAGCATTATTAATATTTAATTTATAGATAAAATTAATTAAAATTAATTATAATACAAATCTTCATTTTAATTTTTTTATTAATTTTTAAAAAATTATTAAATTATTTTTTCAAAAAAGTACTGGAATCAATGACTTGATTCTAATTAATAAAAAAAATATTAATGAAATTATGCTCGTTCAATATAAATAAAATTATTTAAATAATAATTAACATTAATAAAATTTCTTAATATTGAAGTATTGTAGAATAGTTGAGTGGCTGCATGAATCTTTATTTTATTCATAATTTTAAATTTTATATATATATATATATGCCTCAGGCCCTCATGTCCTGTTATCCTAATTATTTACGTATACATTTATTTGTACCCTATCAATTTTTTTTTTTTTTTAATTTTGAATTTGTTTGGATGACTGACTCAAATAAATCTTTAGTCAATCATAACTTACTTTAAAGCATTCGTGGAATTCCATCCGACAAAAGACTTGACATTATTTTTTGACCTAAAGCCCTTCCAAATATATATTTTTTAAATTAAATGTCCAAATATTTATTTAGTTGGTTAGGGTCTGTTCTAAAACAATAAATATGTACAAACATAGAGAGACCAGCTCCTCTATATTTTACAAATGAAATGAGAATATCCATTTTAAGAAAATTTTATTTTAAAAGGTCATGCTAAATTGAAATACAATGGCATTGTTAATAATATTAACAAAAGAAAGAAAGAAAAGAAATGATCTCATCACCCATGACAACATGGCTAATAGATTTTTTTTAATCTCACTTTTATTAGAATATGCTTATAAAGATATACTCGCATATTTGTAAGAGAAAAATGTGAAGGGTGTGTGTATGTGTGATGTGACACCATGTAGAATTTAGAAATTTCTTATTTACTTGATCAAATGCACCATTAAGGAATAACATATCAGAGATAATTATGTTATCATGTAATGGATTGATCAGTTAATAAAATTTTAAAGATAATGAGTCTTTCGTGTACTAGAGATTTTTCCCCCGAACTATATGGAGAGTAGAAGAGGGTTTATTTTAAACTGGGTTCATGATTCCCTATAGAGGCAAGCCTATATAGTTAATTACATCTTAAGAAGGGTCTCTTCCTAGGAATACTCTCGATTAAAGAAATAAATTATTATTTCTAAAAGATTTATGAGGTGCTTTTTAAATGAATGATTTTTGGAATTTTCAATTGGGAACGATTCAAATTGGAGAGAGTTCTTTATAATAGTCAAATGGAAAAAAGTAGGAAATGTCTATCAATACTAGGAAACCCATTAGACATTTCAACTATCCTATAATTAGGCTTTTAATTTAGAAATTAATTTAGAATTTTGAGTTGACATTTTTTAAGTCTAGGACTTAGATTCTAGCAGCACAAGACTATATAAATGCCTAGGGTTGAAGACTTATTCCTAAAAAAGATTCTTCAGAACCTAGTCTACAAGTGCTTCTAACACCTGTCAGATGCTCGACCTAGTTCTATTTTAGGAATTATCGATTATTTCTCTTACTTAAGAGAATTAACCTATCCTTGACTCGTATAGACTTACAACCTGCCTGGAGAAGGTTTCTAGCTAACATCACCTAAGCTTATTTTAAATTCAGCCAAGTCTTTATAGATGCAGGATAGCTGGGCTATTGCAATTTTAGGAAAAGAATCTATGAACCTAGACTCACTCTTTAATCCCTAAGATAATGTAGGTTATGGATATGCACCTAACTAATGCATAGTTTTTAGATTTTTAAATATTTTTGACTCAATATTTATTTTTAGGCCAAGGGTATGCCATTTATGCCTAATGCCATGCAATTAGTAAATGGTCATGGGCTAAATCAAAAATAGAAGGTAGGCTTCCCCATGAAGGTGGTCATCATCATAGGACAAATGTCCTTTATGTGCAATGGGTGAAGTTGCCCAATTCAAAGAATGAAATCAATATGACTTCATGATTTCATGACTTAATTGTTTCTAGTTGAGTTTATGTTATGTCCTATGGCTTTATTTATGTGAGGTTTCGAGTTGTACTTATTTTATGTTTCAAGTTGTTAATTTAATTGGGTAGAAAATTTAGTTTTATCATATGCCTATGTCCAGGAATTCATCATAGAAAGCACATAAGAAAACCTAGAAAGTAGGTTAATTCTATTGCACCCAAAGTAAATCAAGCAAATGAAATTAAATACAAACAAGCCAATGCGGCTGGGTACTACTGGACACCCCGGAAGAAAAGAAAAGGGGTAGCCAAGCTTGCCCTTATATAGCCCAGCCTAGAACTACAAGTCTAGATCTATGAGTCTTGATTTAGGGATGATCACCTTCTTGAGAAACATCCATCAGGCTCCATAGGAGGACCTCCACACCATCTCCTGGTTGGGTCAGCTCCTACTAAGCTAAGAGCCTATAGATCCTAACATAATTCTAAGCTCAAATGTTCATTTCAAATTCAAAAAGAAATCCTAAACTTTGCAAAATAAATGTTAAAAAATACACACATCACACAACAATTATATTATGCAAACATACGGGCTTAGCATTAGTTGCTTGCCAAGCCCACTTATCCTATGGACTATGTTAAGGGATTTTCAGTACATGCAAGCAAATAACAATTTGATAATTTTTATTTTTATGATACCAATCCCTTTAAAACAGTCCTCTGCAGAAAATAGTGATAAGTCTAGAAATAATGTCCTACCATCTAGTCTAATGAGAAAACAATTCTAGGCATCCAGTTTAACACCACACAACACACAATACATCATAATAAAGAATCACGGGATGATCTACCTTAAGTCTATGGTATGTGACCTAAATGATCTAGTGTGTGAAGTGAATAAGCTTATGTGGCAAGTCTTTGCTAAGCATTTTTGATTCAAGTTGCAATTTGAAGTTTAAATTTGTTTAAGTTTTACCTTGGGGTGGTTTCAATTCAAATGATTTAGTATTTTCATTTCCATTTTTATTCCATTTTATTTGGTTAAAGTGATTTTTATGTTTCCAAGAATGAAGAATAGGATAGATTTATTTATTTATTTATTTATTTTTGGATGGAACCAACCCTACTTAGCATCCTAACTCGTAATGGCCTAACTAAGGTCCTTAAGTATCTTCATTAATCCATTGGAGTTCATTTAGTTTGCTTGAATTTGAATTTGAACTTAGGTTTAATAATTTCTTTTGATTCTTGTTTTAACTCTCAATTTGGTTTAATTCAATTATTTCATTTCATTTTATATGACTTTATTAATTTAATTTATTTCTTTTAGTTTGATTTGGTGTCTTAACTTTGATTTATTTCATTATATTAATGTTTTAGGTTTAAGTTATGTTGGTTTGATTTAATTAATTCATGTTTTACTTGATTTACTAAGATTTAATTAATTAGTTTAAGATTTGAGTTTAGATTTAATTTAATTTGAAGATTAAGTGTTACAAGTTTTAGAATTTGGTTTCATTAAATTTTGATTTCATTAAGTCAAGATTTTATTTCATTAGTTTTAAGGGTTTTGACCAACATCCCAAGTATTTACAACTTATTTTAGAATATTTGACTTCATTCATTTATTTTATTCATTTTTGAAATTTTAGATTTGGATTATGTTGATTCTATGTAGCTTTTGGTTTAAATTTCTCTAAGTTCTTTAAGTTTAAGTTTATGTTCTCTTAAATTAGTTTAATTATTTTAGGATTTAAGTTCAGATTTCATTATAGATTAATTAAAGGCTTAAAGATTTGATTATCTTTGTCTAACTTAGCTTTAGTTTGATTGAGTCATTTTAGTTTCATTTAATTTTGAATTAACCTAAAGGATTTTAAGTTGATTTTAAATTAACTTAATTGTTTATTAAAGTTTATGTTTCCAAAATAATCTTTTCTCTTCCTTAGACTGTTTAAGGGAATTTGTTTACACTTATTTGCTATTTGATTAAAATAAGATAAAATTAATCCATGATTTAATGTATTAATGATTTCTTTTATTGATTATTTGCTAAATAATGACTTGAGAACTTAAAATTTTTATAATTCCCAATTCTAAAGTCATTTGGATATGAAATTTTTATGGCAAGTGAGGTTACATGCCAATTTCACATTTCTAAAGTTTCATCTTAATAAAAGGTGTGATTTGGGTGTAATTAAGATTTTAATTATTTCATTAAACCCTAAATTAAACCTAATTTAGTGTGTTTCAATCAAGGGTTATATTTTTTTTTGCAATCCTCACTAAAAGATGTTTACAATGAGGGTTTATTTATAATTTTTAGTTAACTTGTTGATTTATTATGATTTAATTAATTTTAGGTTAATTAATTGAATTATTTAATTCATTTAATTGCTTAATTAAGTAAATTTAGGGTTTATTAAGTTCGAGTGAGTTTCCTTTCTGTTTTACTATTCCTTAAGGTCAATTGGGATGATTTAAGGTTTTTTGATGTAATTTCATTATTTATTGCATTTAAAATTTACTTATTTAATTAATTTAAGTGATTAATGCATCAATTTTAAATTCTCCTAACCACATTGAGATAAATCATGAAATAATTTACCTAAGGTGTGTCTTATGATCAATTTAAGTTCCCCAAAGTTTCAATTTGGTTGGATTGATATTTTAGGAGTAATTAAGGTTTGATAATTTTCAATTAAAGTCACATTAAGGGCAAAATACCCAAAAGCATTTAAGGATTTTAATTTTTATGGATTCCTATCATCAAGACGAATCCATAGAGCTCTTATTTTATTTTTATTTTTCGAATTTTTCCTAAATTTTCTATGATGATTAGAAGTTTTCTGTATTTTTTTGCATTTTTTTAAATCCAAAAAGCCAAATTTCCTTTTTAAACCAGCCAGTGCTGACGTGGCATCGCGGGCTACATGGCGCGCGGCGATTGGTCCACCCGGAATCTATGTGCATTCCTTGTGAAAAAGGCTGCAGAACACGGTTTAATACAGACCGTCCGATCAAAGATTAGAAATTTCTAATTATTGATTTCAACTTGATATTAACCTATTCCAAAAATGAGGTCAACAATATTGAGAGATTATATTCTCCTACATGTACAATTATCTTGTAGTTAAGCATGAAAATGCTTGGCTTTATGTCACTATAAAGCATTGATATTTCACAACTATGGTGAAGAAACTCTACAACATCTACAACATCAATGGCAATGTTTACTTTATTTTCTAGAGAAAGAGCATCTCCATCAATCACATATTCTTGGTGGAGTTATATGTCCAAATTTCCCTTTAGCATGAATTCAAATGTGTCACTTTAAAATCTGCCTTGGTGATCAGTGCTTGAGCAAGATTTAGGTTCAAGCTATTGCAAATGCATTATGTGAGTCGACGATTAAATTCACTCAAATGTCTTAAAAATAGGATTTTGATATTGTATGTTTTTAAATACATCGCTATAATATATGAAACTCTTAAAGGCTCCATGCACATCTAGGCTAAAACTTTCATAACCACAATTGGTAAATAGTCTCTTTAAGTGTCTTAATAAATATAATCATATCTATCATATCCTACTAGATATGAAGGAGAAAATAATATAGCTTTGGAAATAGGTTTGTTAAATTTCTTCTCGACCACTTTGCTTTTGTTTTCATAGAGCAAAGTATGTCACATTAAAAGGACAAATACCATAACTAGCATGCTAAAAACTAGGACTAACATTTTGATTAAATAATGTCTATTTTTTTCTTTTTTTGTTAATGATGATGTGGTAATATATTTTTGAAAATGAAGTTTTGGAATTCCTCAGCATTTATTTAAAATTTTTGGCGAGAGAGATTGCTATGAAATTTGCAAAGACACTTTCCTATGATAGCCTTCCTTCAAGATTATTAAATATTAGATTCAAATGCTTCAATAAGATAAAATTTTATATAAAATAAAAATACTTATGAAAAAAGTTCAATTTTTAAAATTGGGGCATTTACATGCATAGTACACAATTCTTATATATTTATAGATTTAACACCTAAATTTTAATTTCTACATAAATAACACACATATTTTTACTATTGCATAAAAAATAGCACAATAGTTCACTTTTTAAAGTGATAATGATTTTTTTTTTAAATATAAGAGAAATGCTATACTTATAAATATCAAATGTTAGGTGGTAGATATGTAAATGTATAAATATTATGTGACACACACACACACACATAGAGAAAGAGAGAGAGAGAGAGAGAGACCACACAATTCTTATGTATTTATATATATAACATCTAAACTTTAATTTTTACATATATATACCACTCCAATCTTCAATATCTCATCAAAAATACCATCATCACTCACTTTTTAAAAGTGAAATGCACCTTTTTAAACATAATAAAGTGTTAAAGATGTAAATATCTAACTTTAGGTGTTATATATATAAATATATAAAATTGTGTGACATATGAATATATATATATATATATATGTGTGTATGTGTGTGTGTGTGTGTGTGTGTGTGTCTTTAAAATTTTTCATGTAGCTTAGAGATATAGGAATGAGGCCACAAATAGAAGACACAACTCCAAGTGATTCTTTAAAGACTCTTCCATATTGATGACTTTAGCTTGACTTTGAATATGTAAAGACTTTTCATTCAATAGACTTAATGCAATTATGGACTTCCAATCAACAATGAACTTGACTTCAAATTGATTATGAACACGAAAGAAGCTTCCTTCCTCGGCGCAAGTGCACAATGAAGTGATGTAATCTACATTAATTATAATATTTTTAATAATATAATTTAATATATAAATTTAAATGAACATATATACATGATAATCTATAAAATTAATTTTAAAATATTTATAATATAATAGATTTACACAAATTAACTTGAGAATCAACTAAATATTGTGTGTCTATATTGGCTCTACATGTTCAATTATCAATCAAAAGTTTCAATAGAACTAGAGTTTCATGAAGGTGGGGGACCTAAGACAATTATAATTTTTATTTGTCATCCTCTTAGGAGAACTCCCTGCTTCATGCAGATTTAAGGTAGGAAGTCCTAATCATATGTAATTTTGTAACAACTTCTCTCATCATCGGCCTTTCATTTGGCAATGAAGTTGAGCATGAAAGACCTACTTTTGCCAATGAAATCAAACATTTGTTGATCCGCCGCCAACTATTATAATCAGCCTCTCTTTGATCTTTTGTCAACATTTTAGGATCTTTGATGCTATTGATTCTATGTGGAAATGTCATCTTAGCATGATTATATAGATTTAAGTTATCTTTAAAGATATCATCAATTGGGCCTTCTTCCTGTAATTATTTTGTTGTATTATTTCAAAACTATAAACATCTATGAGGTAGATGGAAGAGCTCCTCCACCATATTCTACAAATAAAATAAAGAAATCTATTTTAAGAAAATATATTAAATTAAAAAATAATTAAAAGCTTAGCACTTCAATATCTCAATTCAATTGATTTGAAAGATAATCTGATTAAATATCTAATTAGAGCACAAAAGATCTTCTTAGAATTAGAATATAGTTTTCAAATACAATCCACTCCAAATAAGATTTATAATACAATTAAAATGTAATATCCAAATATAAAAGTGAATAGTATAGAACATTTTTATTAAACTTAATAGCTCAATATTAAGTATAAAAGAGTTCTCTAATGAACTCTGAATCAAATCATAATTCACTCCAAATAAATTGAAGGAAATCAAAGAATTCATAAGAGATTTTTTTTTAAAGAGATTGAATGATTGTTAAGAAGCATAATCAATAAATTCTTGAAAAATATTTGAAGCATATTATTCGTCTTATTAAATACTCGAATTGGATTAAGAAGAAATAAAATAGAGTTTGTGATGAGTTTGAGAATTATCAATATATATAGTCTATTAAATATTCAAAGATTAATTAACTTTGAATAAAAGAAAGCAATTAAATGTTATTCCAAGGGATCTAATAGGCTATTAGAATAATTTAAAATGCCTTCAACACCACCGAATCAGCAACACAAATTTAGATGTAGATAGAAAGCATTAATTTCAGTTATAAATAAACCTCACATGCTTCATAAGGCGTCTACTAAATTCAACTTGTATATTCTTAAAATTCATGTAAATATCGAGATGAATTTAATTTGATATGCATGCATCATAAGATAAACTTTTAATAGAATTCAAGTGCTTCAAAATTCATATCAATTCATTGGTATCAAGGTATATCTGAGTGTTTTAGAAACAATAAGTTCTTTGAACATCTATGCAAGCACTTGAATTGAGTCAACCGCATGGGCCCCAACACTTATACTAAATACCTAAACTTAGTGTCTGAAGATGCTACATGGGTTAAAAAAAGGAGAAGAATGATGAAATCAATTCAATCATTTATGACTATATGCATGCAAGCTAATGAATATCTTCAATGCTAATTTAAGTCAATGAAAGATATAAATATTCAGCTTCATATAATATGATCACAGTAGACATAATCTTCTATGCTTGAAATAGAGTTGATAAGGTGTACTAAATGATCAACTTCTAAATGAAGTTAAATTATATTAGATCATAAAATACAATCGTCTATATTTGCAATAAGAGTTGACAAGATCTACTAAATGATCAACTACTAAATGAACTTAAATTACATTAGATCAAGACCCGACCCAACTATATTTGCAATAATAGTTGACAATATAATATCAATTTCCTTAAAGAATTTAAATTACATATAAGTCATAGACCCGATCTTCTACTAGCAAATAAGTAGAGTTGACAAGATCTATCCCGATGATGATCACATTGATTGAAAATCTATCTCTCAAGGAGGATATTATCATTAAAAGATATTTAAACTCAAAATTATTTCATCATAAAACTAAATTTCAACTAAGTAAATATTTAAACAAATGAAATTTATTATTTAAATACTTAAAGAAAATAATTCATCCACCCATCTACTATCATTTATTGGGGTTGACAAATTAAGAAAACTCTAGCTCATAAAAGAGCTAATGTCAATTCAAATAAATCACTATATTCAAACTCAAACAATCTCATGCTAGTAAGGACATGGCCAATATCATATGTCCGCATGGGCCTGATCCTAAATGACACCACCTAAAATGCAATTATGATAAGGGTACTCTGATTGGGTGGTTTGGCCCTCTAAATGGCTCCACTATATTATGGTCACGACTGTAGCCCGTATGTTCCCCAATGGCTCAGCCCTTTGAGTTATGAATCATGGGGTATATTTGATAAGCACAAAGCCCTCTATCAAGTAAGATGGACTTAAACTTATTTTCTCAAACAAATATCACCCCAAGTCTACAAGGATTATTTGGACGACGTAACCCATGGCTACTGACAGGAATCATTCGGCCATGTTGGGTCGACTACCTCCTCTGACTAGGTAGACTAGGGACCACGATGGCCTGGGATGACGGAACCATGGGATCTTGATAGAGCGTTGTGGGCTCCAAAAATTTGCCACCGACTGATTCGATGAAAATAGTGGTTTAAAGTGTGTCGGTGTAATTTTCAGAAGGCAGATGGAATAGTAGATAAGACACTACCCAGAGATTGCATCCTCATTTTGCGAGGACTTTAGATCTGGTTCTAGGTTTCCTATAGACACAAGCCCCTATAGTTAATTACCCCTCCCAGTAAGTAAGAGAGAACTTTCGATTAAGGCTAGTTGTTAGATCTCAAAATGCGTAGCATATAGTAGCATCATGTAGAGTTTTAGAATTTGAGATATGAAATTCATTATTTTAGCTTAAACTAGATGGTTGGGAGAATGATGATGTGCCCGATCTAGATCCCATGGTTATCATCCGGGTCCGTCCTGTCTACTTAGTCGAGAGGTCGACAACGAGAGAAGGATCCTCATCAGTAACACATGGGTTACGTCATCCAAGAAATCCTTGTAGACCTCGGTGATATTTATCTAAGGGCAGTCTTAAGTCTACCTTAGCTGACTAAGGGTTGTTTGCCCTATCAAGTATACCCTATGATTCACAACTCAAAGGGCAGAGGTATTGGGGATCATACGTGCAACTGTCATGATCGTAATATAATGGAGATGGACTAGCTAAACCACTTGATTAGAGGATGCTGGTCGTAACTACTTTATCTGTGGAGCCTACTGACTAAGCCACATAGTTAGAGGATATGGGCAACGTCCTTACTGGCAAGAGATTGATTGAGAGTGAACATAGCAGAACACTTGATTTGATATTGGCTCCTTTGTGAGCTAGAATTTTCTTAGTTTGTCACCCTTGACAAATAGTTGCGGAAGGTGGATGGATTGGGTTTGATTTAAGTTTGAGTGATAAAATTCCATTTAAATGGTTTCTGATTGATATTTGAAAATTGATTTGATTTGATTTGATTTGATTTGAGAAATTGATTAATTTGGATATATTTAAGAGCTTTTAGATCCCTATCGACTCTTTAGCTACTTAGCAGAGAGGATTAGATCTCTTGTCACTTGACATAATCAAATTTTTTAGATATTTCACTGATTTGAAGCTTTTATTATAGGTTTTAGGTTTTGTGCGTGGACGGACCAAGTCATAAGACTAAGCAGGAAGCAACTCAGCGGCATCCTCGGGCACTTGAACTTAAGCATTGATTAGTGTGGGCACATCTGTGTATATAGATTAGTTATTTATCTAAGGAGACAATCATAAGCCTACCTTAGCGGTGAAGGCTATTTTCCCATCAAGTATATCCATGATTCACAACTCAAAGGGTAGAGCCATTGGGGCATGCAGACTGCAGTGATGATAAATAATATAATGGGCAGGACTAAGCAAGCTCCTGAAAGTCATATGTTGCATCAGATTGACAGATGAGCAGATTTTTGTTAGTAAACAAAAAGGTGGATTGAAGATGATAGAGTTTCATTTAAGCAATTTCAGATTGCCACTTAATTTGATTTTAAAAAAAATAGATTAATTTGAATATTTCAGAGCTTTAGATCCTGTCCACTCTATTTAGCTGTTAATAGAGGATTAGATCTACTATCACTTGATAAAATTAGTTTCTCAGATTTTTCACTGATATGAAACTCTCATTATAGATTTTTAGGTTCTATTAACCCGGACCAAGTCCTAAGACTAAACCGAGAAACAACCCACGCAGCATCCTCAAACACTTGAATTTTAGGCATTCAGCATAGTTTTGAGGCACCTGCGGGTGTATTTGAGACTTTATGTAATTTTTTATTTTTGGGTTATAAGATTGATTTTAGATTTTTACTTGATTTTGATTTGAAAAATTGATTAATTTGAATATGTTTAAGAGCTTTAAATCCTATCAACTCTATTTAGCTGCTAACGGAGGATTAGATCTACTTAATTTGGATATGTTTAAGAGCTTTAGATCCTGTCAACTCTATTTAGCTACTAACAGAGGATTAGATCTACTGTCACATGACAATCAATTTTTCAGATATTTCACTGATTTGAAGCTCTAATTATATGTTTTAGGTTTTGTTAACCCGGATCCAGTCTAAATACTAAACTAGGAAACGACCCGCGCAACATCCTCAGACACTTGAACTTAGGCATTCAGCATTGTATCGGGGCCCATGCGGGTATTTATAGCTTAAATAATTTCATCTAATTAATGAAATTATTGATCTTGAAAATCATAATTATGATGAAATTTCTTGATTTTTTAATTGAGGAAAGCCTTATGATTTTTATAGAATGAGATTTAATATCGCATTCTGTTTTCTTATACAAAAGGTTGCAGATCCGGTGGTGAAGAAGGCATTTTGATTTAGATTTCAAAGGATAATTTAATTTGTTATTTTAAAAGAAGATTTATCCTTCAGAGTAGCTTTCATTTTCCCCTCTTTTACTCAAATTTGATTTCCCCCTATTTTATTCAAATTCTATAAATCGACACCTCAGTCATCTCCATGTATGAGGGGCTGGAGTGTTTTGGCTTGCTTGATATGCCCTGCTTAGTGTAGCGAGTGGTATCTTGCGACATCATAGTCGATTTTCATCTCGTCGCGCCCTGCTGAGCACAACGAGATCTTTAAATCTGAAAGAAAGCATATACAACATATACTCATTCTCCCCCCTCTTTTTCTAAGTCTAGGATTTAGATAAAATTTTGGCAGCCTCCCGGTGTCATTTCCATGTAGGGGGCTACATCAGAAGTGTTTTGGCTTACTTGGTATGCCCTGCTGAGCGTAGCGAGTGGTGTCTTGTGACATCACAGACGATCTTTTTCATCTCATTGTGCCTTGCTGAGCACAACGAGACCTTCAAACCTACAATAAATACACACAATGTAATGTGTATATATTCACAATGGTACTTCCATCCATGTAGTTCTGAAGGAATGATAGAATATGTAAGTCTCAATGGTACTTCCATCCAAATCAACTTTCATATGTCCTTCCAATGAAATATTTTTCAACTGATATTTCATTGACTCTGCAGAGTCATTCAACCTTGCATGCTTAATGCCACATTTGGACCATACCTCTCGCGACATATCTGCAAACTTCCTCTTAGCTCCAAGTTCCCCTTTTTTTTTTCTAAGTCTAGAAAATAGACAAAATTTTGGTAGCCTCTCGGCATCATCCCCGTATAGGGGCTGCATCGGGGGTGTTTTAGCTTGCTCGGTATGCCCCGATGAGCATAGCAAGTGGTGTCTTGCGACACCATAGCCAGTTTTTTTTCATCTCATCGCACCCTGTTGAGCATGACGAGGCCTTCAGACCTACAAGAATACATACAATGCAATATATAATTACCCCCTCTTTTTTCTAAGTCTGGAAATTAGACAAAATTTTGACAACCTCCCGGCGTCATCCTCGTATAGGGGGCTGCATCGGGAGTGTTTTGTCTTGCTCGGTACGCCCTGCTGAGCGTAGCGAGTGGTGTCTTGTGACATCATAGCCAAGTTTTCATCTCGTCGCGTCCTATTGAGCACAACAGGTCTTTACACCTGAAAAAAATACAAGCATATGTATATAATCACATTCACAAATCTCACATGTTCTGACACATTTTTCGACGGGCTACAAGGCTAGGCAAAGGAATTAGGTTGGGTATGCGATTGGGAATGTAAGGTAAGGGGTGCGACTCCAAAAATCGAAGGGAGAATTGCGATTTTTCTTCCTCGATTTGCGCAACGAAGCTTGCGGTAGTGGAAAAGAGATCTTGAATGATGGAACTGTGATTGTAAAGTTCTTCAATCATAGAAAATTAACTCAATGAGGAGCATCACAGAGAATGTCGAGGGTTCTCAAAGGATTTGGCATAGTTGAGTTTGATGGAATGTGTAGTATCTGCGGTGATGTTGTTGCAATCAACTTAACCCCATAATTATAAGCCCCATAACTCCTTTTGTTTCTTTCATATCGGTAGATAATAATATGGAATTTCCGTCTCTTGAGGAAATGTAGCGTGATTGTTTGGAGCTCTATCATGATTGCTTATTACACAACTTATATCCACAAGAACTTCCATCATGTCATCACATCCACCAGACAATGCTAGCCACACCTATTTTAGGAAATCATTGACATCATCATAAGACCAAATGGAATCGACAAACTAGAAGATTCGTTTGTTCTCGGGAATGAAAGGCGTGGCGAGGAGATCAAAGCACGAGCCTTGTGTGTTTTTTCTCATCCAGCTCACCAATAATGCAACCGATGGATTCTTATTGAATTCAACCCTCTTAGACATTTATCCAAAATTAGGATTCCAAATCCATGATGGCGAGAATACGGATTAATTTGGTGATGATACTCGACGGTGCGATGTTTGCTTGCTTCTAATTCATTTCCTTCCTCTCTATGAAACAACAATAGAGTAAGATTAGTTCTTTGCATTTAGTTGGTGATCGTCGGTGAAGGTTTGAATAAAACGAGAGAAATCGAGTGGGAGAAAGAGAGTACAAGATGTTTGGGATTTTTGCTAATCGAGGTTATTTTTTTCTTTTGAAAGAGAGAGAGAGAGAGGAGTAGTAGGGGAGAGGGACCCTTGAAGAGAAAATATTACGTCCGAGTATTACTTACTCGTCGCGGACTCCAATCCATGATCGTGTCATATTTTTTATTTTAGCAGCTTAGCATCTTGTAAAGGGATGGCGTATTCACGACACTTTTCGCTTATGCCCATCTCATTCAAAGTGGGAAAGAAGAGCGAGATGATACTATGGTCATTCCTCGTCAAGATTTAGGGCTTTCTTTCAGAAGGATTTTTCTCGCAGCTCGCTCTCAATCGCATCCGACCTTCTGATATAGCAAATCCAAAATTGAGGTATTGTAGATTACTACATGAGGTATTTACACATGCATTCCCAAACTTGAATGAATTTAGAGTTTACTCTGTTCTTCTCACCGTCCAATGAAAGATTGGTTATTTTTTATAGGTTATTTTGTATCTGTACTCTCTTACCTCTCGAGGGTACTTAGCATTTAGAGCTTTTTTCAATTTCTTTAGCTTTGGTTCTTGAGATTATGTTCATTACATTCCAATGGAAGCATTTGGAATGTTTGGATGGTTCTTTGGAGATTTTGCATGTACTCTCGTACCTCTTGAGAGTCAGATCATTTATCTTTTATAGTTTATTTTGCATGTTTCTTGAGATTATGTTCATTACATTCAAATGTAAGCAATTTGAAGGCTGTTTGGATGATTTTGGGGGGTTTTTTGGCATCTGTACTTTTTATACCTCTCTTGAGGGTACCGATCATTTAGAACCTACTTTTTTCAGTTTATCTTGCTTTCTTCTTGAGATTATATTTAGGGCATTCCAATGGAAGCAATTTGAAGGCTATTTGGATGGTTTCTGGGGGATATTTTATATATATACTCTCTGTATCTCTCTCGAGGGTACAGATCATTTAGGGCATACATTTTTCAGTTTATCTTGCATTCTTCTTGAGATTATATTTATGGCATTCCAATGGAAGCAATTTGGAAATGTTTGGATAGTTTAAATATTTTTACATGTACTCTCGTATCTCTTTAGGGTACAGAACATTTAGAGCCTTTTTTCCAGTTTATTTTGCCTATTTATTGAGATTATATTTAGGGCATTCCAATGGAAGCAATTTGAAATTTGTTTGGATGATTTAATATTTTACATCTATACTCTCATACCTATCTCAGAATTCTGATCATTTACATACTTTTTTTAGTTTATCTTGCATTCTTCTTGAGATTATATTTAGGGCATTCCAATGGAAGTAATTTGGAGATTGTTTGGATGGTTTCTAGGTGTTTTCTGCATCTGTACTCTCTGTACCTCTCTTGAGGGTACAGAACATTTAGGGCCTTTTTTTTAATTTATTTTGCCTATTTATTGAGATTATGTTTAGGGAATTCCAATGGAAGCAATTTGGTACTTGGATGATTTACGGATATTTTTTTTACATCTGTACTCTGTACCTTGGATGTCTGAGCATTTAGGGACTTCTTTTCGTTTATTTTACTTGTTTATTGAGATTATATTTAGGGCATTCTAATGGAAGCAAATTGAAGGCTATTTGGATGATTTAGGAGTTTTGGCATCACTCTTGTACTCTCTTGAGTCAGATCTTTTAGAATACTAGGTTTATCTTGCTTTCTTCTTGAGATTATATTTAGGGCATTCCAATGGAAGCAATTTGAAGGCTATTTGGATGGTTTCTGGGGGATATTTTGCATCTGTACTCTCTGTACCTCTCTCAAGGGTACAGATCATTTAGGGCCATTTTCTCTAGTTTATTTATCATGTTTATTGAGATTATGTTTAGGGCATTCCAATAGAAGAAATTTGATGGCTGCTTGGATGATTTCTGGGTATTTTTTTGCATCATACTCTGTACTCTTTGGAGGGATAGAGCATTTAGACTTCTTTTCCAGGTTTATTTTTGTCTATTTATTGATATTATATTTAGGGCATTCCAATGGAAGCAAATTGAAGGTTGTTTGGATGGTTTCTGGGGGGTTTTGGCATCTGTATTCTTTGTACCTCTCTTGAGGGTACAGATCTTTTAGGGCCTACTTTTTTCAGTTTATCTTGCCTTCTTCTTGAGATTATATTTAGGGCATTCCAATGGAAGCAATTTGAAAGCTGTTTGGATGATTTATGGGGGGTATTTTGCTCTGCATCTCCTCGAGGGTGATCATTTAGTACTTTTTTTTTAGTTCATCTTGCCTTCTTCTTGAGATTATATTTAGGGCATTCCAATGGAAGCAATTTGAAGGCTGTTTGGATGATTTTTGGGGGGTATTTTTCATCTGTACTATATGTACCTCTCTTGATGGTACAGATCATTTAGGGCTGATTTTTTTCAATTTATTTTGCCTGATTCTTGAGATTATATTCATTACATTCCAGTGGAAGCATTTGGAGGCTGTTTAGATGGTTTATGGGGGGTATTTTGCATCTGTTCTCTCTGTACCTCTCTTGAGGGTACAGATCATTTATGGCCTACTTTTTTCAGTTTTTTTTGTCTAATTATTAAGATTATATTTTGGGCATTCTAATGGAAGCAATTTGGAGGCTGTTTGGATGGTTTATGGGTGTTTTCTGCATCTATATTCTCTGTACCTCTCTTGAGGGTATAGAACATTTAGGCCTTTTTTTTTAGTTTATTTTGCCTATTTATTGAGATTATATTTAGGGCATTCTAATGGAAGCAATTTGAAGGTCGTTGGATGGTTTCGGGGGGTATTTTATCTACTCTCTATCCTCGGGTACAGATCATTTAGCATACTTTTCAGTTTATCTTGCATTCTTCTTGAGATTATATTTAGGGCATTCCAATGGAAGCAATTTGGAGGTTGTTTGGATGGTTTCTGGGGTGTTTTCTACATCTATACTCTCTGTACCTCTCTTGAGGGTACAGAACATTTAGGACCTTTTTTTTCCAGTTTATTTTTCCTGTTTATTGAGATTATGTTTAGGGCATTCCAAAAAAAGTAATTTGATGGCTGCTTGGATGATTTTTGGGTATTTTTTTGTATCTGTACTCTTGTACCTCTCTGGAGGGTACAGAGCATTTAGGGACTTCTTTTTCTAATTTATTTTGCCTGTTTATTGAGATTATATTTAGGGCATTCCAATGGAAGCAAATTGAAGGCTGTTTGGATCATTTTTGGAGGGTTTTAACATCTGTACTCTCCTGCACTCTGAGGGTACAAATCTTTAGGCCTACTTTTTCAGTTTATCTTGCCTTCTTCTTGAAATTATATTTAGGGCATTCCAATGGAAGCAATTTGAAGGCTATTTGGATGGTTTTTGGGGGGGTATTTTGCATATGTACTCTCTGTACCTCTCTCGAGGGTACAGATCATTTAGGGTCAATTTCTCCAGTTTATTTTACATGTTTATTGAGATCATGTTTAGGGCATTCCAATGGAAGCAATTTGATGGCTGCTAGAATGATTTATGGGTATTTTTTTGCATCTGTACTCTCTGTACCATTCTGGATCGTACAAAGCATTTAGGGACTTCTTTTTCCAATTTATTTTACCTGCTTATTGAGATTATATTTAGGGTATTCTAATGGAAGCAAATTGAAGGCTGTTTGGATGGTTTCTAGGGGGTTTTTGGCATCTGTACTCTCTGTGCCTCTCTTGAGGGTACAGATCTTTTAGAGCCTACTTTTTTCAGTTTATCTTGCCTTCTTCTTGAGATTATATTTAGGGCATTCCAATGGAAGCAATTTGAAGGCTACTTGGATGGTTTTTGGGGAGTATTTTACATCTGTACTCTCTATACCTCTCTTGAGGGTACAGATCTTTTATGACCTTTTTTTCAGTTTATTTTGCCTGTTTATTGAGATTATTTTTAGGGCATTCCAATGAAAGCAATTTGATGGCTTGGATGATTGGGTGTTTTTTTTGCATCTTTACTCATACCTCTCTAGAGTGCATGAGCATTTAGGGACTTCTTTTTCAATTTATTTTACGTTTCTTGAGATTATATAGTGCAATCCAATGGAAGCAAATCAAGGTCCGCTTTGGATGGTTTCGGGGTATTTTATCGTACTATACCTCTCTTCTGAGATCATTTGACATTTTGAGTTTATCTTGCCTTCTTCTTGAGATTATATTAGGGCATTCTAATGGAAGCAATTTGGACTTTAGATGATTTCAGGGGTATTTTGCATCGTACCTTGTACCTCTCTTGATAATTAGATCATTTAGTTGACTTTAATTTATTTTGCCGTTCTTGAGATTATGTTCATTACATTCCAATGGAAGCATTTGGAGGCTTTTGGATGATTTGGGGGGTATTTTGCATCAGTCTTTGTACCTCTCTTGAGAACAGATCATTTATAACTACTTTTTTGAGTTTCTTTTATTTGAGATTATATTTAGGGCATTCTAATAAAAGCAATTTGGAGGCTATTTGGATGGTTTTTGGAGGGTTTTTTTATATCTAAATAGTCTATTAGGAACAATTTGGAAAAGTTCTTGGTTTGATGGGTGATTTGCATCAGTACTCATTACCTGACTTTTCTTTGAAGTTTACCATGTCGGAAAAGGATAACTTGAGGTGTGGCCTACCCTTTAGAACTGTTTGATAATATTGCGATGCGATGAAGCCGACATTTTAAAGAGGCTTCATCTCCATCAATTCATTAGACTCCCGAGAATTAAGCAAGACTCAGTTACCATTACATCGATCCTGTCTTGCTGGGATATAGAAAAGTAAGATTTCTTATTGGGTGGGCATGATTCCTTTCACCCGATGAGTTGCTTGATGATAGGGATGCCAAGGGGAGAAGGTCTTATCATTGTCCAGTTGGTTCATCTTAGAATCAACAGAGCATTGATGGCTCGTTAATATATTGTGCAATTGTACATACATTTTCCTTTGTCAAATCTATTTTTTGTATATAAAAACTATAGGGTGTCATCGAAATTGATTACTGATGACATAGATAGATTTGCTAAATCGGCGGCCATTTGACTTTCTAGTTTCCCAATTTAATGTTATTACATCAAATATTTAGACCCAGAGGGCAGCCGGTTACATTAGTAGCTTTGTCACTCTTCTGATGGTATATTCTATATCTCCAGGAATGTATAAATTAATGTGTTGAAGTTAACTATTTTAAATATTCATTGTAGATATGGGCAGTTGAGCACATAAGCTCATCATTTCCATTTACAAACCACGTATGCTGCAATGGACAAAAATAGAGTTTCCAAATAATGTTTTCAGGTTTGGGAGGACACCGGTGACATAATAATATCACTTAGTTCATATAAGAATGTCTTTATTTATTTGTCTTCACATTTTCTTACGGTTTATCGCAGTGCCTTTCATTCGAGGACATATTAGAAGAGGAGACACGGCTCCTTGAATCGGTGTCCCCCCACAATACATGTCGAGCCTGATAGCAATCCCATTTTAAGTCCAATGAGTTCAGCCCCCACTGACTCTCCATATGTCTCTCCTCGATATTCTCCCCGTCCAGTGTATCTAGCCTGCCCTCTGCTATTACCCCCACAACAAGCTTTGCGGTGGAGAGGATACTGCGTTTCAGGACTTGAAAGATCTGATCGTCTTTTCATGCAACAATGGAGAGAGGATGGATGGGTTGATTTGAGTTCTGCTATCGAGGAAGTTCTTGCGGTGAGGTCCTACCACCCCAAGTGTGGAGGTTCTGTGGGGTCACCAGGGAAACTCTTGAGGAGGCTACCAGCTTCCTGTGGAGGGTACCCACAGAGGCTACCACTTGGAAAGCTAGGAGGCTACCATGAGGAAGCTCTTGTGGAGGCTACCAGGGAGCTTCCACTTGTGTTGGATACTTCCAGCGGGAAGCCCATGTGGAGTTCAATGAGTGAAGTTCTTGTAGGCCTCACACATGGCGATCTTTGAAACTTTGTGTTAGATTGAATGGTGTGAAGGCTTCGATGAGGAAGAGGAAAGGTTTGTTCCCCGCACACACTTATAGGAAGTCACAAGAATAAGTGATGTGGTGGCCTCCATTCAAGATGAGAAGCCGGAGAGGTATTAAGTTACTTTCTTTTAAATTTGAGATAAAAGAAATAGATTTCACTAAATTTTTATAGGTTCACAAAGATGAGCCAGTAAAGATCGATTACCCATAGACTGCTATTGTTGTGGTGAAGGAGCATCAATCGGAGGTATGAATCATCTCAGTAGATCGATCCTTAATTCATAGTGAATCTAGCTCTTCATCACTAACTTTCGTCATCAGTAATTTCATTACAGCCAGCAGAGGCATATCATTTTATTGAGTTCTCATCCAGAGCTATTTTGCCTGGCCGTCGATCTTATTGACACGTCATGCTCGATTGAGGACAAGTCAATCTTCAATTCATACATAAAATAACTTATTCATTTAATTAAGATCACTTTAAAATATTTATCACTTGCGGGTGATACGGTATTTTGGGAATATCATTATTGCATGAGGCGGTGATGAGTTGTTGCATCAATATCTCTCGGATACACATTGATGCCTTGGCTTCTTCGGCAAAGTATTCATTTCAGTATATGTCTATTTACATTTCATGCTTACATTGGGTATGTTACCCACAATGTTGGGTATTACGATTGATTTTATTTATTTAGATAAAGCTAGAATCTATAATCATTTTCTTCTTTTCTTGCGAGTTATGTATTGAAGGCGGAAAGCAAAATGTTCATCGACATATGTGATGTGTCGAGAGTTAATCTTTTATAGATAATCAGCGTTGGACACTCTTGGTTGGGCATATTAAGTTAGGGGCTTAGCATTTTTACGACTCATTACCCAAACTAACCCATAAGAGCATTATTCCTGAGATTGTAAGAACAGTTTTCAAATTTGGTTCCTCTTAACTATTTTTTTTTGGGCCAACTTATTGAGATTATGTTGCTATTGAATCAAATTACTTGTTGAAGATCGATCTTTTGTGCGATCCCGAAAATGGCAATCGAAATGGTGAGTGGTATCAAAGATGATGTTATTTGCATGATGTTTACTGAAGTACATGGAGGCGAATCCAAAACTCATGGTGACCACCATGGCCCAAGAAGATGAATATATTTATAGTTGAGTTATACGCTATATTTTTTGGGATGAAAAATCTAATTGAGATAGGATTTAGTTCAAATGATTCATTAATAACTCATTGATTGCAAGATTAATTTTAAAATGAAGAATACATTAATATAATGTAATAGACATGAATCTAGACTTTTGAATATAATGATATGTCAAACAATTGATAGTTCATTAGAAATTATTAACTCCATGAGCTTAAATATATAATCATGATTTTGATGATCATAACTTTTGTTTTGTTTAATGCATTGGTTTGGTGGCTTCAAAGAATTTATTTTTGTTGAAAATGAATGGATGGTTTATATGCAATGATATTTTACTCTACTTTTGTTACTTCTTTTTCTCTCATTTCATATAGTTTGATTTAACATTATTATTATCATTTGTTTATTTTATGGTATCATCTTTTTATCTTATGGATTTGGTTTTGCTATATTCTTGAAAGAAATCTACATTTAAATCATTTTTATTTTATTTATCATAGAATGTGTATCATCAATAATATTTGTTTTTTTTCATCAATACAACAATCAAGATAATCTCATTTTAATTATTATTAGAGATTTATAAACATTTAATCTTACATATTTAGTATATAAAATGCATAAATATAATTATTTTAAAAAAATAATATGATTTTAAATGTCACATTAAAATATTATTATCACTTATATTTTAAATGCCTAAATATTTTATTATCTTTTTTGTGATGCATGCTCTTTATTTATTGCTTCATTAATGTTATGCGAGAATGCATAAAATTAATACATAAAATTAAATTAGATTAATGGCCATTTTGTCATAGATTAATGGTATGGTCATAATTCATTAGATTTTGTGTTGTGTTGGTTCTGATTGTTATGAGCAAATGTAGTTTCTACATTTAAGGTTTGTTTTGATTATCTTTTCTTTTAAATATTATTTGTAAAATTATTGTGGTTGTAAGTAAATTTTTTTTAAAAAATTTTAAATTTTAATTTTTTTTTTTATAATCATGATATTTTAAGGTTTTAAAAAGTAAATTTTTATCATGATTTTTTTAATATTTAAAATATTCATAGTTAAATATGATTATGATTATTTTAAATATTTTTTATTTTGAAAATAAAGCAAAAAAAATTAACTCAAATATTCTTAGTATGCTCATCTCGAGGAAATGAAGTTCAATATTAACTTGAACCTTATCATTGATTTGTCTATTTATTTAGAGGAACCAAACAAAATAAGTCAATCTATTATAAAAATAGTAGTCTCATTGCAATATGAAAAATTTAATTCTTTTATAACTATAATCTGCAAAAGAAATAACTTATAACATTTAATTATATAATAATTATTTTCAATTAATGAATAGTGTACCCTTAGGAGAGGTACAGATGCAAAACACCCATCCAAAACCATCCAAACGGCCTTCAAATTGCTTCCATTGGAATGCCCTAAATATAATCTCAAGAATCAGGCAAAATAAACTAGAAAAATGCCATAAATGATCTTGCCACAGGAGAGATGCAGATCAGATCAAATACCCCAAAACCATCCAAGCGACTTTCAAATTGCTTTGGAATGTAATGAACATTATCTCTAGAATGGGCAAAATAAATTGGAGAAAATATATGATGTACCCTCGAGAGGTATAGAGTATAAATATAAAAAATACCCAAATCATCAAGCGACTTTCAAATTGCTTCCATTGGAATGTAAACATAATCTCAATAAGCGAGCAAAATTAAATTTCTATTACGTACCTCAAAAGATGAGAGAATCTAAAACCTTTAAAAAATAATCAATCACCCTCAAGCTGATGGTAATGCGCATATATATTGCTATAGTCCAATGATTATAAGGTCCTCGAAAGGGATTAACTGATAACTATTGCTTAAACTACAACACTAGTGAAAATCCTAGCTAAATCATCTAAACATCTTGGTTAATACAGTTAAAGTCATCTTGGGACTCTAAAAACATTACGAAAAGATTGCGGTCGAAGAACACAAAACTAGATGATGTCATCAAAATATTTTCGAAATAATATCTATCATCGACTTAGTGTACCCTTGTCGACTAATTGATTATGGAGCTCGAGTTAAATTCCTGCATGTAGAACATCGTATTAGTTGATGATTTCTTATAGCATCGATGTGTGATATTCTGTGCGTACCTCTGAAAAATACTCTGGCATAATAGAAAAAGGTGATACAACTTGTGACAAAACATGTTATGTAACACTATCAGACTGTACTTTGGTTTCTACAACAATAAAAGTAAAATGGTTTGAAGATTAACAGCAATATTTAAAATACTAAAAACTAATAGGTAAATAGAAAATTACTCTTGGCTTTCTTGGATCTCTCCCGATATCATAAAAGAGTTGGAAACACCCTTTGGACGTTGCATAGCGGATCCTTTAAGATGTCTTTTCCTTGTCTGTTGTGGTTGACTTCTTCTTCTTAGCGCTCACGTAAATTTGAGAATTCCCATATTATAGAGTCGACATCATCATAATTTTTTTAAGGATCAAGCATATAGTCCTCGACTCTTTTATTGCCCTATGCACGACTTATTTGATATGCATATATGTGGTTCAGAAAATAATGCCGAGCATTTCCATCTATGCTTTCACATCTCTTAATTTTTTTGTATGCACTATCAATATAAATATCCCTCTTTGCTCTGGTAGACCATCGCATGAGAAGATACTTGTCTGGAATACACACTACATCTTCCTGACTAAGAACTCTGATATAGTGGGCACAAAGTAATCCCATCATTTCAAATTTTTTGCAAGTATAAGTTACATCTAGGGTAGTCCCATCGAAATGCACAGTCCATGTTTTGGATGCATTTTTATTCTCTAAGTTTCTCACCAAATACTCATGGTGTATCATCGACTTAGTTCGATAGGCCTCCAACTCCATGCAAAATTCCTCCTCAAACATAGTATAAACCTTTCTTGTATAAACATAGTAGCTTATTTTAGAATTTGGTCTTAATACAGAATCGATGTTGGTACACTTGAAGTCTTCGTCATGTTCATTCCTGCCATGTCTCCATAACCTTTTCCAATCAAGAAATAATCGTGGCGAACTTGTTGGTTTAGATATTCCGTGACATCGTTGTTCATGGACTTACTATTGCGTTGACAAGATGCCCATGCAGAATGAGTCTTCAATGTAGTGGACACTTGGATCTAATCTTATAAAGCTCAGGGTAAGCATGATCATGCAAATTACCTTCTTCTAGCATGGCAACCAAGCTTCTTCAAACTCTTCCTCAGTCACTTACTCATGCATGTATAAAATAGCACTTGTACTCTCTTATTATTATTAAAGTAATGAACCTTGGAAGGAGCTTTCTTTGAAATATGCCATTGGCACAACCTATGAAGAGTATGCGGCAATACAATTTTGATAGCTCTCGCCATAGCTTGATCTTGATCAATGAATATTATTATAGGATGTCTGTCACTCATCAACCGAAGAAATGTTCGTAATAGCCATGAGAATGACTCAATTGTCTCTTCTGATAAAAAGGCTACTCCAAATAATACATTTTCCAGTGATGATTCACTCCAACAAGGGGGCACAAACAAGATTATATTTATTGAGTTTAGCTTGTATCAAAATTATCACATCCCCAAAACAATCATATTCTATCCTAGACATGTCATTGCTCCAAAAAAGCTTACTAAGCAATCGACTCATCAACTTGTACATCCCATGCAAACATCCCATCCATGCTTGCCTTTCTTAAATAATTGTATTAATGCATTCGTCACCATTCCAATCCTTGATCTTTTCTCTTTAAATAAAATTGAAAGCATCTCTTTTTTGTGAACCCAATATTCTCGCCAACTTCCTCAGTTAGATAGTTGAATGCATCGGTTGCTCTAATTCCCTCGTCATTTGTCTTCAACCGGATGCCTTCTCATTAATGCATCGGTGATCGAGAAGATGTAGGTCCAGCTCTACCAAAGAATGATTATGACTTATATGTTTTTAATCGTCAATTCCCCTCCAAATCACAGAGAATCTAATCATGGTAGACAACCGGTTCTTGTATCAACTTTGGAATTTTGTTAAGCCATTTAGACGAACTTCTTCACAACTTTTGCACATAGAAAATCTTTTGATTTCAATTTCTTGAGTTTGGCCAATAACTAGTATGGTCCCAGAACATGAAGCCAATTTGATGTGCATAGTCACGCGATCTGATACATACGCCTGTTTCATTGAGCAATGGTGTCAGTTTCCCCAAATTTGGGTCATTAGACATCACGACTTCATCATCCTTATTGACCATTCATCCGGCCAAATAGCTCCAAAATATGTGGATCTGAGATGAAAAATAGAAATCATCTAAGCAGCCATCAAATTGCTTCCATTGGAATGTAATGAACATAATCTCAAGATCTAGGCAAAATAAACTAGAAAAAAAAATCCTAAATGCTCTGTACCCTCAGAGATCAGAGAGTCTGATGCAAAAATACCAAGAAATCATCCAAGCGACCATCAAATTGCTTCCATTGGAATGCCTAAATATAATCTCAATAAAGAGCAAAATAAAGCGAAAAAAATAAATGTTATGTACCCTCAAGAGGTACAGATAAATCTGAAAATCTATAAAAATAACCGTCACCCTCAATTGCTTATGATGTAATGTAATGAACATATTTACCAAGAAGGCAATAAACTAAAAAAAAAAGCCATAAATGATCAGTACCCTCAAGAGGTACAGAGAGTCTGAATGTAAAATACCCTCAAAATCATCCAAAGCGACCTTCAAATTGCTTCCATTGGAAATGCTAAACATAAACTCGAACCAGGCCAAAGCTAAAAAAAGGTCATAAATGATATGTACTCTCAAGAGAGGAGAGAGAGTACATATGCAAAAAATCGAAACCATCCAAAGCGACCTCCAAATGCTTCCATTGGAATGTAATGAAATATAATCTCAAGAACCTGAAAAATAAAAAGGGAAAAAGTCACTAAATGATCTGCTCTCAAGAGATCTGAGTACATATGAAATACCCTCAAAAACCATCTAAAAGCCTCAGTTGCTTCCATTGGAATGCCCTAAATATAATCTCAAGAGAAGGCAAGATAAAGCGAAAAAGTGGCCTAAATGATCACGTACCCTCGAGAGGTATAGAGTCAGATGCAAAAAAACCATCATAAAACACCAAATTGCTTACATTTGAATGTAATGAACATAATCTCAAGCAGGCAAAATAAACTGGAAAGAAGTCCACAAATGGTGTACCCTCAGAGAGGTACAGAGAATCTGAGATGCAAAAACCACCCAGAAATCATCCAAGCAACCATCAAATTGCTTCCATTGGAATGTAATGAACATAATCTCAAGAACGGGCAAAATAAACTAGGAAAAAGGCCCTAAATGCTCATACCCTCAGAGAGGTACAGTATGAGAACAAAAATACTCAAAATCATCCAAGCGACCATCAAATTGCTTCCATTGGAATGTCCTAAACATAATCTCAAGAAAGAAATAAACTAGAAAAATAAGTTAAATGCTCTACCTCAGAGTACAGAGAGAGTACATATAAAATAACACTAAAAGTAAAAATTCAACCAAACAACATCAAATTACTTCTAATGGAATGTAATGAACATATTCTCTTCAAGGTCGGAATATCACTAACATAGAAAATTTATGCGATCAACATTAGATGAATTTTTATTTAATACATCCTCGACTAAATTGGTTGTATTTCCTCAGCGTTCTCCATCTTCATGATTCTTTTATAAAAGGAAATGAGATTTTCTATTTCTCTTAAAGCTTCGGTTTGCACGAAAAATACACCTAAACCCTAAATCATATATTTCTTTTTTAAATTCCTCACACGCATTCCAACGTGATGCTTACAGTGGGTCGAGACGGGGCAGCTCATGACATCATGAATATACCATCTGACATCGTTCATCCATTCACTCGTTAAAGTGGGGAAAAAATATGGACACACGCCATGGATTGGAATCATACGTAAATCTATGTCGGACTCAGGATAATATTTTCTCCCTTGGAAAGGTTTACATAGCTTTTTTTGCGCATCGGTCTTCTGATGCCGTGGAGGAAGAAACGAATGGCAACCGAGAGATCAACGACTTCGGTTTTGGCAGACTTAAGCGGCAAAGTTAAAAGAGAAAAGCAAGTAAGGATCCCAGGATTTTTTTCTTTTTCTTGATAGGAGAGAGCCGAGGCGGCGAAAGTGAAGAAAAGAGAGTGTAGCTTTTGTGTGGTTTTGTCTTGTTTCTCTTTTGAACGAAATGAGAAAGGAACGATTATGAGTGCTTGTGGTTTATGGTTTCTCCATAGAAATGAGAGGAGGAGGGAGACTCTACAGCGTAGAATACATATGCTAATTGAAGGATCTTAAAGGAATATTTGCAATAAATGGAGATTTTATCGATGGAGGCCATTTGGTTTGGTAGATACCAAAATTGAGTCAACCGAAATGTGCGTCGTCTCTTTTCACTCGCTCGATTTTCATGCAAAGTCATCCAAATTGAGTGTGAATAGTCTTATTTGATAGATTTCAGTATTTCAAATTCAATGACAAGATCAATTTCATGAACGGAGGTCATTTGGCTTATATCGGCGCTTCTTGATCTCGATATATGTGTCGACCTTAATAGCTTAATTAATTTCTCGTTAGATTTTTCAATATTTATATTCTAATCGATTTCGACATTTTGAATGTAACGGCGAAGTCCGTTTGTCGATCGGAGGTCATTTCGACCATTTTCGATGACGTCCAATGCATTTAGAGCCCCGATTTACGCATTGTCGCTACCGAAGTGCGTCGAATTAGGCTTGTGAGCTTGACTTTGACTTATGGCACACATATTGAGGTCAACAAGTGCATCATCATTTCCCCAACCATTCATTTTAAGTTAATATGATAAATTTCATAATCTTAAATTTTAAACTCCATATGCTGCTACTTTATGGTATGCATTTAGCAATCTAACAACTAGCTTTAATCAAAAGTCTTCTCTCAACATTAGGAGGGATAATTAACTATAGGTGCTTGCGTCTATAGGAAACCTAGAACTAGATCTAAAGTCCTTACAAATGAGGGTAAAATCTTTGAGTAGTGTCTTATCTACTATTTCATCTGCCTTCTAAAAATTTGATCGATAATAAATCAAACTCTCGTAATTGAGAGGTGTGTGGCAATTTTCATGATTTTTTTGGCAACTCACTGGGGACAAGTTTCTCTTTCCTTCTTTGGTTAATCAGTTGTAGTATAGTAGTAGTGGAGCATAAATAAATGAAAATTTAAATTTAGTTATAAAATAGAATCTCTAATAAATATAATAATTTGTTGAGTATTATTTTATTTGCTTGAAATTTTATTTTGAATCGATTGTTTTATTTTTATTCTGTTGTATCTCTGTATTTTGAAAGTATGGGATAGAATATTTATTTATGATTACTGATCCCTATCTTTCATTTGTGCAAATGAATCTTCAGAACACTCCGTTCGTTGTGAAGCTAAGTTGCGGGTCTAACATCCGTCTAGCTAATGCTATTATTAACACTAGATCTTTGGAGCAACCATTCAATTTGGTAATATGGACTTTCCAAAAAGCTAATGTCACATGCAGGATACATCATCTGCGTCATGCATCGCACTGCAATAGAAAATTCATTGAAACAGTTATTACTGAAGCTCCATAAAATAGAGCTTCTATATTTTAAAGACTGGGACATTCTGACATTCTAACTATGAAGAGAACTGTTGTTGGGCAAAAAGTCTCAGTCATGCTCACAAACACCACTCTGCCAATTGAGCCTTTCATACAAAGAAAGCATGATCATCAAGCTTCCTCGTCGAGAGGAAATGTAGCAAGAAGGCAGAGAAGGGAATGAGTGCCGAACTACGAGCTCAACAACTACTATCTGAACAACCTATTGTGCAGTTAGTCTCAGAACTAGAAACGAGTATTCCCACCCATAACAAATTCAAGAACCTAAAATGGGTAAAGAGGAATAGCTCTACTAGCGAGCTGAAGCAATCTTTTTGGGACCGACCACTGCATCAAGCTCTGGTTCCCCAAAAGAAAACTCCTAAAACCTTGTCTGTTATAGTGCATCGAATACTAAAAGTTGCTAAGGAAATAGGCCTAATGAAAAGAAGGGTCCAAAGGCCTATGATGATTGAAGCTGATAATATTTCATTTGGCAGACTACCACCTATTATGGGAGCTCATGATCGATTCAAGCAAATCTTGTATGATGAGCATCGAAGCGTGGCACCCCGACCATATACCCGAGAATCTACTTTCGAAATGTCCCGATAAAAGGGAAAGCAAGCTTGGAGGCCAAGGCCCCGAAGAGAAACTATTGAAAATAAAGGAAAAGGTGTGACATGGTTGCACTCAAAAATTCACCAATGATAAGAACCAACAAAAATGGGTTAAAATTAGAAATCTTCTGATGATGAATTACAAGATGGTCGACACCCGGGTAAACGTTCTAGGGAATCCCATCGCCAGTCAACTAGATCTCCATGAAAGAAAGTTGACTTTGATCATAGCCCTCCAGTTGAAGAGAGGTTTATTTTGAATTTAGAGCCAAAAATTCATTGGAGGAGACGTTATGATGTCAAATTACAAGAAGATGAAGAATACAATGAGGATACTATGGAATTTAAAGTATTGTATATGGTACAACACATCGGAGAACCATCCGGTGCATGACAACACCAACATAGATGGTGTGGAGCTGCACCTCCTATTCATATTGAAGAACCAGCTCTTGAGCAAACATAAGGAGGAGCTTCAAACACGTCCTCATGTGATGAAGAGGAGAAAGAACTAGAAAGAGAAGAGGATAACTCTTTCTTTTCTGACACTACCATGTTAGCCCAAATGCAAAAATGAATGCAATGATAGACGAAGGAAAAGGATAAGGAGATCCTCCATTTAAATGCAAAGATGAAACAAATAATGGCATAAATGAATGTAATGTTGCAAAAGATGCAGAAAAATACAACGGCGTCGATTATTCCACTGTCAACCATCAAACAATTAATGCTACGGCGTCGATCCACCGAGTTAACTCGACCACAAGCTTACGCATAGAATGCACCCAAGGGGAGAAATGAAGTCAATCAACTAGCTCCTCAGCCCACCCCTCAAGATGTACCTAACATATCGAGTCTATTACAACGACTCAATTGGAAACAATTATAAATGAAAAGATTAAAGGCGTCATTAATGCCCGGACAGGGCGAAAAATTGATAAACAAAGGGTTAATGCAGTACCGATGAACTACGATCAAGCCCTAAGGGCTATTCGATGCCTAAATTCAATACATTCTATAACCTGGAAACCCCAAACAACACATGCTTCAAAGCAACAGACTACAGAGGCAATGATGCACTACTATTCCAATTTATTAGAAGTTTAATCTTAACGCTTTTGAATGGTACGATGAATTTCCTAATGACTCATCAAAACTTTTGTTGAATTAGAGATGATGTTCATTAAGAGATTCGCCAGTGCAACTTAGAGGATTACAATTACTAACCTCACCTTAGAACAAAGAAGGAAAGATGAGTCAGTGACTAAATATATTTCACATTGGTGAAACATGAGCATGAAATGTGAACAATAACTAGAAGAGGAACATGCAATCCAACTGTTGATGGGTTACATCGAAGATAAGATAGCACCATATTTATGCATGGCCTCTATCTCAATATTTCAAGAGTTATTAGACCAAGTGGCAAAGTTTGAAAAGTCAATGCTCAAAAGGTCACTAAAAGGTCAAGAAGAATAAATTCTCGGACTCAAGGAGGAATGAGTCTCACACAACCTCCTACTCAAGTAAAGCGGTAGCTTGTGTTGATAAAAGAAAATAGCGCTTATATGGATGAAGGGGAAAGCAATCGCTTAACTCTTAATCAAAGCAATCAATGAGAGATGATGAGTCAGTGCACTCATCTTTAAAAGATAAGATGAGTAAGGAATACTCTTTCAAGAGGGAGAGTGTGGCTACATTATTCCGCCAAACACTTAAAGCTAGATTAAAATTGCCAGAATCCAAAAGACCCAAAGAGTCAGGTCAAATTGATAATCCAAAATATTGTCCATATCACCGGGTAATTAGCCACCCAATTGAATATTGTTATATTTTTAAGGATTGGCTGGAGAAAAAATATATAAAGGGTGAATTCACACTGTTTGATAGTGTTCTCAATCATTCTAAAAGAGAAAATGTTAGGTTGGTTACATCCACTTCAGTACCATTGATGAAAGTGAAAGAAAAAGAAAAAATAATACAAGATGAGTAATGGGAGATAGAAGTATCTAAGGAGGCCTTATAAATGTTGAAGCAGCTAAAAGATGTCTTTAGTATTAAGTGAAAATCACCACTTGAACCTATACTAGACTTAAAATAAATGCCTACATTTTAGCTTATTAGTGGCATTTTGATAAGGCTACTTCATTATACCATGAGGAGCAGTTTGCTAAATGTAGATCTCATAAATCAAAGAAGTTGACTAAGAAAAAGAAGAGTAAGAAGAGAACTATAATTCAAAAGATCACCAATAATCTAGAGAAGTATCATCAACCAATGAGACATACTATCAAGCTTGCTCATTACATGTCAAAACTTAGGATCACTGAGTTAAATGAAGGAAATAATGATAAAGACTTGCATCCTAGAGAGACGTGTCGAGCTATTTATGTGGTGTCGAACAGCCCTAAATGTGATCCATGCCTGGATAATTGGAATCAAGCAGCTTTGAAAAATGCAATATGCAAAAATAAACTCAGAAAGTTTGTTCCGCCAAGTAGAAGAATTCCTAAACCTATAACATCAAAGTCGTGGTTGATGGTGTGACAAACGGAAGACAGTTCAAAAGAAGACTTATGTTTTCCTGACAAAGATGAGTCTGATCCTTCAAAGACATTACAAATGGGCCGCTTAAAGCTTTGTAGAAACTTTGAAGCATCCACATAGTCCTTCGGGGTAGATGGTGACTTTGAAGGAGCAACCTCATCTGAAGAGCCTGAGCCAAATAAAGCAGGCCAAGTGCAACTAAGGAGTGGCAAGATGCTACAACCTACATTAAAAAAAAAGCTATCAAATAAGCACAAAACCATAAATGATGACAAAAATATTGAAGTTAATGAAGATATCATCCCTAAAGACCCTAAGAATAAGAATTTAAGTGAAAGAATTGATTAAAATATCCTATCACATCTAAGAAAGATTCTTACACAACTGAGTGTGTACGAGGCTCTCTTGATGTCAAAGGACCTCTATGAAATGTTGATTCAAGATTTTAATATCCAAAAGGATATGAAGATTATTTTATCGAATGATGCATGACTAAAGTTTTGCAAGCTCAAGATCTTCCGATGATCACTTTCACTGAAGAAGATCTTATGCTCGAGACAAAGGAACACAATCGCCCATTATATGTAATTGCAAAAAGTGATGGAATTATAATAAATCAAATTTTGATTGACCCAAGTTCATTAGTAAACCTTATGAGTCTACGAGTACATAGGTGGTTGTCCCTTAACATTCAACATCTTCAATGAGATAAATTGATGGTCCATGGCTTCAATGAAATGGGATAAAGGACTCTCAGATCTTTCGTTCTACCGCTTAGGTTTGGAGAACTCTATACTGAAACTAAATTTCATGTGATAGATGCTGACACCTCATTCAAAGCTCTATTAGGCAGTCTTTGGCTCCATGAATATGGTATGATTTCGTTTACTCTACATCAATGTATGAAGTACATAAAAAATGGAGCATAATACAAGATTTTTGGCACTATTCAACCATTTACAGTTCATGAGGTTAAAGTTTATGAGGATACAAAGTATTTTCTTTCAAAAAAAAAGTAAGCCTCATAATCTATAGCTCCAACTTCAAAAACTATGAAGCAACCCAAAGAAGAGGAGGAGCAAAAGGAAGAAAGAAGGATGCATTAAATCTCTCTAGAACTTATGACACATCACCAAAGTTGAAGAGGCATGTTCCTCATTTGGGCAGTGATATAGAGGGAGAAGAAGATATTCTAGTTGAACTCAAGGAAAAATGTGAGCCTTTAACAAAAGCAAATGAGATAAATAACCTTAATTTTGATTATGATTTTGAGTCCATCCATGCAAGTGAAGTTCAATGTGTCTCTTATAGGAGGGTTGCTAACCTATTAGTATCAAATGATACATGCGTAGTTACACCAGTTCCTCCCTGATATTTCAAGGAAGTCACATCACATGATGTTCATAACATTGAGGAACTAAAATCTTTTATGCACCTCCATTACCTAGGAGCAACGGATTGGGAACTTCATTCTATAGATCTGAGAAATGTCAACACTATGATTTTGAATGGCTTGTTCAATACTCAGAGTCTGGAGAGATGGTACCCACCAAAATGTCGAGATACTATCCTCCAAAAATCCAAAGAATGATGCACAAACTTGGAATCGATGTTAGAACTGATAGATGGCGAGCTCTCTTCTTTGATAACATATGGAGTTTGAAGAGTCCATGGACCTCTCGAAGGAGCAATTATTACACCACTAAGGGTCTCTGATACATCCAAAAAAATCCATCATTAAAAGAACACTTGCTATACAATAATCAAAAGTGAAGTTGAAACAAAAATTGAAAATTGAGATAATATTTATGAAGTCATTCCAACAATCAATGGGGAAGTAGAAGCCAAGCTGGCACCTGAAGAACTTGAAGATGGTGGGAAGACATCTACCATGGATGATTTGAAAGAAATTAATTTGGGGAATGAAGAAGAGCCCCATCCAACCTTCGTGAGTGCCCTTCTGCCTGACGATAAGGATGAAGAAATAAAAATATTGTTTTGTGAATTCAGGGATTGCTTTTCTTGGACATATTCTGAGATGCCTGGCTTGTCCCTTAGTGTGGCAGTTCACAAGCTAGCTATCAAGTTTGATTCAATACGAGTCAAACAAGCTCCTAGAAGAATGAGATTGGATGTCGAGGAATAAGTGATTGTGGAAACAAAAAACTAACTGAAGTAGGTTTCATTCACGATGAGAAGTATGTAGATTGGATAGCAGCCAACATTATTCCCGTAAAGAAGAAGAATGGTTAGTTTCGAGTCTGCATGGACTTTTGAGATTTAAACAATGCATGCCAAAAAGTTGATTTCTCACTCCCTATGTCAAAATTGCTAAGGGTTAACACCTCCAACTATGACATGTTCTCCTTTATCGATGGATCATCGAGGGATAATCGATCAAGATGGCTCTAAAGATGAGAAACACACATCATTTAGAGCATCAATTGATATTTATTGTTACAGTCATGTCATTTGGATTGAAGAATGCTAGAGCTACATATTAAAAGGCCATGACATGCAACTTTGATGTGTTGATTCATCATAAAGTAGAATGCTATGTTAATGATCTCATCATTAAAAGCATTGATGGAAAAGATCACCTTGAGGATTTAAGTATTGTCTTTGAAAGGATCAAAAAATATAATCTCAAGATGAATCCTCTCAAATACGCTTTTGGGGTTTCCTCAGGAAAGTTTCTTAGATATGTTGTAAGGCACCAAGGAATTGAAATTGACCCCAACAAAATCAAGGTGATAGTGGAGATGTCTTCACCAAAGAACCTTCGCCAGCTTCGCTCTTTATAAGGACAACTCGCATTCATTCGATGTTTTATATCAAACCTGTCAAAAATTTGCCAACCTTTTGTGAAGCTAATGAAAAGGAACGTTCCATTCAAATGGGATGAGGAAAGCCAAGAAGCATTTGATAGCATTAAAAATTATCTTCTTAATTCACCAATTCTAGCAGCTCCTATCCCAGAGAAACATCTTATCTTATACACTACAGCTTTAGAGGAGTCCCTCGGAGCTTCACTTGCACAACATAATGAAGAAAATAAAGAAATGCATTATACTATATTAATAGGAGCTGATGTACACTACTCTCTAATAGAGAAGCATTATTTTGAACTGATATTTGCAGTCCAGAAGCTTCACAATTACATGCTTTCTTATAAATTAATGCTAATCTCAAAGGTTGATCTGCTGAAGTTCCTGATGATGAGACCAGCATTGACAGGTCATTTAGCTCGATGGACAGTACTCTTATTATAATTTGATATTACATACATACCTAGAAAATAGTGAATGGATAGATCTTGTGAGACTTTCTAGCTGTGCATCCTATCCCAGCTGATTCACTGCTTAATGATGACTTACCTGATGAGCAAATTATATTTAATAATGAAAGAGAAAATCTGGCCAATAAAAGAGAAGCATAAGACTAAGTTAAGTTTTACAGAGACGAGGATGCTCAGGTGGATGAGTGGCTTTACTCTTAGAGATAAAATGCGAAATGAGTATGTTCGAGAAAAAGTTGGAGTAGCTCCGATGGTAGATAAGATTAGAGAGAGCCGCCTTAGTTGGTTTGGCCACATAAAGCGTCGGCCATTCGATGACCCGATTAGGAGAGTAGATGCATTAGATTTGCCTTATGTTGAGAAAGGTAGAGGTAGACCTAAAAATACTTGGTTAAGATGTATAAAAAATGACCTTAGTATACTTGAATTAAATGAGAATTTGACACATAATAGGACACAATGGAGGATTCATGTAGCCAACCCCACTTAGTGGGATAAAGGCTTGTTGTTGTTGTTGTTGTAATGAAAGAGAAAATCTACAAATTTAGGAGATGTATTTTGAAGGAGCGTCATCGATTAAGCCAGGATAACTTCCAAACCTACCCAAGGTGCGGCGGTGTGGCCTCATCTTCATAATACTAAAGGAGGCATCATAAGACATTCATATGGCTTAACTGAGCCTCGAACCAATAATGAAGCTGAGTATGATGCTTTGATAATGGGTCTTGAAGAAGCTATTGCCATAGGTATCCAAAATTTGTAAATTTTTGGAGATTCTCAACTGATCATCAATCAAGTTCTGAGAATCTATAAGATCACCAAGCTTGAATTAACATATTATCATAAGCAAGCTCTCGAGCTAATGACATAAATTTTAAATGTTACATTGACTCAAGTTTCTTGATCAAAAATAATAAAGCAAACTACTTAGCTAAACTAGACAAAGAGATGGAAAGCATGAATGATGAGCACGTATTGATAGAAGTTTTCACCCGTCGAGTTCTACAACCAATGAGTCAATATTCCTGATTGGAAGAGGGACCATCAAGTGTAAACCAACAAGATGCAATTCCAATTGATCCTCACACTCCGTCAAAAAATTATAAAACTCAACAACAGAAGCACACTAAAAAGGAATGCAAATTCGAAGAACCTTTAGAAGTACAACAAGAAGCCTTCATAGTAGAAGAGCCGGATGATTGGAGACAGCCATTCATCAACTATTTTAAAGAAGACAAATTGCCTAGCAGTAAATCATTGGCCTCACATATGGATAAAAGAATACTATGATATGCTTATGCTAATAATACTTTATATCGCAAGCCTTTTGAATAGATGTGGTATGATGTTTGGGAAATGAAGAAGCTAGTAAAGTGATATCTGAAATTTATGAAGGAATTTGTTGTGCACACCAATCAGGTCTTAAGATGGCAATCAAAATTAAAAGGATGGGTTATTATTGGCCATCAATGGTGAAAGATTATATTGATATGAATGTCAAGTCCATGGTAATATCATTCTTCAACCTCCAAATCTATTGCATCCAACGGTCGCGTCTTGGCCATTTGAGTGTTGGGAAATACACATATTCGAATATATTGATCTACCATCATCAGCAGGTTTATCTTAGTAGCAACCGAGTATTTTTCTAAGTGGGCCGAAGTAGCACCATTTAAAGAAGTTACTGCTGATCGAGTTCTCAACTTCTTCACTCATAATATTATCTATAAATTTGGTATACCACAATTAGTCATCTCAGACAACAGCCCAGCATTTAAGAGTACAAAGATCACTAGATTTGCTAATCTATACAAAATTGATTGGTTATATTCATTAATTTACAATCCAAGAGCCAATACTTTGATAGGAGCTTTTAATAAAACACTGGTCAAGCTACTCAAAAAGATCCTCATGAAGAACAAAAGAGAGTGGCATATTAAAATTTTTGAGGCTCTAGGCATATCAAACTACTTACAAGATGCCAACTAAAATAACTCATTATGCTCTAACTTTTAAAGTCGAAGCAATTCTTCCACTTGAAGTTGAACTACCATCACTTCGAATAGCTATCCTGTATAATCTCACTCAAAAAGAGAATGCTCGTTTAATCATGGAAGAGCTTGACACGCTTGACGAAATCAGACATCAAGCTCAAAAAAGCATAGAAATCTATTAAGCAAGAATGTCTAAAGCCTTCGATGGAACAGTGTGTCCTCGAACTTTTCAAAGAGGAGAGTTGATCTTAGTGCTGAAGAAGACCAATAATCCCTCACAAAAGAATCGGTGGTAAATTTGAAGCTAATTGGGAAGGCCCTTACATCATAGCGAAGGTATACGAAGGAGCCTACCAGCTTATTGATCTAAGTGATCGATGACCTATGCCACCCATCAATAGTCATTATCTTAAGAAGTATCATGTCTGAGTGCATATGATTGGATGATTAGATAAATGTTATACTCATGACTCCTCATATTATATATATGAAATATCACCCAAAAATTCTCTTGTATTACAAGAATGCATTTTCGAGTTGCGATGAAATTCCCTTGCAAGATAGGGGCATTTTTATATATTTATTTAGGTTGATATCGTGCTTTCGATATACCAAAATGAAAGTATACATATATATAATCAACAATAAGTCTCATCTAATATTATAATTGATATAAAAAGATATATAAGTACCCATTCACATTAGCTCAAAAATCTCCCTCTTAGATAGGGGGCATTTTTTAATTTTATATTAGAAAGGTGGCTATGTGAACAATAGGCAAGATCACATTCACTCAGGACATGTAGAAGAGAACTTCAAAGGCTAGAGGTTTGCCTCCCAAACTCATCAGAATTTCAAAGATTAAGAGAAAAAGCCTCGAAGTTCCCTTGGGCTTAATAAGCCCAAACATAGTTGAGTCGCTAACAAGCTACAAAGAAGGTTATAGTTTGCCCATTTTTTTATGATGACTATAGCTATCCATTCTTTAAAGCTAATCCAACTAAACAAATTTAAACAATTCAGATCTAAAGAATCTTTCCAGTTGATTGATGAATCAAGACAAAATATGAGGAGGTGACTTTCAAGTTATTAATAAACAAGTTAGTACTCTGATTCTAGTTCAGAGGTCTAAGTAACAACAAAGCACGACTATAACTTTTTTTAACAAGACAAAGAAGCACGGATCAAGAAGTTATTTTGAAGTTCATGAAATGCTTATAGTTGAACTAAAAAAGTTTTGTAGTCAACCAGTCCATTAAAACACCAAGTGTTGGATTGTCGACTACTTGCCATAGACCTAACACTCGTCTTAAAGACTACATCTCTAGCTCGCATTCTTCAACAAGTCTGTCAAAGCAACAAGCAAAAGATTGAGGGTATGCACATCCCCCTAGCAAGTCAATTCGAACAAATCAAGTTAATCCTTCAATAAGTCCACCAAAGAAATAAGCAAAAGATCGAAGGTATGCACATCCTCCTGACAAGTCAATCAAAAAAATCAGGTTAATCCTTCAACATATCCACCAAAGCAACAAGAAAATGATCGAAAGTATGCACCTTCTCCTGACAAGTCAATTCAGATAAATCATGTAAATCCTTCAACAAGTCCACCAAAGCAACAAGCAAAGGACCGAAGGTATGCACATCCTCCTAACAAGCCAATACTGACAAATCAAGTTAATTATTCAACAAGTCCACTAAAGTAACAAGCAAAGGATCGAATGTATGAACATTTTATTGACAAGTCAAGTTAGACAAATCATGTCAATCCTTCATCAAGTTCTTCAAGCTTGAAGATAGGATAGAAGGAACCTTGTGGTGTTTATTTTTGGATGTGGAGCACCACATAGATCTTAGGGGGTACTTATTGAAGTGATAGGGTACGACATTAAAGAATGATGCACTATCTCAAAAGTTAGAAATCATCACTCTATAATGGACCTAATCACCTAATAAGGACTCTTAAGGTATGATGGGTCTTCAAATATACCAGAGATTTTTCCCAGTTTATAGGAAAAGTAAAGCAGGGTTTATTTTAAGTCGGGTTCGTTAAGTTCCCTATGGAGGCAAGCCTCTATAGTTAATTACATCATAAGAAATAAAATCCCTTAATAATACTCTCGATTAAAGTAGACAATTAGGGTTTCTAAAGATTTCAAGGCTAGACTATCAAAGGATTGGTTGTATTTAAAAAATCAATTGGAAAGTTCAAGGAGAAGATTTATTTTCAAATCCAAAGGGAATGAGTAGGAAATGCTCATGATACTAAAGAGCCTAGTGAGCATTCCAATCTATTTTATGGTTGGGCTTTATATATTTGAAGTTGAGAAGATTAATTTAGTTAAAGTTGACATTTCATTAGAAAGCTAGACTTATAATCCAACAAAGATTGTTGGAAATACCTAAGAGGTAAGAATTTATGCTTATAGCGAAGTACATATCCTAAATCTATGGAGCTTTGGCACAGCCAAAGCATGACCTAAATCTAAACAAAATGGGTATATGGTCCTAGGCATTAAGGTTATACTTTTCTAAATATGAGAGGATATTTAATTGTAAGAGGTTGATTTCACTTTAAATGGTTTAATTGATTTGAGAATTTTACTTATTATTTTCTTTTGTTTCATTTGATTACACTTAGCAACTAAATATTATAAATAGAAGAAAATAGGATTACCCTCTTTCATCCCTACCTTAAGCTACTTTTTAAAGCATGTTAATTTAATTTAGTTCTCTTTAGTGAATGGCTTATTACATATTTTAAATTAATCCTAAGTTTAGGATCACCTTAAATGATTCTATTCAATATGAAAGTCTTCTTAATTTGATTGAATTACTATCACATGACATATGTTAAATCATTCCTTTCCATCACATGTAACATGCATATGATTAAATCTAAGTATACCTACACATAGAATATGTTTTAGCACATTTAAATGGATGTGAACATGTACATTTAAAGTTTATATTTTTCATTTCATTGAATTATTTTAGCATATTAATTTAAAGCTCTATCTAAATTCCTATACAAAAATTCATAGGGATGAAATTAAATAGGTATGTGTCATTGTTAACCAGGGAAGTGAGGTAATCAAATGACTTCCTTGGAGCTAGCTAAAGCCTCGTATTCTCGAGATGTCTAGACTATATACCATTTGCATTCAAACATATGTAATTTTGCATACATGAACATAATAAAGAGAGCTCCAAATCACATGATCAATTAATTCAAACACTTAAATAATCATGAATGTATGTATTATTAATAGAAAAGAGGATTACCATTCTCTAATTAAATACACACATACATGTATAAAAGATATAAGCAATTGTGTGCCTTTGTTAACTAGGGAAGTGAGGTAATCAAATGACATCATTGGAGCTAACTAAAGTCTCGTATTCCCGGGATGTCCAGACTATATACCCACTTCTCTTAAATACAAACATATGCATTCATAATTAGGAGAATGAAAATCATGCAAAAATGATATTTTATTTAATTAAATTATTCATATATATGAATTAAAGCTTTATCCAAATTCTAGTGTTGAAGTACATAAGAATGAAATCAAATGGAACACATGTCATTATTAAACCAAGGAAGTGAGGTAATCAAATGACCTCCTTGAAGTTAACTAAAGCCTCATTTTCTTGGGATGTCCAGATTATATACCCATTAACATTCATACTTATATAAGTCAACACATGAATGAAAGAAAGAAAACTTCTCTTCATACACTTAAGCTATAATCACATACATCCCCTATGTATTTATAACTAGCATTCATAACATATGTTATCATTCATTTATAAGCTTTTGAAAATATATTTGGATTTAATAGTGATAATAGCCACACATAAATTAAATTAAATCAACACATGCAAGCTTGACATAAAGGAAACTCATTTGATTTAATTAATTTTAAAAAGATAAATGTATGAATCAAATGGCATACAACATTTAATATGATTGGAAAGGAACAAATAAACATAAATATATTATTTCATTCAATCTAATTAAGTCTTAAGGACAATCATACTAAATAAAATCATTTAAAGGAAACCAAAACTTTTTAATGTCATTTTCAATTTCATGTTTAATTTGATTTAAAGAATGTGAGAAGGAGTTCGCTAATCCTAATACCATTCCATGTTTGTAAGTTAATTTGATTTAATGAAAGGTAATTATATTGATTTTATGGATTAATTAAGTTATGATGTGAATTAAATCAATTAATTAACTCTTACCCATGTTTCCTTAAAGTAATTAACTAAATAATTATGAGCCAATATGATATGAAAATGAATTGGAAAGTAAATTAGCAATGGTCCTAGGAAATGAAAGGGCCTAATACAATTGGCTGACAATTAATAGTTAATTAAGCTTAAGGAACATAATTAAGTACACTTATGCTTTTCCCACACATGTGAGCTAATCATAATTTTCTTAAATGTCTTTAGGTTATTAAACACCTAAAGATCTACCCCTCAATTAATTAATTAGGTTTTGATAAATTTTAATTTTGATTAAACTAATTATTTAATCAATTAGTCCTTAATTAATTTCTTGAAAAAGTGAAGAAAACTTAGGGAAAAGATTAGGAAAGAGGCCTCAATCCAATTCCATAAGTGCCATCACTGTTAAACAGTGATAAATAACCCAATTAAATTACTATTCATGTGATTAACTAACCCTTAATTAAATTAGAAAAGTAATTAAGCTTAATTGGATAATTTTCCTAATTAATTAACCAATAAATCCCAAGAAAATTAGGGGAGGCAGAGGCCCTTAAATAATCCCAAAAAGTTTGAGGTTAATTAATTAATTAATTAATTAGGAAGTAACTAAGTTAATTAATCTTTTAATTAAACCTTAATTAAGCATAAATTACTATTCAAAATTAATTAATGATATTTTAAAGAAATTCCTCTCCAAAATACCTTCAAAATAAGTATTTATTTGTAATTTTTAGGTTTTTCTATGATTTATTATGATTTTATGAAGTTTTAGCCTTTAAAAATAGATTATTTAAGCTTAATTAAGCTTTAATCCCATCGTCACATGGCAATCGATGCTTTTCTATGTGGCACCATGGGATTTATTTAAGTTGTCACATCCACGCCGAGTCGCTAATGGTGGAATGCTTTTGATCTCCATCATGACCGGTGGAGATCAATCTGGTAAAAGGAGATAAAATCGGATGATCTAACAAGATCTAATCATGACCATCCATTTCGATCACCGGATGGTGCGATCTATCGCCACGCTAACGAGGAGAATGACGTCCGCCCCATTGTATGGATTCGAGCAGCTTCGAAGCTCGATTGGCTCCAAATGGAACCCACACCATCACACAAGTATCTAAGAGGATCTAATGGCTAAGATCACACACACACATTCCCTTCATGAAAGACCAATGCATTTTTAGCTAGATCAGCAGCTCGCATGTGGTAGCTTCGCTGGTTGAGATGAAGCTCTATTGAGCAACAATTGGATCAATTCCACATGGATCACTCGAAAGGACAACTCCCATACTTTAGATGCTCGACTTCAATTAAACTCTAACCTCCAGTGGGTTTAGAGCTCGGGGGAAACTTCAGGTAGCCTTGACGAGGTGTGAAGATGGTGTGGGGAGGAGCAATTAGGATTTGGTTGCAATTTGAGGAAGTTGGAATCGGGAAAGGCGTGTTTTGTTTTGGGCTCACTGGGAGTGAGGAATTCTAATGAGAGAGGCCTTGAGAATGCCTCACAAGAGAATTCAAAATAACTTAGGAAGCTTGACGATGCGAAAGGTGCCCTTTCTGCATGAATTGAGGGGTATATATCCCTCAATTGGCAGTGATGGATGGACAGATCATCTCCCATTTTTTGGCCAACCAGCCACCATTAGAACACTGGAGTTGTCTCCATCAAGTCCACTTGGCTCGTTCTGGTTGGAGGAAGGATTGGCAGGGAGCTCAAGGCAGGATTTGGCTGATTGCTCTTCCTTGGATCCTTTGGGTTCTCGATTTGTAAGGGAGGTGAGTTAACTCACCTCTCATTGGTCAATAGCAAACCTAGCCCACTTAGGGTGAGCTAGGTGGCTAGGTCAATTCCCAAATTGGGTGCTTGATGGCTGCCAAAGAAAAAGAGAGAGTGGACTTTGCCAATTTTAGAAAATCCTATTTGGGGTGGCATATCCAAGGGAGATCTCATTGAATTTGGCTCCAATTGGGTTTGGACTAACCCAATATGGGTTTGGGTCAGGTTTGTTCAGCTCCCAAGGCTTTCTAGGATTTGGCTCAATTTGACCCTTATAGGTCAAATTGGGCTAGATTGGATTAGATTGACTAATTGGTCAAATTAGGTCAAACCAAGGCTTAAGTTAGTCGAATGATGATTTGAAGTGTTGTGGTTCAAGTGGTTTCTGGCCTAGGTTTGATTTAGGCTCATTTGGAATCAAATGGGCCAAATGGGTCAAGTTGACCAATTTGACCAAATTGGCTTAGGTTGGGTGTTGGTTCATATTAAATTGGTCAATTGAAGAGGATTTTGGGTTTTTTTTTATCTAATTTGGACTTAATCTGAATTTAGGCCAAATTGACAGGTCAATTTGGGCAAAGTGCAATTAGGTCAAATTGGCCAAATTTGGTTCAATTGTGTGTTTGGTTAAGTTCAACAAACAATTTGGAATGAACTTGAGGCATTTATTATAATCAATTTGGGTTAGATCATGATTTGATTAATTTTGGCCCTTTAGGCCAATTTTGGTCAACTTGGGTCAAAGGGCCAATTTGGTTTGATTAGGCTTAATTGATGATCAAGTCATGCTCAATCATTGCCCACAAGTTGCTATGAATCAATAGTTTCAATCAATTTGGTGTATGATGAGTTTTTGCTAGATTTGGTTCATTTGGGCTAAAGGATTGACTTGATCAAATGACTAAGTTGACTTGGTTTTACCCAATTCATGGCAATTGGTCACTCTAGGGTGGTCATTAATCATGATGGAAGGCTTAGGTTGGCTTCAATCTAATTTGATTTAGAACTTGGCTCAAAAGGGTCCTTTAGGTCACTTTGGGTCAAGTGAACCTAAGTGGGTTGATTGGCTTGATTTTGGTTTGATTCGTGCTTAGTTGGATTCATATATGAGCTTAGATTGAAATATAAATCCAATCGCAATCAATTTGAATTCTAATAGGTTTTGGTTCAATTAGAATTTTCAAGTCAAAATGGTTAAGTAGGGCTTGACTTGACTTGGGTTGACATTGGTTTGATTTGATGATTATAAGTTTCATTTATATTTGGATAGGCAATTGAAGGAATGATTGATTCAAGAGAAAATCTATTGGTTTTGGCTTGATTTGGATGTCATTTAGTTGAGTCCAAGGAATTGGCTCAAAGGGGTCTTGATTTGGGATTTGATTTATATTTGGGAAGATAATTGAAGGTACAATTGATTTATAAGAAAATCAATTGAGTTTGGATTAATTTGAAGGAAAATTTGGCTAAGCTCATGAAGGTAGGTTCAAAGGGCTTAGATGGGAATTTGATTTAGTTTTTATGATTTGAGTATGAATTCCATTTATATTTGTGAAGATGATTGAAGATACAGTTGATTCAAGAAGAAATCGATTGAATTTGGATTGAATTGGATGGAGATTTAGCTAAGTCCATGGAATTCAATCATAAGGCTTAAGGAGGATTTTGGGCTTGGATTTGATCTTGGGTTTCAATCATTCAAAATTGAGTTTGGATTTAAATTTGATATGTTAATTAATGGAATGAATTGATCTTTGAGAAAATTAATTGAATTGGATTTGGTTAAAGGCTAAGTCTATAAGATAAAATCATAGGGCTTAGGAAGGATTTTGATTTTGAATTTGATCATAGGTTTTAATCATTTGATTTAGAATTTGGATGTGGATTTGGTATTTGAACTTGGATCTGAGGTTTGATTTGGGATTTGGATTTGGATTGGATTTAAGAAGGTGCACATGGATTGGATTTAGGCTATAAGGTAGGTGATTTTCCTAAGTCCCTAAGGCATGGCCTAATTTTATGATAAACCCTTCTAAGTCTCTAGGCTTAGGTTAAGAGTTCATCTAATCATTAGAAGTGTCTTACGCCTAAGGAAATCTTAGTGTCTAGAAGATTCCTAGGTCCAAGAAGAGGAGGTTGAGAACTCACTCCAAAAGTGAGGTCAACAAGCCTGAATCACAAAATAAATAAGATCAATTCCTTCATCAAGCCTATTAAACATGAAGCCAAGGCCAAAGGAAGATTAAATTTGCAAACCACTAAGATGAGACCTTCTACAAGCCCATCAAAGCATTAAGCTTATGACTGAAGGTATTTCTCTTCCTAGCTGACGAGTCCAAAAGGACAAATCAGGTCAAATCTTGAATGGTCAACTAGTTAACAACAAATATGGTACATTTCATATGCGCACCATATTTGTTGGGGAGCATTTGTTGACCTATAAATAGTATATATATGCTTAATTAAGCAAATATGTTAAAATCGAAGAATTAGATGCGTCATGAAAATTAGAGTTGAAAGCATACAATCGCGGATCAAATTGATCAAGATGTCTTTCGATCATGAAATAAATTGCACCAATGCATTTAGAATATCAAAATAAATTTAAATTGACATTTCACTTCAATCAATTACCATCCAATGAAAGAAAATAAATAAAATATGTAATTTCACATGTATTGAAGTCGAGAGGCCTCGACGCCATCTGAATGAACTCCTTTTGCGAAATAGAATGTGTCGTTGTCACTGAAATATCAAAAACTATTGAATAAGACCTATTGTTGCTGATTCGGTCAACTGTGGAGCAAATAACAAGCCTCAAAGTGTGATGATGCCTAAATTAATCTCATATTTGCTTCGATCGATCTCGACATTGCTCAAATGACCTCTGATCGTAAAACAAATTGAGTCATTGGATACAGAACGTCAAATTTACTTAGAAATGATACCCATAATATGTGGGTTTGACTTTGGCAAGATTCTGCACAAATCTCAATGTGATTGGGTCATACGCGGATAAAGAAACTTCTGATATTTACTTTTAATATAATAAACACAACATTTATAACTAATTTTATTTCAGAATTAATTTGAAATTGAATTGAGCCCTAAATAGCTTTAATTTTGCCCAATATTTTGAATATCCCGCTCAACTTAATTTGGAAGGATAATTAAGCTCTGATTAAGGCTTTCAAATCCCATTATTCCTTACCTATTATTCTCCTAACCGAACGGCCAAGTAGAGGCCATCCTAATTTGCTCGATTCAAGAGGCCGAAACCCCTCTCTCATCCATCTTGATTCTCTCTTTCTCCTCCTCGATTCATTCGATCGAAGTAGCCATGGCTTCTCTCTTATATGTGGCTCTCTATCTCTCTCTCTCTCTCTCTCTCTCCCTGTGTGAATCAAACTCATGCTTTCCGATTGTGGTGTTTGGTTTCAAATATATGTGTATATGGGACATCATGCATATCTGAGGGTGTACTTATTGAGATGATCGGGTACAACATCAAAGAATGGTACACCATCTTGAAAGATAAAAATCACTACCCTATGATGGACCTAATCACCTAATAAGGACTCCTAAGGCATGATGGGTCTTCGAGTATACCAGAGATTTTTCTCCTACCTTACATGGATGAATAAAGCAGGGTTTATTTAAACCGGGTTCTAAAGTTTCCTATGAGGGCAAGCCCCCATAGTTAATTAGATCCTAAGGAAGGTGAGTTTCTTAAGAATAGTCTTGATTAAAGTAGGTAATTATTGTCTACAAAGATTTCAAAGATAAGACTATTTATAAATTGGTAATGTTTGGAAAATCAAGTGGGATAGATCAAAAAGGAGAGAGACTTATTATCGAAGACAAAGAAGATGAGTAGGGAATGCTCATGATACTAGAAGACCTAGTGAACATCCCAAACTATCATATGGTTAGGATTTATATGTTTGAAATTGAAGAGAGTTATGTGTTTGAATTGAAATTTTATTATAAAGCTAGGGCTTACAATCTCACAATACAAGATTGTGAGAATGCCTAAGAGGTGAGAATTTATGCTTGTAGCCCGAGGTAAAATAGCAACCTCAGATCCAAATCTATGGAGCTTTAGTAAGAACCAAAGCATAACCATAATCCAAGAGGAGATGGGTATATGGTTTACCTCCATAAGAGAGGATAAACCACCCATCTGACTTACAATCAGAGTGGCTTAACTCCTCCTATGCTTTAAAACCATGTAGGCAAGTCATATGAATTGTAAGATAGTTATGTTGTAATTATTTAGAAAGAGACTAAAGTCCTTAAACCCACTCCCTAAAGAGACTAGAGCATGAGTGGTATGAGTAATGACTTAGTATGATGCAAATCTTTTCAAATTTTATTTATATTTGACATTTCATTTTGATAAATGCTTTGGGATTTTTGTATGCCTAAATGCATGTTGAAATGAGTTATGGGACAAATAAAGAGAAAAGAGGGTGAAGCCTTCAAGAGGGAGTTGCTCACCTTTAAGCGGTTCCCATATGTACAAGAATAGAGGCCCTCATTTTTTAAAGAGTGGTAGAAGATGCATGCACTATGTGAAACATACAATATTCAGCTAAGGGGTTACTAAATCTTTTAATTATCTTGATTATATCCTAGACTTTATGTGAGGTTATGAGTTATTTAAAAATTTAATTATGAGTTGTAGTTGGGTAGAAATTTTACTTTTTCCTAAGAGCCTAATCGCATCCAGGTCATACAATAAATACCAATCATAAAGAAACTATGAAAAGGCATGTCATTTCTAATGCACAAGGCACAAGCTAAACAAAACATCAAATAATTTTATAGCTAGCACAAAAGAATAAAAGACCGCCGGTCGGTACCAGATAACCCAAAAAAAAAGAAAAATAAATAGTAGCTCTACCTTTATACAACCTGGATTACAAAAGAATAATTATAATTAAGAATAAAAACATGCTTGAGGGGTTCCTTCTTCTTCAAATCTTCATGTCTTCTTTCCTCCTCTTTGCTTCTTTTATTTGGCTCACTTCAAGGCATCACATGGCACACAAGACATAGTCTTTTCTAGCCAATGCACATCCTAATTCCCTCATAGTACTAATCCTAATTCTTAATTGCAAAATTACATTAAAATGGAAAAAATCTAACTATACCTACAAGACAAAGGTTTGCTAAACATACATGTCATCCAAACAATTATATTTATAATTTGGGCTTAGCACCCTGCACATGGCTGACCAAGCCCACTTGTCCTAACTTGGATTGTGCTTAGGGGCTTAAGCAACCTGCAAAGAAAGCATTTATATTTATTTTTGAGCGGCCCCTTAAGCACAATCCCCTATAAAAGACATAATTAGGCTAATAATGGCCTAACATACACACAAACATACACCCTAACATCTAAAATAATACATCACAAAATAAAACATACATCAAACCATGCATCCTAACATAAAGCTAGAAGTGGTGACTTAATCCAATGTGTGTATGTATGTGTGGTATGTCCTAACTAGGCTTTAGAGTTATAGTTTCTAAGTGTAGAAAGATTCAATTTAAAGGGTAGTTTCACTTTAAGTTCTTTAGTTAATTTGCAAGCTTTTACTTAATATTTTCTTTTGTTTCATTTGACCTACACTAAACTAAGTGCTATAAAGAGAAGGAAAGAGAGGATCTCTTTTATCCCCACCTTAAGTCATTTCTAAATCCAATTAATTAAGCTTCTCTTTAGTGAATGACTTATTACAAATTTAAATTAATACTAGGTTTAGGTTCACTTTAAATAACATTATTCAATAAAAATGACATCTTAATATTAATTAGAATTAATTGCCATCACATGACACATGTTTCTTTATTTCTTTCCATCATATATAGCATGCATATGGTTAAGTTTTAAACATACCTATACATGCAATTTACATCTTAGCATACTTGAATGATGAAAGTAAGCAAATGTATTTGGAATTGATATTTCATTTGGTTGAATTATTTTGTCATATTAATTTAAAGCTCTATCTAAATTCTTATGCATAATCATAAGTAAAGAGCTTTAAGTTACATGATAAACCAATTCAACCACTTGAATAAAGTATGAATACATGTTTATTTTTTTTAATAGAAAAGGGAATTTTCATTCATTAGCTAAATGTACATAGAAATGTATAAGAGTTTTAAGCAAGTACATGGTCATTACTCTACACCAATGGAGTGAGGTAGGAATCTCCTTAAGGCTACATAAAGTCAAGGGATGTCCAATATACCCGCTATCCTCGATACATATGGATGTATAAGCAACTATAAGAATGAGAATCATGCAAAAGTATAATTGACTTTGATTAAATTATATTTCATTCCCTTGTTGTGTCACACATACACACACACACACACACACACACACATATATATATATATATATATGAGATGAGAATTTTAAGTAGGTGCGGTGCCATTGTTTTGCACCAACGGAGTGAGGTAGGAACCTCCTTAGGGGTACTTAAAGTCATGCATCCTGGAATTGCCAGACTAATATACCCATTATTCTTATATATATTTGAATCTTCAAGCAACTATAGAAATGAAAACTATACAAAAGTTGGATTCAATTTAATTGATTTATTTGTATAAATGAATTAAGGATCTATCTAAATTCTAAGGTCAGAAATGCATAAAAATAAAATCAAGCAGGTACGTCACCATTGTTCTACACCAAGGGAGTGAGGTAGGAACCTCCTTAAGGCTACTTAAAGTTATGCGTCCCTGGGATGTCAAGACTAATATACCCGCTAACATTCTTACTTATGCAAATCAACATATGAATATAAGAAAGAAACTTCACTTCATAAGAAAGAAACTTATATATTCATATATATATATATATATATATATATATATATATAACTAAAGTCACAACACATATTCTTATTCATTAAGAAGCTTTTGAAAATATATTTGAGATTTAGTAGTGATAATAGCCACACATATTTTTAATTAAGTCAACACATGCAAATTGACATTAAAAAAATCATTTTTATTTGATTAATTTTAAAAGAGATGAATGCATTAATCAAATATCATACATATTTTAATATGATTGGAAAAAAATAAAGAAACATAAGCACATAATCTCATTCAATCCAACTAATTTTTAAGGACAATCACATTGAACAAGCTTATTTAAAATAAACCAAAGTTCCTTAAAGCCATTTTTTATTTATGTTTGATTTGATTTATGAAATGTGAAGGAGGTTTGCTGATCCTAATCCCATTCCTATGTTTTTAAGTTAATGTAATTTAATGAAAAGCAATTAGGTTGACTTTATGGATTGATTAAGTTAAGCACGGATTAAATTAATTAATTAACCCTTCCTATGTCACCTTAAGGTAATTAATTAAATAATTATGAGCTAATATGATATGCAACCACATAGAAAAGTAAATAGAAATGCTCATATGAAATGAAAGGGGCCTAATGAAATTAGCTCATAATTATTAATTAATTAAGCTTAAGGAGCTCACTTAATTACTCTTATGATTTTCTCACACATGTGAGCTAACCATAATTTCATTAGCTCTCTTTAGGTTATTGAACACCCAAAGAGCTACCCAAGAGTTAATTAGAGAAGTTCTGGAATGATTATGATTTCAATTTAATTAATGAAGTCATTTAATTAATGAATTAAACCATTAATTAATCCCAAATTAATTAATTTCAAGTCAAGTGAAATGAACTTAGGGAAAAGAAAGGGAAAGAGATCCCAACCTCATTCTCCATGCCCATTCATTGTTTCACAATGGTTAACAAGCTTAATTAATGATTTTCTTACTATTTAGAATGTTAATTAATCACCTAATTAATTAAGAAAGTAATTAAGGCTAAGACAACCAATTTCCCTAGTTAACCAAGAAATAAATCCCAAGAAAATTATGAGAGGTAGAGGTCATCTTATTAATCAACCATAAAAAGTTTGGGATTAATTACATGGATAGTTAGAGAGTAATTAAGCTAATTAAGTTTTCACTTAAATCTAAATTAAGCCTTAATTATTATTCAAAATTAATTAGAATTAATTTTAAATTTATCTCCTCTGAAATACCTTCAAATTAAATATTTATTTATATTTTTTGAATTCTTTATGATTTGTTAAGCTTTTTAGAAGTTTCGGTTGACTTAAGATAATTTTTGTGAAGTCTGTTAATTTATTTTATTAAAATAAATTATTTAAACTTCAAAATTTAATATCTTTTAATCCAAAATTATTTTGACTTGAAATTTTTATGGTAGGTAGATTTTAACTTCAATTCCAACCACTAAAAATTTCAACATAATCTGATGTGTATTTTTAGTTTAATTAATGAAATTTGATGTCTACTAAAACTTACATTAAGCCCAAAATATCCAATAAAATTTAGGTATTTTAGGTTTGTTAGATTCCTCACGGAAAGATGAATCTAACAATTCCTTATTTGCAAATTTTCATTAAGCATTTTATTTTCTATGAATTTTTGAAGTTTCAGGTGATTTAAATATTTTTTAAATTAGAAAATTTGTATTTTCCACTTAACACATAAGATTATGCGCGCGCTGACGCGGACAACGCTGACGACGGTTATTGGCATGTTGCGTCAACAGATGAGCAGGAAACCGCGGGTGAATAGGGAAAATGATGTGCGGTTCAATCTGGATCATCCGATCATGGATCGGATGGTTAGGATCCATTCCACGCAAAGGGGTGGAAGGCGGATGGTGCAATCCAATCCCACGAGTCATGGGATAGGATGGCTACTATGTCCAAAAAAGAAAGACGGAAACACTATAGATCGAGTGATTTTTTGTGAAATTTCAATGAAATCAATGGGTTTGTTTTCATGGATTCACAATTTCTATTTTATATTAGGATTTTATAAAATAATGAATACGAGAGATTTCTAGGAAAAATTCCTAAAATCGCAAAAAAAAACCCTCACAAAATAAGAAATCCTAAGGCCAGCTATGGGTTTTCGAAGATTACCTCACCGGGGATGGTTTCCAGCAGCGGTGATGATTTGAGCACGCTCTCGAGTGGGGGAAGAAGCCTTGGAATGAGCTTAGACCTTTGCCTCTGCTCAGGAATGATGTATCAACCGGTGGTCACCGCTTCCTCGCTAAAATCCACTTAATTTTGGTGTTTTTCACCCAAAACTAAGTAGGAATGATTACTGGTTGGTTTGGGAGCTCTAAAGGATGGAAATGAGAGTGAGAGAAGGAGCTTCGCTGCCTTTAATTTCCTAGTTTCCAATGTGGCCGAAAATCCTCATTTCCTTTGATTTTTTGGTTCCAAAATAGTGTTATTTGGCTTGGGTGGTTGAGAATAGAAGGAAATCATCATAGGTGGCTCATTTTAGTTGGCTAAAGCATGGAAAGTGGCTGCCATGAAGGACAAATGGGTGTCCTATCAAGGGGAGGTGGGATTCCTTCATGCCAAGTGTTCTAATGGAAGAGGTGAGGTGAATTCACCTCCCATGAGTCATCACTACTCCAACCACCTCTTGGGTCAAATGATCAGTGTCATTGGTGCCTAGGTGGACCAATGGATGAGTGCCAAGTGGACTAAGAAGAGAAATGACCATTTGGGTAAGTGTCTTTTCTCATGGGATGCCCTTGACCCAAGGGCAAAGTGGTCATTTGGCATTGAATTTGATTTGAGCAGATTTGAAATGAGTCAAAAGTGAGTTGGACCAAATTTCATGTCATTTGGAGTTCATTTAGTTTAATTTGGGTCAATTTGATCCATTGGGCCAAATTGGGTTCGGTTGAGCAATTGGTCAAATTGTGTTAAACCAAGGATTGGGTCAAGATCAAATGATCATTTGGAATATATTAGTTCAATTACTTTCAATCAATTTGGTTTAATTTGTATTTAAATTAGATTTTGGCCAATTTGATGATTTAGGTCAATTTGGGATAAGTTGATTAATTTGACCCAATTTACCAAATTTGCTTAAATCATGGTCTCGTTTAGGTTTGGTTGATCATTAGAATATATTGTAGGCTTTGGTCAAGTTCAATTAGATTTGATTGGGTTTTAGGTTGATTTGACCTTTAAGGTCAATTTGGGCTAAGTTGGGTTAGGATGACCAATTGGTCAAATTGGGTTCAATTGAGGCTTTGGTTAAGTTCAATAATCAATTTAGAATGAACTTGAGCCATTGGTTGCAATCAATTTGGTTTAGTTTGCAATTTGGCTAGTTTGGGTTCATATTGGTTAAAGGGTTGACTTAGTCAACGAGCTAGGTTGACTTGATTTGGCCTAATTCATGACAATTGATTAGCCTAGGATGATCAACAATCATGACATGAAGTTTGGATTAGCTTAGTTCACTTTGATTTGAATTGAATTGGATTTTGGTTCATGTAGGTCAAATTGGCCACTTTGGGTCAAGTGAGCCAATTAGGTTTAGTTGGCTTGATTTTGAGTTGAGTTTGATTTAGTTATATATGGATTTGAGATTGACATATAAATTCAATTGCAATTGGTTTGGGTTCAAATGAGTTTGGGTTCATTTAAAAATTTCGAGTCAAATGAGCTAAGTTGGGTTTGACTTGAGTTGATTTTGATTTGGCTTGATGATTATAAGTTTCATTTATATTTGGATAGATGGTTGAAGGAATGATTGACTCAAGAGAAAATCCATTATTTTTGATTTGATTTGGGTAGGATTTGATCAAATTTAAGGAACTAGCTTAAAGGGTATAAATTAGATTTTGGTTTGATTTTGGATTTGGTTTTTATTTGAATTTATATTTCATTTATATTTGGAAATATAAATGAAGATATAAATGATTCATGAGAAAATCACTTGAGTTTGGAGTGATTTGAAGAAAAATTTAACCAAGCTCATGGATGTAGGTCAAAAGGGCTTAAGTAGGGAATTGATTTAGTTTGATTTGAATTGGCTCATTTGGATTTGGATTTCATTTATATTTGTGAATATAAATGAATGAATGGTTGATTTATAAAGA